>JACEEZ010003727.1:20000-50000 GCA_016584305.1 Chionoecetes opilio | reverse complement strand
CATTATCAACACGAGGCAAAAAAAAATTTACGATAAGAATACGTAATAAAAAGAAAAAAACGAGCATCTGGCAGTCCTCCAGCGGGCACGAAGGGCAGAACATTTATTATTTTATGGCAGGACATTATAAAGCGACAAAATTTTTCAGTAATATTTCTACATACTTTATTTCTCTACAGGCAAAATATTGCTGCAAATCCATCAAGAAAATTAGTTTCATCCCTTGTGAAAATGTGTTGCCCTCATATACCAAAGGTGATATTTTAACTTTTATCCTCATAACTTTATACTACTAATACTAAAAGTCCATCTTTGCCTCCTCTTAAGAGTCCAACACACACTTTCTGCCCCCGATGCCAGCCTTCACACTAATTCTCGAAATGCACACGCGAACTCACGCACACTTTGAAACAACAATTTCACTGACNCCCCTTTTTTTTATAGTATTTTAAAACAAACAAAAAAACCCCCAACACAGGTAAGGGCGTGAACGGTGTGAATGCAGTATTGAAAAATATATAAAGCGCTCCTCCTCTTATCCCTCCTTGTACTCCTCATTCCCCGCTGCCACCTCCTCGTCCTCGTACCTCGGCTTTCCCTCTCCCTAAAGGGTCCACCTTCCCCCTCCTCCTACCTCCTCTAATTCCTCCTCCTTCTCTTCGTTTTCATTACTCTTCTCTTATTTTCTCCTCCTTCATCTTTCTCTCGCTCACATTATTCTCCTCCTCTTCCATCTCGTTCTCATCATTCTCCATATCCTCCTCCATCTGATTCTTCCTTTCATCACTACTCTTTTTCCTCCTCCTCTTCCTCCTCTTTGCTCTCATCGCTTTCCAATTTATCAATCATGTCTTCCTCACCCTCCATCTCCACCTCCTCCTTCTTCTCCATATCTTTATCGTTCTCTATTTTTTCCACCTTCATCTCCTCTTCGTCATCGCTCTTTACTTTTTCCTCCTCCTCCTCCGCCTCCTCTGTTTCCTTCACCTGTATCCACCTGTCACAATTATCCATCAACCCAAATTAATTAAATAACTTGAATATCTCCACTGTGTGTGTGCGAGACCAAGTTGTTATTTTTCTCTTCTTCTTTCCTCAAAAATATCGCAACAGGTAGGCGGACCATTACCTGTGACCGCCGGTGTATTCAGGTGTTTATTTTGTTCGTATTAATCAAGGTCAGGAAGAGCGGCAGGCTTTCTTAATTAGTGTTGTTAGGTTCTAAAAGCTGAAAATTTTATTTATAAATATTATTTAATGTAGCCCAATATTGTTAACATTTAAACCTTAACCCACAAAAATAAAAAATACACTTATAACAAATTTAAACTAAATAACATACGACCACAGAAAATAAACACAAAAATATGACACACGTTAACACAAAATAAGAACTTAATATTAAACCTAACGAACAGAGGGGAAAACAAATCATGGGAATACTTAAGGTTGTCTGACTCCCGGTATCTCTCAAGCTCAGTGACTGGTTATCCACGACTGATGTGTCAGCAGGAACGCGGAGGTAGTCGTGGTTGGTTGAGTCCTGAGTTGGAACTGACTAGGATAATCTCGTGAGGCCGCCTCGTCAGCTAGCACTCGCCTCACTGAAGGAGTTCCGAGCCGCCCTTCCGAGACTCTGAATGTCCGGATAGACTGTGGAGAGTTTGATCCGAAACCTCGATCACTTCCCGGAGGTGTTCAGTGGGAGGTTGTTTGGAGGGAAACAAGTCTGGGGGATCCATGGTTGTTGCCAGCGACGGAGGTGAAGAGATGGTGGTGGTTGAGGAGGGAACGGGCGTAACAGTAGGATCTATACTTATCTCTACACAAACATCACCAATTTTTGCTTTCATTTATCTGATTACTCCATCCAAGGACAAGTTGCATAACCAACTGTCACGTAACACTTAAACCATGATGTATGCCTTACTACTTATTCAGAGGAAAGACAGCAAAAGGAACTCAATTAATATGGAACGAACATTAATACTATAATAACCATGAATATGTATTATACATCCTACAAAGAGGAGACTACGACGATGGAAGAATTTAGAGTTGTTTTGCGCGAAATTAATATTCAAGGTGCTATTAGCCTATTACCGTGCTCTTTTATCCCTGACAACACTAGAGAAGACCTGATCGACATGATGGCTGATGTGCAGAGGCTTCTAAATCAGGAAAACAGGGTCACAGCAGAGCCTCGTCAAGAGGTAAGCAAGGTTGTTGTTTTTGTTGTTGTTGTTTTTTACATCACAAAGGACTGGCCAAGGGCACAAAAAAAAATGGTAACACAAAGCCCGCTTAGTTGCCAGTCCCTATAAAGAAGACAGTAAGAGAATAAAATAAAAAAAAGAGGGGTGAGCCAATTTAGTTCGGGAGGTGTCTTGTTACTCTTCTTTTGAAAAGATTTAAGTCATAGGAAAGTGGAAAAATAGAAACAGGAAGAGAGTTCCAGAGTTTACCAGTGAAAGGGATGAAAGAGTAAAGATACTGATTAACTCTTGCATTAGGAAGATGGACATAATAGGGATGAGAATGAGTAGAAAGTCTTGTGCAGCGAGGCCGCGGGAGGGGGGGAGGCATGCAGTTAGCAAGTTCAGAAGAGCAGTGAGCATGAAAATTACGGTAGAAGAGAGCAAGAGAAGCAACATTGCGGCGGTGATTTAAAGATTGAAGACAGTCAGTCAGAGGAGGGGAGTTGATGAGACGAAAAGCTTTAGACTCAACCCTGTTTAGGAGAGCTGTATGAGTGGATCCTCCCCAAACATGTGAGACATACTCCATACATGGGCGGATAAGGCCCCTGTAGAGAGCAAGCAATTGGGAGGGAGAAAAAAAAGGACGCTGACGCAACAGCACACCTAACTTCTTAGAAGCTGTTTTAGCAAGAGATGAGATGTGAGATTTCCAGTTCAGATTTTTAGTAAAGGATAATCCTAGAATGTTCATTGTAAAAGAAGGAGACAGTTGAGTGTCATTGAAGAAGAGGGGATAGTTATCTGGTAGGTTTTGTCGAGTAGATAGGTGAAGAAATTGGGTTTTTGAGGCATTGAACAAAACAAGGTTTGCTTTGCCCCAATCAGAAATTATAGAAAGATCAGAAGTTAGGCGCTCGGTGGCATCTCTCCGTGAATCACTTAGTTCCTGTTGAGTTGGACGTCTAATAAACGACGATGAAAAATGCAGGGTAGAATCATCAGCGTAGGAGTGGATAGGGCTTTGAGTTAGACTTAGAAGATCATTAATGAATAATAGAAAGAGAGTGGGTGATAGGACAGAACCTTGGGGAACACCACTATTGATAAATTTAGGAGAAGAACAATGTCCGTTTACAGTAGCTGCAATAGAACGGTTTGAAAGGAAACTTAAGATGAAGGTACAGAGAGAAGGATAGAAACCGAATGAGGGTAGTTTGGAAATTAAAGATTTGTGCCAGACTCTATCAAAAGCTTTTGATATGTCAAGGGCAACAGCAAAAGTTTCACCGAAATCCCTAAAGGAGGATGACCAAGATTCAGTTAGGAAAGCTAGAAGATCGCC
Source organism: Chionoecetes opilio (assembly GCA_016584305.1). Taxonomy (NCBI): domain Eukaryota; kingdom Metazoa; phylum Arthropoda; class Malacostraca; order Decapoda; family Majidae; genus Chionoecetes; species Chionoecetes opilio. Next base: position 46,457 of record JACEEZ010003727.1, on the reverse strand, counting down.
AGTAGATCGCCCTTTACGAAAACCGTACTGACGATCAGATAGAAGATTGTGAGTAGATAGATGCTTAAGAATCTTCTTATTAAGTATAGATTCAAAAACTTTAGAAAGGCAGGAAGTCAAAGCTATAGGACGGTAGTTTGAAGGATTAGAACGGTCACCCTTCTTAGGAACAGGTTGGATGTGAGCAAACTTCCAGCAAGAAGGAAAGGTGGAAGTAGATAAACAAAGACGGAAAAGTTTGACCAGGCAGGGTGCAAGCACAGAAGCACAGTTTTTGAGAACAATAGGAGGGACTCCGTCAGGACCGTAAGCCTTCCGAGGATCTAGGCCAGAAAGGGCAAAGAAAACATCATTACGAAGGATCTTAATGACAGGCATAATATAGTCAGAGGGTGGAGGAGAAGGAGGAACAAGCCCTTCATCAACCAGAATGGAATTTTTAGCAAAGGTTTGAGCGAAGAGTTCAGCTTTAGAAATAGATGAGACAGCTGTGGAGCCATCTGGGTGAAGCATAGGAGGGAAAGATGATGAAGAAAAATTATTAGAGATGTTATTTGCTAGATGCCAGAAGTCACGAGAGGAATTTGATTCAGAAAGATTTTGACATTTTCTATGAATGAAAGAGTTTTTGGTAAGTTGAAGTAAAGATTTGGCATGATTACGGGCAGAAATATAAAGGGCATGAGTTTCAGGAGATGGATGCTTACGGTACCGTTTGTGAGCCACCTCTCTATCACGGACAGCATGAGAACAAGAAGAGTTATACCAAGGTTGCCGGGCTTTAGGATTAGAGAAAGTGTGTGGAATGTACGCCTTCATGCCATAAACTATGACCTCAGTTATGCGCTCTGCACAAAGAGATGGGTCTTTGACATGGAAGCAGTATTCATTCCATGGAAAATCAGAGTAGTACTGCCTTAGGTCTTCCCACTTAGCTGAGTTGAAGTGCCAGAAGCACCTCCGCTTAGGTGGGTCCCGAGGCGGCACCGGAGCGATAGGACAGGCTACAGAAATAAGATTGTGATCGGAGGAACCCAACGGAGAGAATAGTGGTAGGGACACCCCTACCACTTGCTTACCTCTTGACGAGGCTCTGCTATGACTCTGTTTTCCTGGTTGAGAAGCCTCTGCACATCAGCCATCAACTCAGGTCTTCTCTAGTGTTGTCAGCGAGAACAGAGCACGGTAATATAGCACCTGGAATATCAATTTCGCACTAAACAACTCGAAATTCTTTCATGGTCGTAGTCTTCCCTTCGTAGGTCACCCGCGGCGACCCCAACTTATCCCCACAATGCACCGCGGTAAACAAACCGTGACGTAGTTATGTCTGGGGCCCATTGCGGCACAAAAAAAAATAGAGTTTGTGCAGCCGCCTTTGCTTATATGGTTAAAAAAAGGATTATTATTAGATACATGAGTCATACCACGGAATCACGTGTTCTGTCGACATGTTATCTGTTGTCCTGACTGCATCTAATATACTATAGGAGTAGCCGTGTGTCTGTCTGTCTGTCTGTCTGTCTGTCTGTCTGTTTTGGGTAGCCGAAACTGTAAATTCAATTTTGATGAGAGTAGGCTCAAAATATCGCAAATAAATCGTAAATGGTAAGCGGCCTGGTCCCATGTCGATTGAATAATTTTGAAGGGGGGGTTTGGGCTAAAAACTCTTTTAGGTGTATTAGATTACAGGAAGAAACTCTGCGTTAACGCTTTGCCGCATTTAACTTACTCCGTAGATTCATGTGCTTACCGTTTGTGTGCGTGTGTGTGTGTGTGTGTGTGTGTGTGTGTGTGTGTGTGTGTGTGTGTGTGTGTGTGTGTGTGTGTGTGTGTGTGTGTGTGTGTGTGTGTGTGTGTGTGCATGCATGCATGTGTGTCTGTGTATGTGTGCATGTGTGCGTGCGCGCGTGCGTGCGTGCGTGTGTGCGTGCGTGCGTGCGTGTGTGGCGTGTGTGTGTGTTTGTGTGCGTGTGTGTGTGTGTATATGTGTGTGTGTGTGTGTGTGTGTGCGTGGAGTCGATATTATAATATACTCCACACACGGCCAACTCTACGTCAGCCTGTCAAGGGTTGGCTGTGCTGATGCCGTCGAAGTGTAGCGCCCCGTGGAATCACACGGAACGTGGTCTACCCCGAGGCACTTTGACCAGTGACCAACGACAGCAACAACACGAATGGAGTTTGCACTCACACTGTTGTCTAATATATGCTACTACTACAAACACCAATACATAGGTCCGAAGGTCCCACAAGCATTTGTGTTATCTATCCGTGAGGCGATTACGAGTGTCCCTCGGTCACATCCCCGACACAGCTGCATTACCGCAGGCCAGGCGACGCTGACGCCACGTCGAGACGGACGCGTGTGAGGAGCCACCTGACGCAGGCAGCGGCGGGACGACCCAGGCAGACATCTTAACGCTGCGACACACTAAAAAGTACACGTCACAAAAAATAGTCATCGTGTGTGTTGTAGTAAGTCATGAGTGTTGTTTAAGTGTGTGTACGTCAGTCAGAGTGGTGGGTGTTGTTGCCCCAAGCGGCTGTTGGGCCACGATGACGGACACCAACAAGTTTGACGACCTGCTCACCCACCTCGGCACAGGACGCTGGAACATGCTCTACTTCATCGCCGCCTCCTTCTGTGAGTCTGACATGCATACACGCACGCCCTGCCATACACCAACAACGATGCACTGTATTTCAACACACATATATACATCCAGCCAGCCAGCCATACAACCATTTATCCATCCGTCCATCCATTCATCCACCCATCCATTCATCCATCCATCCACCCATCCATCTATGCATCCATATATGCAACATACATACATGCATAATAGTGCATTGCATACATACATACATACTTACATACACTTCATTCTCACATCGTTCCATCCTCTCACACACTCTCCCTCACTCCCATACTCCGCACTCTACATAGCTTCACAATTTAACAGAGGGTCTTCCTCTCACACTCCCAACATCTATGCCATCCCTATATACCCCTCTCCTATAGCCAGCCATCCATAATCTCTAATACTCTCGCTTGACTATACAAAAAAAACCTTAAAATTAAGCTCTGTAATTTTTTCGTAATCTTTATATACCCGATATGTTAAGTAACCTCGTCACACCCAGATCTTTCCTTGGCTATACAAAATCGTATGTTGTTAGCTATAAAATTACGAAAAGTAACTGAATATACCAAATTTTTTAGTGGACAAGGATACTAAACAGGTCATATCTATAAAATATTGCTTATATTCACTAAAACTTATCTAATGGCAGCCAAATTATAATGGAAATTACGTTCTGGGCCTCAAGGGGTTAAATTATTAAGTAGCGTTTTTCTTGCCTTAGGTGTCTTCATGCACCCTGCACAGTTCATTAGCGGAGTGTACCTCGCACCTGCCGTTAACCACACCTGCCTACCCCCAGAGGGCAACGAGAGTGTCTTCATCTCAGAGTAAGTAACGAAGGTTTCTATTCTGCTTTGTGAGGGTTTGTGTCATTACGATTTGATTTGTATTATTTTGGAATGAATTAACATATGATGGTTAATAGGAAATGCTTAGAGACGTTTGTTTTATATTCTTCTGTGGGTGGTTTCTTCATCTGAGAGTAGGTCATGAAGGTATATATTCTATTTTGTGTGGGATTTGTGTCATTACTATTTCTTTTTGTGTTTTTAGAAGAAGAAATTCACGTCTGGTGGCTAACAGAAAATACTTAGAAGAAGTTTTTGTACTCTTCTGGGGGAGTTTTGGAGTAGAGACGTAAGGGCAAAGTCGTACAGGATTTTGTTGTCCTGTGTAAAAATATGTGTGGCTACTATTTTGTTATTCTGATGTGTTTACGATCGAGCGCGAAGCGCTCGTGAGTCCTCACTCACTCGGATTTTTCCGGGATAAGCGGCCGACCCGACCGACCGTCACGCTTTCAGGAGCTTATATCTTTGGAATCCCGCTTCCGATTGACAAGCGGTCTTCGCTATCTGATAGCCCCATTCAATCCTTACAGTTTCAGCGTAAAAAAGCAAAGGTAAATGGAGTTTAGATGACAGCTGACAAATTTCCTTGCTATCGAGAGTCCGGGTGACGCCGCACGTGCGCACGTGCGGCGGGTTTCTACGGGCTCGCTCGTCCTTCGCCGATTAAGGCGTTTTACTTGTAGTATTTATATCATTACTATTTGTTTTTTGTCGAAGGTGAAGGGAAATAATAAGGTTTTTTTTTTTTTTTTTTTTACGTCTGAGCCTAAAAAATATAAATAAAATAAATATATAAAAAGTTAACGGCTACCGTAGATAACACTAAAGTCGCCAGGACAAAGTTTTTTTCGATGTACAGACGTCTGGTGGCGTTAATACTTAAATTTCTACATCCATGATTTCAGGAAAGTTAAAAGGGGCTATCTGGAGAGTCTGCGTCATTTTATGTCTTCATCTGTATCATATTATAGCTATAAATGAACAAATTACAAAAATATCACCCGAGTGGCGACCTAAAATAAAGTCGCCAATTACTATATTATTATCTAGGGTAAGAGGTACTTGTGTGTTGTCCCGCAGAGACTCGTGCAGCTACAGCGTGGTGGTGGAGGGCGGCGAGGAGGTGGAGGAGGCGTGCACCGAGTGGCTCTTCGATGACTCAGTCTTCACCAACACTCTCACCTCAGAGGTACAGACGTGAAGGGAAAAAGCCTGAGAGGCGGGAAAATTTGGAAGGAAGTTATTCTAAAGCCATATTTGGCTCTAGTCAGACCTCACCTAGACTATGCGGTTCAGTTTGGGTCTCCATATTACAGGATGGATATAACCCTGTTAGAATCAGTGCTGAGAAGGATGACCAAAATTATTCAAGGGATGCGTAACTTTAGTTATGAGAAGAGATTGGAGCTATTAAATTTACACTCACTATTAACACTATACAATAATCTATAATAATATAAGCGAAAGTGTGTCTGTCTGTCTGTCTGTCTGTCTGTCTGTGTGTGTGTGTGGTATAGGTTCCGCCCCCCGTGGCGCAAACACCTCATATGGCACATTTTTGGAATCAGGTTGACCAGGGGAAAGTCATAAGCCCACTTATGAGATGATCCGATCACTTTTTGTTTCTTTTTTTTTAGCAGCCTATTGGCGAGAATTGTGAAAACAAAAGTGGGTTGCGAGAATTGAGGAAGCCTTGATGTAGGGTGATGGGTAATGGGTGAGTGAATGGGTGGGGTGATGGGTAATGGGTGTGGGGTGAGTGAATGGGTGGGGGGTGATGGGTTGGGGGTGATGGGTGATGGGTGAGGGAATAGGTGGGGGGTGATGGGTAATGGGTGAGTGAATGGGTGTGTGGTGATGGGTAATGGGTGAGTGAATGGGTGGGGGGTGATGGGTAATGGGTGAGTGAATGGGTGTGCGGTGTTGGGTAATGGGTGAGTGAATGGGTTGGGGGTGATGGATAATGGGTGAGTGAATGGGTGTGTGGTGATGGGTAATGGGTGAGTGAATGGGTGGGGGGTGAGTGAATGGGTGGGGGGTGATGGGTAATGGGTGTGTGGTGATGGGTAATGGGTGAGTGAATGGGTGGGGGGTGATGGGTAATAGGTGAGTGAATGGGTGTGTGGTGATGGGTAATGGGTGAGTGAATGGGTGGGGGGTAATGGGTAATGGGTGAGTGAATCGGTGGGGGGTGATGGGTAATGGGTGAGTGAATGGGTGTGTGGTGATGGGTAATGGGTGAGTGAATGGGTGGGGGGTGATGGGTAATGGGTGAGTGAATGGGTGGGGGGTGATGGGTAATGGGTGAGTGAATGGGTGAGGGGTGATGGGTAATGGGTGAGTGAATGGGTGGGGGGTGATGGGTAATGGGTGAGTGAATGGGTGTGTGGTGATGGGTAATGGGTGAGTGAATGGGTGGGGGGTGAGTGAATGGGTGGGGGGTGATGGGTAATGGGTGTGTGGTGATGGGTAATGGGTGAGTGAATGGGTGGGGGGTGATGGGTAATGGGTGAGTGAATGGGTGTGTGGTGATGGGTAATGGGTGAGTGAATGGGTGGGGGGTGATGGGTAATGGGTGAGTGAATGGGTGGGGGGTGATGGGTAATGGGTGAGTGAATGGGTGTGGTGATGGGTAATGGGTGAGTGAATGGGTGGGGGGTGATGGGTAATGGGTGAGTGAATGGGTGTGTGGTGATGGGTAATGGGTGAGTGAATGGGTGGGGGGTGATGGGTAATGGGTGTGAGTGAATGGGTGGGGGGTGATGGGTAATGGGTGAGTGAATGGGTGTGTGGTGATGGGTAATGGGTGAGTGAATGGGTGGGGGGTAATGGGTGAGTGAATGGGTGGGGGGTGATGGGTAATGGGTGAGTGAATGGGTGGGGGGTGATGGGTAATGGGTGAGTGAATGGGTGGGGGGAATACATACATTTCTACATCCATGATTTCAGGAAAGTTAGAAGGGGCTATCTGGAGAGTCCATGTTTGGTGGGCCGAAGGCCCACCAAACACAGGTGGTGGGCCGAAGGCCCACCAATAGCCCTCCGCAGGAGCTAGCCAAAAAGTCCGCCCGGAGGGCGGCTTTGCGGCTAGTACTTAATAATATACAATTTACACAATATCGAGGCTATCTAAAAACCACTCTAGCCCAAAAGTTAAGGCAATCTGGCCATAAGTTTATTTTTACGGTTATTTTTATGCATTTGACGGCCATTTCTAAAGGCTTAATAACTTTGCCAAAAATCTATTTCTAAAACTTCTTGTCTCCTTTTGGAGAGTAGTTTATCTATACAATAACTGATTTCTGTGGTTCCTTAATGTTGCTAACTAATTACGGAATTTTTTTTTTACATAAAAACGCATCCTTTTCATCCTTTGCAAAGTAAAAAAAAGAAATATTATTTTTTTTATTTGTGATATCACAATTTCTAAAATTTCGTTTCAAGTCAAAACCTTCAGAAACACATGGCTATATTTAGTTTTTATATAAAATGAAAAATAAGGAAGTTATTAATACTTTTCTACATGCTATTTATGCAATATTAAGTTTCGAGATATTGAGCTGTAAAGGTTTCAATACACTTTTACTCAGGCAGCAAATTCGCCCACAACAAAGTTTACTTAATAAAAGAAATCCATATTTATGGAGATTCTGATGGTTTTTTAATTATTAAAATTGGACAAAAAGTAAAGAAGTTATGACATTTTGTTGCCAAGTTTCGTTTGTGCTGAGCTGTAGCGCCGTGACAACCTGCGCTATCACGGCGTTTCGTTCCACACAACATAACGTACCGTAAAAAAAAAAAATTCATATATATATATATATATATATATATATATATATATATATATAACACGAACATTTAAAAAAGTAAAAATTATAATGAATGTCATATGGCAACACTCTACACCACAGGTTGGCATAGTAGGGCTCTTTAAACTGGCGCGTAGGCATTTAAATGGACTGGGAACTTTAAATTCGTGCGTCTGCCATAACCGAAATGCGTTCTGGCATCTGTGGATACGGAAATCTGAAGTTAGATAATTTTGAGGAAAAATCCCATCATACAGGTCAACAGTCCCCTTCAATGATAAGCTGATAAGACGTTTGACCTTGTGGCCGTGTTTGTAGAAGGGTTCCCACGCAGCGGTTGTTATCTTTGTTTATCGGAGACTTCAAATGATCAAAGTCAAGAATTGTATCTCTTAACATTACGACAGATTTTCATGATATGCATTGACACTCATTCCTCGCTCCTGCCTTATAAGTCTAATACTGATCTTTTTACTCCTCTCATTTTCTTTCTTCACTTATTTCTTCTCTCACTTCTCATTTCAAATTGTCTCTTCTTCTCTCTTCACTCCCCACCTCCCTGTACTCTTTTTCTTTCTTATTCTTTCCTCACTTTTCGAATCTAAGTTTCTCTTCCTCTCTCTTTTCTCTCCATCTCCCTAGTCTCATTTTCTTTCTTATCCTTCCTTCACTTCTCTTCTGTTATTTTCTCTTCTTCTTTTTTTCTCCCCACCACTCTTATTTTCTGACCTCCCATCCACCTCCTCCACCTGCTTCTCTCCTTCCCTCACGCCCGCTCTTCGGTCCACAGTTCTCTCTGGTGTGTGGAAGGAGCTACCTGCGGGCCTTGTACCAGAGTGTGTACATGTTGGGTACTTGCCTGAGTTATCTCGTCACCGGCATCATCGCAGACAGGTTTGTGTTGTTACCAAATTATTGTTACCTAGCTTTATCAGTCGTTGTATTAGTAATATAATTGGATGGATGGATGGACGGATGAATGTATGAATTATCAATCATTGGGGGCATACGCCGGGAGACGCGTCGCCTCGCCCACCTTACGACACCACTCCCGAGGGTCACCACGCGCGAGTCCCCATGCAGGCTACCTTCCCATACCAAGCAGCCCTCGACAGGAAACATCAACTTGCCTCAGCCACGAACCTTGTGGGCTTCCTCCACGCCGGATTGTCTCTGTAACCCGGTGGGAAGGATCGGTTTCAGGGTAGCGTGCCACATGCCCATATAGCCGAAGTTGGCGCTGACGGACTATGCAGGTAATAGGCCTCGATTCAGTCTCACGGTGCAATCGCTTGTTTGACACGTAATCATCCCAGCGATACCCCAAGATTCTTCAAAGACACTTATTACCAAAGGCATCGATTCGCCTCTTCAAGTCGCTATTTAGTGTCCAAGTCTCACAACCATAGAGTAAGACAGGGATCACAAGCGACTTGAATAGCCGGATCTTTGTCCTCCTGCACAGGTACCGACAACGCCAAATACTCCCGCTGAGCGAGTCCATAACACCGTGGGCTATGTCAATCCACCGTAAGACTTCTTGACGTGACCCACCATCATTATGGACTGGGCTACCAAGGTATGTAAAGCTTTCCAAGATCTCAATGTCCTCGCCGCACGCATGAACACACTGTACTGTTTCGTCTAGTAGGCCTCCAAACACCTGGACCTTGGTCTTGAGCCAGGAGACCTCAAGTCCCAAAGGCTTTGCCTCCTCTTGCAGCGCCTTGAGAGCCATCACTAGGACCTCCAGCGACTCAGTAAAGATTAATGCATCATCGGCAAAAGCAAGATCAGTGATCTTGGTATTGCCGAGGGATGCTCCACAATCACTTTTATCTACAACTTTGCCCAATACCCTGTCCATGCAAATGTTGAAACGTGATGGGGCAAGGACGCACCCTTGCCTCACTCCTGTATTAACAGCAAAGAAGCTGGATACACCTCCCCCACACTTCACAGCACTCTCAGTCCCAGAGTACAGACCAGTCAACAGACCAACAGTCCTTGCAGGAATCCCGCGAAGTCGCAGAAGATCCCAGAGTGACTCACGATGCACTGAGTCAAACGCCTTCTTGAGATCGACATAGGTTGCAAGCATCCCCTGTCGAAACTCACGTCGGCGTTCCACCAGGACACGAAGCGCTAGGATACGGTCCATTGTTGACTTACCATGCGTGAACCCACACTGCTGAGGTCTCTGATGCTTCAGCAGATGGCTGCGGATCCGTGTCAGCAATATATGGGCAAGCACCTTGCCTGGCATTTCTTGTACTATTCTGTATAATTGTTTTTTCTTAATCAATGAATGAACAAAATATCAAAGCCAAGGAAGTTATTCATTATTTTCATTAGGCCCCGTCCACACGGGCGAGCTTATCTCGGCAAACTTTACTCGGTGTGACGTCCGAAATGGAGAATCCGCGAGCAAAGCTTCGTAAAGGTTTTCCCTAATGTTTAGCGAGGTATCGAGGCTTTACCTGTTGGTCGTCAAGGTCGGGCGGTGGGTTTGGGATGAAGGTGCTGCCAGACGCACGAACTACACTGTACGTTCGTACCCACGAGCTATCAGTTCTCGTATTCCATCATCAACCATCAGACATGTCCAGAGAACATTGGTCTAGAGAAGTGACTGTGAGTTTAATAGAGTTGTATCGACAACAACCATGTCTTTGGGATGTAAGAAAAGAGGTGTACAGAGACCGTGACGCACGTACTGCAGCATTAGACAAATCAATGAAAATCTAAAGCATATTGGCGCCGAGGTTAAACGTAAATTAGCTCTTCTTTTCGAAAACAGCATCGAAGGAAAATGCGTAAAGTAAATATGTCAAAGAAATCAGGAGTTGGAAGCGAAGACCAATACACACCCAAATTATGGTGCTTCAATTTATTATTATTTTTGAACTCTTGTGATACAGTACGGCCATCAGATTCAAACCTCGACAGCAGTGAGGAGATGTCAAATATGGAAATGACTGGAAATCATGTGTCACATGACTTCCAAGTCTTCTCTTTTTTGTAGCCACTCTTTACACCACATCTTCTGCCTTGTCGTTATTACCTTGGCGCACATTGCAATAACAATACACAGCGCTATTTTCTTCTTGCGTGTCCTGCGATCTATGTTGTCGTACACCACTCGATCCTGTTTCAGTCACTGCCAGGCTCTGACTGCCTCCTCCCTATTTATTTATTCACCCATTTCTACCTTCCTTCTTCCCATACACCACTTCTCACACTTCCCACTTCCTCTACCTTCCTCCTTCCCTCCCACCCACAGGTACGGACGCAAGGTGGTGGTGGTGGTATCGCAGGTCTTCATCCTAGTCTTATCGCTCGCCCTTTGTTTCCTCCGCACCGTCGTCGCCATCCTGAGCGTGCGGTTCTTCCTCGGCATGTTTGACATCCTCATCTTCATCATCCTGTGTGAGTGCTGAGTGCGTTGACGGTTGAGTGTTTGTGGGGGGTGAAAGTGATTTAGGTAATGATTGTGTAATGTGTATGTAACCTACTTCAGTTGATTTTTCTCTCTCAAGTAGATATCTTTTTCTCTCTCTCTATCTTTCTCTAAGTATACAACTCTGTAGGATAAAATCTGATATACTTATACTGTTTGCTTAATTCGCCAATTGTAATGGGGTTCCCTGTGTGTGTGTGTGTGTGTGTGTGTGTGTGTGTGTGTGTGTGTGTGTGTGTGTGTGTGTGTGTGTGTGTGTGTGTGTGTGTGTGTGTGTGTGTGTGTGTGTGTGTGTGTGTGTGTGTGTCTGTGTGTGTGTGTGTGTGTGTGTGTGTTTGTTGTGTGTGTGTGTGTGTGTGTGTGTGTGTGTGTGTGTGTGTGTGTGTGTGTGTGTGTGTGTGTGTGTGTGTGTGTGTGTGTGTGTGTGTGTGTGCAGCCCTGGAGGTGTGTGAGCCCAAGCATCGTGCTCTGGTGGGTCTGTTGCTGGGGATACCCTGGGGTCTGGGTACCATGGCGTGGGGCGGGACGGCCTTCCTCATACGGGAGTGGCGATGGCTGCACTTTGCCGTCTCCCTTCCCTTGGTCCTGGTGCTTCCTGCTCTATAGTGAGTGCTTCATGCCTTAGAGTGAGTGTTTCATGTAATGCTAGTGTATTCAGTGATGCTTTTGTTAGGTGGCTCAACATACTGACCTTGTTTTCTATTGCAAGAAACATATATTGCGGTCACAGCCTTATTATACTGTATTCATTTTGGCAAGGACACTCATGATGGCTTAGTCCCGGCGACTCCACTTTCCCCGGCGGGCTGGGTATACCTTCGAATGGGTAAGTAGTCAACATGAAATGCTCGCCGATATCAAGTATCTCAGCTACCCAGCCCGCCGGGAGAAGTGGAGTCGCCAGGACAAAGCTATCGTGAGTGGCCTTGCCGACCTGAATACAGAATAGTATTTGGTGATAGGCGTCTAGGCATTTGTCATTCTGCTACTGACGCGTATACATAATACATTGGGAGCCTGGCTTTTGTTGTATGTGCTTGAATATATGAACGTAAGCCAAAATACGAGATTCTTTAGATTTTACAGGAAAAGCGATGTTTTGATTATAAGTCTATTTCACCTACCGTGAAAAAATATTTTGCCTCCTGTGCTCACGCGGACCTGGTAACACTGGGCGGGCGATGGTCTGTCTCGTCTCTGATTGGCCGGCGGCCGCAGGCAAGAGGCTGTCTCGCCGCTCATCCCAGAAAGTGCCTGTCCTCACACTACATGTCTCACTTCTTTTTACTATAGCTTTTTTTTTTCTTTTCTTTTTACGTTGAAGCCTATAGCGCCTGTAGGCTATTATGTTTTTTCCTTGAGGGCTCAGGTGGTTGGCCCTGCACATTCTGGAGGGTCGTGAGGGTTGGCCCTGCACATTCTGGAGGGTCGTGAGGGTTGGCCCTGCACATTCTGGAGGGTCGTGAGGGTTGGCCCTGCACATTCTGGAGGGTCGTGAGGGTTGGCCCTGCACATTCTGGAGGGTCGTGAGGGTTGGCCCTTCGCCCGTTGGTGGCGCAGGCTGGATTTTTTTTATAGTGACACCTGTGATGTTATAGGTGAAGGTCCGTTTTTTGTGATGGTCCATCCTTCAGTTCAAGCTCATGCTGCCACCTGTTGTCCCTCCGCCGCACTTGAAATCGCAGTCGAAAGAACAGGTATGCACCACGCGGGTTTCTTCGGCCACTCGACGATGGATTTACAGTTGCTACTTGGTGGGACTTGAACTCGGGATCTTATGCTCACCTCCCAGGCTCCTGTCGACCTCGTTAAAGATGACCGAAAGAGTTACCCCCGGCAGGATTCGAACTCGGGTCATCGAGCTCACCACTCCAAGACGCTAACCACTCGGCCACCGCCTCCCCTTAAGGTCACTTAATTCACTTAATGGTCACTTTTTTACCTCTTTACGAACACTAGAATAAAAGTGGATCACAACTGTGTAAAAAAACAAAATCTAATCTAAAGAAATAAACAAGATTAACTCAAGATTAACTTGAGTTGAACTCAAAGTCGGGGCTACAAATATTTATACCACATTTTGTTATAAGCCGTGTTTACATTGGAATTATCTTACAACCGTAAACATAATTTGTACCACGTGATAGAAAATCTTCTCTTGAAAACGATAGTGTCTCACATATTCGATTAAGGGAAGATGAAGGGAGACTAACAACATAATAAATAATTTCTTGGATGAGCGGGGAGACAGCCTGCCTGCGGCCGCTGGTCAATCAGAGATGAGACAGACCATCAACCGCCCAGTGTTGCCTGTTCGCGTGAGCACAGGAAGTTAAATATTTTTTCACGGTAGGTGAAATAAACTATAGTTATCTTTATCAAGATCCCAACACTTCATTTCTTTCTGGGCATCACCAAATAGGATCATATTATTCATTCCTGGTGTGTGTTGGGTATTGTAGGGCAGGTGTGTTGTAACAGGAGTGTGTGTGTGTGTGTGTGTGTTGTGTGTGTGGGTGTGGGTGTGGGTGTGTGTGTGTGTGTGTGTGTGAGTGTGTGTGTGTGTGTGTGTGTGTGTGTGTGTGTGTGTGTGTGTGTGTGTGTGTGTGTGTGTGTGTGTGTGTGTGTGTGGTGTGTGTATGTTGGTTGTGGTGTGTGTTGTGTGTGTGTGTGTGTGTGTGTGTGTGTGTGTGTGTGTGTGTGTGTGTGTGTGTGTGTGTGTGTGTGTATGAGTGTGTGTGTGTGTATTTCCCCTACAGCCTGATGGACGAGTCGCCGCGGTGGCTGATCGTGCGGGGCCACCACGAGCGGGCGCTGCGGGTGCTGCACAAGGCGGCGCGATGGAACCGCGTGACGCTGCCAGAACACCGGGAACTGCGCGCCCTCATGAAGGACATCCAGAAGGTGTGACAGCGTGGCCTTCGCACGTATTACAGAATGCTACAGTTTACATTTAGATAATTGCACCTTGGTTTGGGAGCATGGCCTTAGCACGTATTACAGAATGCCACAGTTTTTATACCAGTATTTACTTTGTTACACACCACGTATACTATTGCAAGTTGGTGATTAGAAAGATTAATGAACATTTAAATAAAACTCCGTACATCGGTTTTGATGAGCACACGAATAGAAGCAATGTGTGACGCTGCCTTTTCCCTTCACTATAATTGTTAAATCCTCGCAAAGTAAAAGTTTCATCGTGAAATAATTAATGGAGTTACCCAATGCACGTTTTAGGTTGACATCTTGAGTTTCCCGTGATAAAGACTGCTTATTACTTTTTCTTCTTTTCTTTTACGTGGCAGTCCATGACGCCGCCAGCCATGGGCACAGAGGCACAGAGGGCAGCACCAAGACGTGGTACCAGCGCGCCGTGCCCAGCCTGCTCAGGTGCGCCCATCACAACACTCCACTCATCACACACTGACACAAACACGGCCACGTCAAACATTCACATACTCAATATTGGTTTTGTATGAGCCATAGATAACAGTAAACCTGGATGTGACACTCGGCAAAGAAGCGCGCTGGACGCTGCAGTACTGGCCCCATGGCCAGTCTGCTGCCCATTAACTTGTTGCATATGACTATCATATAGAGTATAGACTATGGTTTATCAGTATATCTGATACACTGTAATCTTCGTAAATGTTTGTTCTATAATATTATAAAATAAAAAACAATAAAACACACTAAAGAAATGCCATTCCGAGACTCAGAAGAAATATGCATGAAGTTAATATTCACTTAAACTCTTCGCCATTTAAAACTTTGCGAGTCAACTTTTAACATGCAACACATCAATAGAAGCGCAAATTTATTAGCATTCCATTGATATATTTAGTTTTCTGATAAATTAATTACCACCATGCATACATTAGCGTTAACTAAATAAATAAAATCATCAATCGGGTAATTTTCCGATTGAGGATGTTATTTATTTACTTATATATTTCGTTTTCTGATAAATGAATTAGCACCATACATAAATTAGCGTTAACTAAATAAATAACCTCATCAATTGGCAAAATTACCCAATTGATGATTTTATTTATTCATTTAACGCTAATTTATGCATGGTCCTAATTCATTTATCAGAAGAAAAAAATATAGCAATGGAAAGCAAATACAATTGCGCTTCTATTGATGTTTCATGTTAAAAGGTGATTCGTAAAGTTTTAAATGGCGAAGAGTTTAAGTGAATATCATGCATATTTCTTCAGTCTCGTAATGGCATTTCTTTAGCATGTTTTACTGTTTTTTATTTGATAATATTATAGAACAGACATTTACGAAGATTACAGTATATCATATATACTGATAAACCATCTATAATAATATAAGCGAAAGTGTGTCTGTCTGTGTGTGTGTGTGTGTGTGTGTGTGTGTGCATGTGTGTGTGTGTGTGTGTGTGTGTGTGTGTGTGTGTGTGGTATAGGTTCCGCCCCCCGTGGCGCAAACACTCATATGGCACATTTTGGAATCAGGTGACCAGGGGAAGGTCATAAGCCCACTTATGAGATGATCCGATCACTTTTTTTTTTCTTTTTTTTTTAGCAGCCTATTAGCAGGAATTGTGAAAAAAAAGTGGGTTGCGAGAATTGAGGAAACCTTGATGTAGGGTGATGGGTAATGGGTGAGTGAATGGGTGGGGTGATGGGTAATGGGTGTGGGGTGATGGGTGAGTGAATGGGTGGGGGGGATGGGGTTGGGGTGATGGGTGATGGGTGAGGGAATAGGTGGGGGGTGATGGGTAATCTAATAATATAAGCGAAAGTGTGTCTGTCTGTGTGTGTGTGTGTGTGTGTGTGGTGTGTGTGTGTGGTATAGGTTCCGCCCCCCGTGGCGCAACACTCATATGGCACATTTTGGAACAGGTTGACCAGGGGAAGGTCATAAGCCCACTTATGAGATGATCCGATCACTTTTTTTTCTTTTTTTTTAGCAGCCTATTAGCGGAAAATTGTGAAAAAAAAAAGTGGGTTGCGAGAATTGAGGAACCTTGATGTAGGGTGATGGGTAATGGGTGAGTGAATGGGTGGGGTGATGGGTAATGGGTGTGGGGTGATGGGTGAGTGAATGGGTGGGGGGTGATGGGTTGGGGGTGATGGGTTGGGGGTGATGGGTGATGGGTGAGGGAATAGGTGGGGGGTGATGGGTAATGGGTGAGTGAATGGGTGTGTGGTGATGGGTAATGGGTGAGTGAATGGGTGGGGGGTGATGGGTAATGGGTGAGTGAATGGGTGGGGGGTGATGGGTAATGGGTGAGTGAATGGGTGGGGGGAATACATACATTTCTACATCCATGATTTCAGGAAAGTTAGAAGGGGCTATCTGGAGAGTCCGTGTTTGGTGGGCCGAAGGCCCACCACCAATAGCCCTCCGCAGGAGCTAGCCAAAAAGTCCGCCCGGAGGGCGGCTTTGCGGCTAGTGGTAAATATAAGCGAAAGTGTGTCTGTCTGTCTGTGTGTGTGTGTGTGTGTGTGTGTGTGTGTGTGTGTGTCTGGTATAGGTTCCGCCCCCCGTGGCGCAATCACCTCATATGGCACATTTTTGGAACCGGGTTGACCAGGGGAAGGTTTTAAGCCCAATTATGAGATGATCCGATCACTTTTTTTTTCTTTTTTTTTTGCAGCTTATTAGCGATAATTGTGAAAAAAAAAGTGGTTGCGAGAATTGAGGAAACCTTGATGTAGGGTGATGGGTAATGGGTGAGTGAATGGGTGGGGTGATGGGTAATGGGTGTGGGGTGATGGGTGAGTGAATGGGTGGGGGGTGATGGGTTGGGGGTGATGGGTTGGGGGTGATGGGTGATGGGTGAGGGAATAGGTGGGGGGTGATGGGTAATGGGTGAGTGAATGGGTGTGTGGTGATGGGTAATGGGTGAGTGAATGGGTGGGGGGTGATGGGTAATGGGTGAGTGAATGGGTGGGGGGTGATGGGTAATGGGTGAGTGAATGGGTGGGGGGAATACATACATTTCTACATCCATGATTTCAGGAAAGTTAGAAGGGGCTATCTGGAGAGTCCGTGTTTGGTGGGCCGAAGGCCCACCACCAATAGCCCTACGCAGGAGCTAGCCAAAAAGTCCGCCCGGAGGGCGGCTTTTCGGCTAGTGGTAAATATAAGCGAAAGTGTGTCTGTCTGTCTGTCTGTGTGTGTGTGTGTGTGTGTGTGTGTCTGGTATAGGTTCCGCCCCCCGTGGCGCAATCACCTCATATGGCACATTTTTGGAACCGGGTTGACCAGGGGAAGGTTTTAAGCCCAATTATGAGATGATCCGATCACTTTTTTTTTCTTTTTTTTTTGCAGCTTATTAGCGATAATTGTGAAAAAAAAAGTGGTTGCGAGAATTGAGGAAACCTTGATGTAGGGTGATGGGTAATGGGTGAGTGAATGGGTGGGGTGATGGGTAATGGGTGTGGGGTGATGGGTGAGTGAATGGGTGGGGGGTGATGGGTTGTGGGTGATGGGTTGGGGGTGATGGGTGATGGGTGAGGGAATAGGTGGGGGGTGATGGGTAATGGGTGAGTGAATGGGTGTGTGGTGATGGGTAATGGGTGAGTGAATGGGTGGGGGGTGATGGGTAATGGGTGAGTGAATGGGTGGGGGGTGATGGGTAATGGGTGAGTGAATGGGTGGGGGGAATACATACATTTCTACATCCATGATTTCAGGAAAGTTAGAAGGGGCTATCTGGAGAGTCCGTGTTTGGTGGGCCGAAGGCCCACCACCAATAGCCCTACGCAGGAGCTAGCCAAAAAGTCCGCCCGGAGGGCGGCTTTTCGGCTAGTGGTAAATATAAGCGAAAGTGTGTCTGTCTGTCTGTCTGTGTGTGTGTGTGTGTGTGTGTGTGTCTGGTATAGGTTCCGCCCCCCGTGGCGCAATCACCTCATATGGCACATTTTTGGAACCGGTTTGACCAGGGGAAGGTTTTAAGCCCAATTATGAGATGATCCGATCACTTTTTTTCTTCTTTTTTTTTAGCAGCTTATTAGCGATAATTGTGAAAAAAAAAGTGGGTTGCGAGAATTGAGGAAACCTTGATGTAGGGTGATGGGTAATGGGTGAGTGAATGGGTGGGGTGATGGGTAATGGGTGTGGGGTGATGGGTGAGTGAATGGGTGGGGGGTGATGGGTTGGGGGTGATGGGTTGGGGGTGATGGGTGATGGGTGAGGGAATAGGTGGGGGGTGATGGGTAATGGGTGAGTGAATGGGTGTGTGGTGATGGGTAATGGGTGAGTGAATGGGTGTGTGGTGATGGGTAATGGGTGAGTGAATGGGTGGGGGGTGATGGGTAATGGGTGAGTGAATGGGTGGGGGGTGATGGGTAATGGGTGAGTGAATGGGTGGGGGGAATACATACATTTCTACATCCATGATTTCAGGAAAGTTAGAAGGGGCTATCTGGGCCGTGTTTGCCCAGAGTCCGTGTTTGGTGGGCCGAAGGCCCACCACCAATAGCCCTCCGCAGGAGCTAGCCAAAAAGTCCGCCCGGAGGTCGGCTTTGCGGCTAGTAGTCTATATGAGTCATATGCAGCAAGTGAATGGGCAGCAGACTGGCCATGGGGTCAGTACTGCAGCGTCCAGCGCGCTTCTTTGCCGAGTGTCACATCCAGGTCTACTGTTATCTATGTATGAGCATATACAGTTAGATTTTACTCACTGTCTTTCACATTTACAAACGTGTCCTGATATGGAGTTTTTTTCCCTAAACTTTACAACGCACATAACCATCCCTCCGAGTCTCTTGTGTGAAAGACTGTGGTAATGAAGTGACGGTCATGAATACGGTAATGCGGTAATGAAAGACTGCGCGAAACTATAAAAAAAGTGGTTAGAGTAACTTTAGTGATAGTAAAAGCGGTTATTTTAGCTACTTTCCGGCCGAAATAGTAGTTTTTGGGTTTACATCTTGTTGTTGTCTTGAGTTGTCTTGTCTCTTTCGAGTTGAGTCCTCATTTAGTCTCTTGCTATAAGAACATAAGAAAATAAGGAAGCTATAAGAGGCCATTAGACCTACACGTGGTAGTTCCTGTTACATAACACTACCTACATCCACCTTTCATCCCCATCCATGAATTTATCTACCCTCCCTTTAAAGCTCTCTAATGGCTCCGCACTAACTACCTGTCTACTGAGTCCATTCCAATCATTTACCACACTATTTGAGGACCAGTTTTTCCCTGGTTCACAATTGGGTGGTAAATGATTGGAATGAACTCAGTAGACAGGTAGTTAATACGGAGTCATTAGAGAGCTTTAAAGGTTATACTTGCTTCCCGCTGTTTTTCAGGACGCGGCCCATACAGATCATCACCGTCGTCATCTGCATCGACTACTTCAGCGTCAGTCTGGTGTATGACGGCCTTAACATGAGCGGCGACAGCTACACGTCAGACCCGTTCCTGTACCTCGTGTTGAGCGGCCTGGTGGAGATCCCGGCCTATGTCTTAGCGGCGCCAGTTATCGACCGGTGGGGAAGAAGGTTGCCCACTGTCCTTAGCTTCGTGCTGTGCGGCGTCATCTTCACTATGATCGCCTTTATCCCGCCAGGTGACGCATCCAAACATAGGTCTCATGTTTGTTATTGTCTTACTTCTGCAGTAGGAAAGAGGGGTTTTTTCGGTTCTTTTACATAAGAACATAAGACCAAAGAAAATAAGGAAGCTACAAGAGGCCATTAGACCTACACGAGATAGTTCCTGTTACTTAACACTACCTACATCCACCTTTCATCCCCATCCATGAATTTATCTAGCCTCCCTTTAAAGCTCTCTAATGACTCCGCACTAACTACCTGTCTACTGAGTCTATTCCAATCATTTACCCTATTTGTGAACCAGTTTTTCCCTATTTCTTTTTTAAATCTACGCTTTTTCGGTTCTTTTCTCTGGTATGCTTCTGTCCGCGTCGCCTTCAGGAGTGGGAAGTAAGCCGTGGGTGACGAAAAATTGCGAGGAACTATTGAAAAGGAGTTAAGAGTAATTTTAGTGCTAGTGAAAGATGTTATTTTAGCTACTTTCTTTTTTAGCGAAATAGTGTTGGTTTGATCTGCGTCGTAGTGAACTGTGGCGCGCTGATCCCGTAGACCTTCCCAGCCTCCCTCACCACCGTTTTAATTATTTTTATTTTCCGTTTTTCCTGTTTTCTTTCTTTTTCTTTATTTTGCGTAATAAGGGTCCGGCTTATGGCTGAATTAAATATCAACATAAATTACGCATATTACCAGTCCATATAGTATAGTTGATAGAATACTTTCAGATACCGTCACTATATCAAACAAATGATAGGTCATGTGGATGGAGTTGGGAGGCTGCACGTAGTTATTATACAGTCGGCGCAAAAAAACTTAGGACGCCAAAAAACTTAGGACGGGAATAACGTCCTTAGCTTTTTTGCCAATTTCGGTGGGAGCAATTAATTTTTTTAAGTTTTTTGTATATCTGGCAGTGCATTAGACTGTCTGCTGTAGATTCCTTGCTGCTGCCCACTCTGTATCTTCCAAGTCATCATGGGAAGAGGTTGTTGTGTTTGGTTCTCCAACCTTCCTACACACCCATTCGCCCCTCCATCCTCTACCGCCTCCTCCAGGTCTACTAAAACATAATGCCGGGCAAATCTTTATCCATTGTGAAGAAGACACATAAAGTAACCTTGTATCGAAGTAGGAAAACCATGGATTGATAAGGATTGCTGATGTCAATAATCCTTATGAGCAGTTGATCAGTCTTCTTTGAGGTTTTTCTTGGTCGCCCTGACCCTTTCTTCCACGCCAAAACAGTCTCTAACTCACCATCTTGCGCTCGCCTGTATACAAGACCGAGACGGTGTGTTTGGAAACACACATCTCCCTCGCTATCAGGCCCATGGTTTTCCCACTTCGATACAAGGTTACTATATGTGTCTTCTTCACAATGGACAGATATTTGCCCGGCATAATGCTTTAGTAAACCTGGAGGAGGGGGTAGAGGATGGAGGGGCGAATGAGGGTGTAGGAGGGTTGGAGAACCAAACACAACAACCTCTTCCTATGATGACTTGGAAGATACAGAGCGGGCAGCAGCAAGAAATCTACAGCAGACAGCCTAATGCACTGCCAGATATACAAAAAGCGTAAAAAAATTCAATCGCTCTCGCCGAAATTAGCAAAAAAGCTAAGGACGTTATTCCCGTCCTAAGTTTTTTGGCGTGTTAAGCTTTTTTGCGCCGACTGTAGTATGGGATCACAACCAACTTTACGTAATGTGACCATAATTAGAACTAAGATGATGTGAGTTTGGGCATTTGTATTGATTAAATATATTTCAACAATCTATTTTTTGTATTGTATCATTATCACACAAAGGACAAATGTGTGACCAAAGACTACTACATACAGTAGTCTTTGGTGTGACCTTATCTTTTCCATCGTCCCGCAGAGTTACAAGCGTTGATGATGGTTAGGTTAGGTTAGTAACGCTATTTTCCATCGTCCCGCAGAGCTACAAGCGTTGATGATGGTGCTGGCGCTGACGGGCAGCTGCAGGGCGAGTGCCATGCAGGGCATCGCCGCGCTATGGTGTCCAAATACCTGGTACCATCCGTTAACGAAGAGGTGGAGGGGGTGCCAGATCCCGGTAATTGTCCAAGCTCCACGCTCCTTTAATACCTCACCTTAATACTTCTATTACACGACTGGTGGTGGTGGTGGGTGGTGGGGTGGTGGTGTGTGGGATGGGGTGGTGGGGTGGTGGTGGTGTTAGTGTGTGGTTTTAGGTGGTGGGTGGTGGTTGTTGTGTGTGTGTGGTGGTGGTGGTGGTGAGTGGTGGGTGGTGGTGGGGTGATGGTGGTGGTGGGGGGTGTGGTGGTGGTGGTGTGTGGTGGTGGTGGTGGTGATGGTGGTGTGGTGGTGGTGGTGGTGTGGTGGTGATGGTGGTGGTGGTGGTGGTGGTGGTGTGGTGGTGGTGGTGTGGTGATGTGGTGGTGGTAGGTGGTGGTGGTGGTGGGTGATGGTGGTGTAGTGTGGTGATGGTGGTGGTGGTGGTGGTGATGGTGATGGTGGTGGTGGTGATGGTGGTGGTTGTGGTGGTGAGTGATGGTGGTGTGGTGGTGTGGTAGTGGTGGTGGTGGTGGTGGTGGTGATGGTGGTGTGGTGGTGGTGTGATGGTGGTGGTGGGGTGGTGGTGGTGGTGTGGTGGTGGTGGTGGTGGTGGTGGTGGTGGTGTGGTGGTGGTGGGGGTTTGGTGGTGGTGGTGGTGGGTGGTGTGTTGGTGGTGGTGGTGGTGGTGGGATGGTGGTGGTGGTGGGTGTGGTGATGGTGGTGGTGGTATGTGGGTGGTGTGGTGGTGGTGGTGGTGTGGTGGTGTGGGGGTGGTGGGTGGTGGTGGTGGTGGTGGTGTGGTGGTGGTGGTGTGTGGTGGTGTTAGTGGTGGTGTGTGGTGGTGGTGGTGTGGGGGTGGGTGGTGGGTGGTGTGGTGGTGGTGGATGTGGTGTGGGGGGTTGGTGGTGTGGTGTGGTGGTTGGTTGGTGGTGGTGGTGGGTGTGTGTGGTGGTGGTGGTGGTGGTGGTGGGTGGTGGGTGGTGGTGGTGGTGGTTGTTAGTGGTGGTGATGGGGGTGTGGTGGTGGGTGGTGGTGGTGGTGGTGGTGGGTGGTGGGTGGTGTGGTGGTGGTGATGGTGGTGGATGGGGTGTGGTGGTGGTGGTGGTGGTGGTGGTGGTGTGGGTGGTGGTGGTGGTGGTTGGTGGTGGTGGTGGTGGTGTGGTGGTATGGTGGTGGTGGTGGTGGTGGTAATGGTGGTGGTGGTGGTGGTGATGGCAGTGGTGGTGGTGGTGGTGGTGGTGGTGGTGTGGTGGTGGTGGTGATGGTGGTGATGGGGGTGTGGTGGTGGTGGTGGTGATGGTGGTGTGGTGGTATGGTGATGGTGGTGGTGGTGTGGTGGTATGGTGGTTAGGGTACGCCGTAGGTCCAATGAAAAGTGAAATATAGATTATTTCGAATTTAGCAGGGTGTTTTCTTATGTAAAATTGAATTTTAAGGGTGGTTTAATCTCTTCAACTTTTTGGTTTGAGCACTTCTTGCTATGCAAAAATGGACTTTTATATTTATATGCAAAACATAGCTTAGCATACACCATCTTTAAACTCACAGAAAAGCCACTTAAGTTCGAGATTCGATAAATTTCACTGAGGACAAAGTTGTAGAACGCTAAAAACTCTATCGGAATTATGCCCTCGATATTGCCGTACGACCTACATTAAGTTCGCCAGACGCCGGAAAGCTCACTTCTCATACAAAATCGCCTCGTTTTTCGGGTAAAAACCTTTTTCCTGGCAACTGGATTTTCCACGTTATTATTTACCCAACGTAGATGGTTTCAGGGCTGGATACTGTTTAAGGTCTAAGGTCCTATCACCAAACTCCAAAAGTCACACAAAAACTGCGTAAGTCGGTCAAACACGTACGGTCGAAGTCCAGCTTCGCATCCAAGCATCCGGTTCGACGTTCCGCCCACTGCTGCGCTGCTGCTTTGGCTTCCGGATTCCTCCAGGACCTTATCGCGACGCCACCTCTCTCCAGACATTCGTACCGGGTCTGCGATCCTAACAAGCTGAGGAGGGCCAGGCAGGAGGGCCATGGCATCGGCCAGGGACCTTGACCAGGGGAAGCACCAGGGTACCAAATATTTTGGATTGGGTTAACGATGGGGAAGGACAAGACCGGGGCGATGGTGCCCGACACTAGGGAAACTTGCCCCCAAAGGGTTGATCAGAGAGGAGCATGTGTCAGTGACAGAGGAGCCATCTGGAAGGTACCTTTGGCACTTTGTACCAGAGAACCCGGTGCCACCTGAGAAGCCTGCGTTCAAGGAGGTAGGCCCGTCGATGCTGGTGATAAGGTGGCGCAGGGGCAGCTCGTTTGTGTGCAACACGCATATTCTCCAGAAGAGCTTGCGTCCCAGCATCTTCTCCATATGGGCGTGAGTACCACCCTGCCACCCCGTGTTGGCCCTAGTTGAGTCACCTTGCAGTACGATCAGTGAGTCGGTGGAGTCGTATGTCACCAGCAGATCATAGAGAGCAGATCAGGCTCTCTATGATCTGCTGGTGACATACGACTCCACCGACTCACTGATGGTACTGCAAGGTGACTCAACTAGGGCCAACACGGGGTGGCAGGGTGGTACTCACGCCCATATGGAGAAGATGCTGGGACGCAAGCTCTTCTGGAGAATATGCGTGTTGCACACAAACGAGCTGCCCCTGCGCCACCTTATCACCAGCATCGACGGGCCTACCTCATCTGACACTGGCTTCACGGGTCCAGTGTGCAGTCTGCTGTCCAGCGTGAATGAGATGCAGTACAACGCAGAGTTCAGAGGAGTGCCAGGTGGTGAAGATCTCACGGAGATACCGGAGTATATCCTGGTCAACATATCCACTGACCAGCAGGTCTCCTACCAGCTGGTCCAGGCTGTGAAGCGGGGCGTTCTCCCGTCCGAGCTGCAGGAGATCAAGTGTGGCAAGGTGTCCCACTCCAGATGGCTCACCACAGCCCAGTCGCTCGTGTACATGTGGGACCGAAAAGCATGGACTGACTGGCAAAGAACTGAACACCCTGGAAATCCTAGTCAAGTACTGCCTGCAGGTGTACTTCAAACTCTACTACGACATCAAGGTTCACCACAGACTAGAGGACGGCCCCAAGCGCATTCTCACCCAGCTCAGAGTGATGAGGTCGCAGCCCAAGAAGGTCCAAACAGCTGTTACCTTCTACGTGCGGACAGGAGCATGGTTCGCACACTCAGAATGTGTCCTCCTCTCGCTGATGGCGAGTCAGAGTGAGGACGACCGCAGGTTCGCCGTGACCCAGATTTTGAAGCTGAGGGCTGGCAAGGAGTATGGGGACACCAGTGTAAGACCTCGCATTACACCCAAGCTGAACTTGTCAGCCACCAGCTTGCAGACACTGATCAGCTGGCAGCCTGGCCAGGTGCACGAGCCGGCATTCACCTGTTCACTGTCCGGGGATCAGATCCAAGAGATCCTGGTCAAGCCGTACGAGGTTCCGGAGTTCTCTATCCACACTCAGAGCACCGAAAGAGTCGTGAAGCAGGTGACAGAGGCTGCGGCAGCAGTGGTGGGGCAGCAGGCCAGAGACGGGTTCATCCGGGCTCGGGCCCACCACCGGGAGACCATGCCCTGCTTCAGGTCTAAGAAGGACATGATGGACACGTTCTAGGCCAACGTAGAGGCTGTGACACTGTGATGTAGTGCCTGATGAACCAACTGATCAGAAAGAGCTTACCACGCTAGTCATTTGGAACTCATATTGGTGCATAATGCAATACACAGGACCAACCGGACACTGCGTACTCATTTAAGCATTATTCGATAAGGGTGCAATATAAAAGTGCGATTTTGCACAGTAAGAATTGCTCAAATGCAAAAATGGATAAATGAAATCGTCTTAGAATTCCATTTTACATAGGAAATTGGCATGCCAAAGTTGAGAAAAAGAATTTTTGTTATACGGCGTACCCTAAAATTGGTGGTGGTAATGGTGGTGGTGGTGGTGGTGGTGGTATGGTGGTGGTGGTGGTGGTGGTGGTGGTGTGGTGCTGGTGATGGTGGTGGTGGTGGTGGTAGTGGTGGTGGTATTTCATAATTGTTAATGCGAATCAAGCTCCAAGCTCCCTTCGCTCGCTTGGACAAGTCCTGTCTGTACCCACGGCTGAAATGGCATATTTAACACCTCACACACACCCTACCACGTATATAACACCATGCTAACCCTAAATAACACCTATAACGGCATTAGAAACACGAGTTATAGTGGTTACATGAGGCCTAACACAAGCAGCAGTGTCTGAATATCCTCGGCTCAGACACTGTTATTGTGAGGGCTACGAGTGGAAACATTTTATTTCCAGTACACTAATGCACTACTTTCGCCTCTGCACCAATGTCGCCAGGCACAATATATTACGAATTTTAGCATAAAGGCTAAAAACTTGCTTCGCTCGCTTGCACAATGAGTTAAGAGACGAAATATAACCTTTTGTGCCAAATTTCTTCCTTTACGCCTGTATCCTGTGCTCCCACAAAAGTAGTCACAAGAAGAAGAAGAAGAGGAAACATTTTACAAGCTTATATGACACCTGATTTCGGCTGAAATAGGTGTCCAAGCGAGCGAAGCGAGCTTGGACAATTAATAACCACCAAGTGTAACAGGCGATCCCTTCACCCCATCCTTTGCGAGATTGGTGTCATAATTGCCTCCTTCCCCTCCTCCCTTCCCCTCCTGGCAGGGTCCCGTGCTGACGTGGCTGCCCTCGCTCATCTTCGGCATCGTGGCGGCGGTGGCGGGCGTGGTCACCCTGGCGCTGCGGGAGTCGAAGGGCGTGCCGCTGCCGGACACCCTGGCGGACCTCAACAAGACCACCACCAGCACCACCATCGCCACCATCGCCACCATCGCCATCTCAGAGAAGGACGTCGATACATGAGGTTATTTCTTCCTTATTTTTTTTCTCTCACCGTATTTGTCGTTTTTAAAAGTGACTGTCAAATAAATCTCTATTTGCTTTTCTTTTCATCGCCACTATCACTATCCCAGGGAAGGACGTCGATACATGGTCATTTCTTCCTTATTATTTTTCTCTCTCACCGTATTTGTCGCTTTTAAAAGTGACTGTCAAAT
>JACEEZ010003727.1:0-15000 GCA_016584305.1 Chionoecetes opilio | reverse complement strand
GGGTGAGGTAAGGTATTTAGGATCTTGAAACATTGGGGGCTTAGCCCAGCCAAGATAACTTAAAATTTTTACAGGATAATTTTATATGTATTTATGAGTATAATGAATTTAAGATGTGAGACACTGTGCTCTACCAAAAGGCTCCGGCTTAGGATAACTTTCGCAGCATGAAATTAAAATTATATTAAGAAAATCTGAATTGGGGTTCAACTTCGTTATTTTTTCTACTTTCATCAGTAGGAGTAAATCCCTAAGAAAATGAGAGCTTTGGTGTGATGAAGCAGTCATATAGATTGTATATTCCCAATGCTTTGTTCAGTACTGAAATCTGACCAACCTCGGTCTTATAACTACTTTTTTTTTTATATCACGAAGGACTGGCCTAGGACACACACAAATACACTTCGAAAAAAATGCACTTCGAAAAATATGCACTTCAAAAATTATGCACTTCTGTTAACTGTGTCTTCTCCATTTGATATTCTCTTCTTCACCTCTCCAAAAGGTCTTTTGGTGTCTCCTCTGTCATGCACTCCTCATCTCCTCTGTTCTCTCCTCCTGTTCTCTCCACCTCTCTCATGTCCTGCTTATAAAAAGGATGCCATCAGCATACCCTAAGTAACATCTAACCAAATATCTTGTTTTTTACTACAATTTTATGTTGACCCCAGTCAGAGCTTATTTTATTTTTTTGAGAAAAAATGTAATAATAAATAAAAATGAAAAAAGGTATTTGAGATCCGGGGCTATTCATAAAACATTCGGGGCTACACAACCCAATGCCCAGGCCTAACTACGCCCCTGGTGAGGTAACTTAAGGGCGTAAGGGTAGTATTGGAGTGTAAGGAGGAAGGGCAGGAGAGAGGAGAGTGGTATGTATGACCGAGCCTTGTCAACCTTCACCCCACTATTTCCATATTTGCTTATGTCTTTATAAGGGCGAGGAAACGTAAGGGTATAAGGGTAGTATAGAGAAAGTAAGGAAGAAGGGCAAGTAAAGAAGTAAAGGGAGAGGAGAGTGGGATGTGTGACCGCTCCTTGTTAACCTTCACCCCACTATAAGCTCAAGGGGAGAACAAGAAATGGAGAAAAGAGTAGGCTCAGGAGAAAGGAGAGTGGGATACATGACCGAGCCTTGTTAACCTTCCCCCCACCACCTCAAGGTCACACCAAGAGGTCATAACTCTGGTCAGGTCAGTACAGGAGGCCTTGAGACCGCCCTCCAGACTATCGGAATCTCACTTACCCACTTACCTAGTCCATTCCGCCGCCCCCCTATCCTTGTGCCCCCCTACCCTGCTGCCCCCCTACCCTGTTGCCCCCCTTCTCTGCCGCCCCCCTACCCCGCCGCCCCCATATCCTGGTGCCCCCCCAACGCATCGCATCATTATCCATTGTTTGCGAAAGAGATGTTGTTGCTATTCTTACTACTCCCCCCTTTACCTCCCTTCCTCTCCCTCTCTTCCCTCCTCCTTCTCCTCCTCCTCCTCCTCCTCCTCCTCCTCCTCCTCCTCCTCCTCCTCCTTCTCCTCCTCCTCCTCCTCCTCCCTCCCTCATGTAGTTATTTCCATGTGATTTACAAGTTTATGAGATTTATGAGTATATTGCCCTAGCGTCGAAGTTCCTCTTTAATAGTTATTAGCTACACGTAAACTCTGCAGGGGAAAATGTAGATTATGAGAGAAGGAATATTATGATAAGTGTGTGTGTGTGTGTAGTGGTGGTGGTGGTGGTGGGTGTGGGTGGTGGTGGTGGTGGACGGGGTGGTGGTGGTGGTGGTGGTGGTGGAGGGGGGGTGGTTGGTGGAGGGGGTTGGTGGTGGTGTGGTGGTGGTGGTGGGGTGGGGGGGTGGTAGTGGTGGTGGTGGAGGGGGTGGTGGTGGTGTGAGGGGTGGTGGTGGTTGTGGTGGTGGTGGTGGTGGTGGTGGTGGTGGTGGTGGATGGGGTGGTGGTGGTGTGGTGGTGGTGGTGGAGGGGGGTGGTGGTGGTGGTGGTGGAGGGGGTGGAGGGGGGGGATGGAGGTGGTGGTGGTGGTGGTGGAGGTGGTGGTGGTGGTGGTGGTGGTGGAGGGGGTGGCCGTGGTTGGAGGGGGTGGTGGTGGTGGAGGGGTGATGGTGGTGGTGGTGGTGGAGGAGGGGTGGAGGGGGGGTGGAGGGGGTGGCGGGGGGGGGAGGGGGGGAAGTGGAGGTGGTGGTGGTGGTGGAGGTAGTGGTGGTGGTGGAGGTAGTGGTGGTGGTGGTGGGTGGGGTGGAGTGGGGGTGGAGGGGGGGTTGGAGGTGGAGGGGGGGATGGAGGTGGTGGTGGTGGTGGAGGTGGTGGTGGTGGTGATGGTGGTGGTGGCGGAGGGGGGGATGGAGGTGGAGGGGGGGGATGGCGGTGGTGGTGGTGGTGGAGGTGGTGGTGGTGGTGGTGGTGGTGTGGTGGTGGTGGTGGGGGTGGTGGTGTTTTTTTTTTTTTTTTTTTTTTTTTTACATCACAAAGAACTGGCCAAGGGCACAATAAAAATGGGTAACACAAAGCCTGCTTAGTTGCCAGTCCCTATAAGGAAGACAGTAAGAGAATAAATAAAAAGAGGGTGAGCCAATTTAGTTCAGGAGGTGTCTTGTTACTCTCTTTTGAAAAGATTTAAGTCATAGGAAAGTGGAAAAATAGAAACAGGAAAAGAGTTCCAGAGTTTACCAGTGAAAGGGGTGAAAGAGTAAAGATACTGATTAACTCTTGCATTGGGAAGATGGACAGAATTGGGATGAGAATGAGTAGAAAGTCTTGTGCAGCGAGGCCGCGGGAGGAGGGGGAGGCATGCAGTTAGCAAGTTCAGAAGAGCAGTGAGCATGCAAATAACGGTAGAAAAGAGCAAGAGAAGCAACATTGCGGCGGTGATTTAAAGATTGAAGACATACATACATAAGAACATAAGAAAATAAGGAAGCTACAAGAGGCCGCGAGGCCTACACGTGGTAGTTCCTGTCACCTAACACTACCTACATCCACCTTTCATCCCCATCCATGAACCTATCCAGCTCCTCTTTAAAGCTCCCTAATGACTCCGCATTAACTACCTGTCTACTGAGACCATTCCATTCATTCACCACCCTATTTGTGAACAAATTTTTCCCTATTTCCTTTCTAAATCTACGCTTTTCCAGCTTGTATCCGTTACTTCTTGTTCTACCCTGGTTAAAAGCCGTAAGAACTTTTCCTACCTCTCCTTTATTAAATCCCTTTATCCACTTAAAAACTTCTATCAGATCGCCCCTTACTCTGCGTCTCTAGAGTGAGTGTAATTTTAATAACTTCAATCTCTTCTCATAACTAAAGTTACGCATCCCTTGTATCATTTTGGTCATCGTTCTCTGCACTGTTTCTAACAAGGCTATATCCATCCTGTAATATGGAGACCAAAACTGAACCGCATAGTCTAGGTGAGGCCTGAGTAGAGCCAGATAAAGCTTTAGAATAAATTACGCACTTCTACACTTTAACACTTCTGGTAATAAATCCTCATACTCTATTAGCTCTATTTCTGGCCTCAATACATTGTTTCCTAGGTCGGAGGTCTGGGCTCACCCTCACTCCAAGATATTTTTCACCTTCTGATCTTTTCAGCGATACATTGCTTATGGTGTATCTATTACCAGGGTTTTTTCTACCAACATTCATAACGCTGCATTTATCAATATTAAATTCCATCTGCCATCTGACTGCTCACTCGTTAAGTTTATCTAAGTCTCCCTGCAATACATTTACATCAGACTGTGATCCAATAATCCTACCTAACTTAGTATCATCAGCAAACATGCTGATATCACTGCTAATCCCACTATCCAAGTCGTTGATGTAAATCAAAAATAGTAATGGACCCAAAACAGACCCTTGTGGAACTTCACTTGTCACCAGTCCCCATTCAGATTTAGAACCATTAAGTGTAACCCTTTGTTGCCTATTACTTAGCCAAACTCTGATCCAATGAAGAACCTTCCCATCTATACCATGAGCCCTAACCTTATTTAAGAGTCGCTCGTGTGGTACTTTGTTAAATGCCTTACTAAAGTCCAAATATATTATATCATAATCCTTATCATTATCTGCCGTCTCATAAACTTTCCTATAAAAACTCAATAAATTGGTGAGACATGACCTACCCTTGGTGAATCCATGTTGTGAATCATTGATCAAACTATGTTTATCTAAGTGCTCTCTAATGCTTTTTGCAATAATAGATTCCAATAATGTACCCACCACTGATGTTAGACTTACGGGTCGATAATTTGACTTTAGTCCTCTGTCTCCCTTCTTAAATATGGGAACAACATTTCCTTTCCTCCATAATAATGGCACATCGCCTATCTCAACCAATTTCCTAAAAATGTGCACTAACGACTCACTAACCACCTCCTTGCATTCCTTTAATACCCTGGGATACACTTCATCTGGTCCTGGCGATTTAAAAATTTTCATTTTATCTATACCCTCTTCCACCATTTCCCTAGTTATCACAATATCTTTGAGTTTCTCCTCATCGCTTCCTTTGAACATCTGTTCACTATCAGGTATCGTCTGTGTATCCTCCTCCTTAAAAACACTTAAGAAATAATCATTTACACTCTTACACATATCCTCATCCGTATTTAAGACCTCACCAAGTCCTGACCTTAACGGCCCAACTAATTCCCTTGTCTTTGTTTTATATACCTGATAGAACCCCTTTGGGTCACTTTTCGCCTGTCCTGCTACTTTAATCTCATAATTGTTCTTAGCAACTCGAATTAATTTCTTCACTGTCCTCGCCATCACGTTATACTGTTCTTTGTTTACCAATCCTGCCTTGAACCTTAAATAAATGTTTCTTTTTACTCCGATGTGGTGTTTTAAATTGGTGGTCATCCATTTTGGATCACTCTTTCTGGACCTTATTTTCCTATAAGGAATATTTCTTTTCTGTCCGTCAATTATATTCCTTACAAATGAGGTATAATCCTCCTCAGCCCCGACCTTACTTCCATTTTTAACCTCTCTAATTACCTCCTCAGCCCTGACCTCACTTCCCTGTCAAACCGCTCTAATTACCTCCTCAGCCTCGACCTCAGTACAATATCTAACCGCGCCAATTACCTCCAGGTGCCTTCCTAATCCTTCATAATTGGCCTTTCCAGCTGTCATCGCCCTGTCCTTATCCTGGGAAAATTTCTTCCCCTCCATCCCACACCTCTTATTAATAACCTCCTGGTGTCTTCTTAATCCTGCATAATTGGCCTTTCTGAAATTAGGTATTTGATGCTTATTGCCACTTAATTTTCCAATTTCCCATTTTAAGCTAAATCTGATCTCATAATGGTCGCTATTATCTAAATTCCCACCGACCTCCACATTTGTAACTAAATCGTCTCTATTTGTCAGCAATAGATCTAGAATATTATCTCCTCTAGTAGGCTCCTTGATTGCTTGACTTAGGAAGTTATCCTGGATTATATTTAACAATTCATCTGCGTCGCTGTCACCTATGATTAAATCCCAGTCTATATTCCTAAGATTAAAATCTCCCACCACAAATAGTCGATTATATCTGCAGGCCTTGTTTATTTCTTCCCATATAGGAGCTGAATCCTCTTTACATAAGTTTGGAGGCCTATACACTACACCCAAAACCATTTTCTCAGTTCCCTCCGTAACCTCTACCCATAGACTCTATGCTGTCATCTGTTTTTATAACATTATTAACACAATACTGCAATGCATCTCTTGCATAAAGCGCAACTCCTCCACCTCGTCTGCCTACTCTGTCCTTGTGAAATAACTTATACCCAGCTATCTCGACTTCCGGATCGAATACCTTTCCTGACATATCCAACCATGTTTCTGTTAATGCTATTATATCAAAATCCTCTACACTATTAATTCCTCTCAGGAAATCTATCTTTTTTTAAGTATTCCTACAGTTTGTATAGTAAACCATCAAGCAACTCCTCTTCTTTTTGTCAATTTTCCCTTTATCATTAACTAAACCCCTCCTCTCTCTCTTCTTACGAATCACTTTAGTTCCCTGCCTTCTGAAACTCCTCCTAATGTCGCAAGTTTCCTTTACCCCGACCCCAGTGTCTAAGCCCCGGTTCTCTGTCTTAAAAAAGCCTGCAGTGCATCTACCTCCCTTTCAAGGGATTCAGACAAGATCTGAACTCCTTTCCTCGAAAAGTGCACCCCGTCCCTGCGGTAGAGGTGGTTATGCCCGAAAAAGAGGTCCCAGCTGTCGAGAAAGGCCAACCATTGGCTTTGCAATGAAGTGCCAGCTGGCAATTCAAAGCAATAGCCCTGGAGCACCACATGTCGTCAACAAAGCGTCTTGGAAGGACACCACACACCACAGGGAACCCACCCCTGTCCCTAACTTTACCTACAGCTTCCTTGAACTGCCTTAAGACAGTCAGTCAGAGGAGGGGAGTTGATGAGACGAAAAGCTTTTGACTCAATCCTGTTTAGGAGAGCTGTATGAGTGGATCCTCCCCAAACATGTGAGACATACTCCATACATGGGCAGATAAGGCCCCTGTAGAGAGCAAGCAATTGAGAGGGAGAAAAAAAGAAAAAAAAAGTACGCAGACGCCACAGGACACCTAACTTCTTAGAAGATGTTTTAGCAAGAGATGAGATGGGATATTTCCAGTTCAGATTTTTAGTAAAGGATAGTCCTAGAATGTTCATTGTAGAAGAAGGAGACAGTTGAGTGTCATTGAAGAAGAGGGGATACTACCCGGGATAGCTATCTGGTAGGTTTTGTCGAGTAGATAGGTGAAAAAATTGGGTTTTTGAGGCATTGAACAAAACAAGGTTTGCTTTGCCCAAGTCAGAAATTGTAGAAAGATCAGAAGTTAGGCGCTCGACGGCATCTCTCCGTGAATCACTTATAGTTCCTGTTGAATTGGACGTCTAAAAGGTAGACTCACACTGGGCGTATTTGGCCTCACGTATGGCTACGTACGGGGTTATTTTGGAATACGCGGAAAATCAGGTTTTTACATTTTTGAACGTTTTTGATCGTGAATGTAAGTTTTCTTACATTTTCTTAAGTAAACCAAACGTGGAACAATTTTTGAATTTTTCACAAAAGAAAAAATAACGCACAGAGCTCACGTAATTGTTCCACGTTTGGTTTACTTAAGAAAATGTAAGAAAACTTACATTCACGATCAAAAACGTTCAAAAACGTAAAACCTGATTTTCCGCGTATTCCCAAATAACACCGTACGTAGCCATACGTGAGGCCAAATACGCCCCGTGTATCATTAATGAATAATAGAAAGAGAGTGGGTGATAGGACAGAACCCTGGGGAACACCACTATTGATAGATTTAGGAGAAGAACAATGTCCGTCTACAGTAGCTGCAATAGAACGGTTTGCAAGGAAACTTAAGATGAAGGTACAGAAAGAAGGATAGAAACCGAATGAGGGTAGTTTGGAAATAGAATCCGTAGAAAGTAGAATCCGAAGGATGATAAAGTGACAGGAAAAAACATATGGAGAAGGAAAGAGAGAGAGAGAGAGAGAGAGAGAGAGAGAGAGAGAGAGAGAGAGAGAGAGAGAGAGAGAGAGAGAGAGAGAGAGAGAGAGAGAGAGAGAGAGAGAGAGAGAGAGAGAGAGAGAGAGAGAGAGATGAAAAAACCCTTCTAAACAGTAACAAATAGATCTTTCAGAAAAGTAATATACATGTATACTTGTTTGCCATATGAATAGTTTGATGCATTTGTTTGTCTGTTTATCTATCAGAAGACACACGTGTTAGTAGTTATGTGTACTCTATGTACTACATGGCGTGGTGGTGGTGGTGGTGGTGGTGGTGGTGGTGGTGGTGGTGGTGGTGGGGGATATAAATATGTAATATTTGATGTTTTAATCGTTGTTATGCATTCTGAAGTTATGAAGGTTGTTTTGTACTTTGTTATAATTGTTGGTGCTTTTATATATGATTCATTACATAATTACTGATTTTATGTGTAAGTTTCATCATATCTGCTCTCTCTCTCTCTCTCTCTCTCTCTCTCTCCCCTTATAGTATTTTCACAAACACAATCCCCCAAAAACCAACAACAAGGCTGCTATCACCAGGCGTAACCCCCCGNTTTTTTTTTTATCACGAAGGACTGGCCTAGGACACACCAAATACACTTCGAAAAAAATGCACTTCGAAAAAATATGCACTTCAAAAATATGCACTTCTGTTAACTGTGTCTTCTCCATTTGATATTCTCTTCTTCACCTCTCCAAAAGGTCTTTTGGTGTCTCCTCTGTCATGCACTCCTCATCTCCTCTGTTCTCTCCTCCTGTTCTCTCCACCTCTCTCATGTCCTGCTTATAAAAAGGATGCCATCAGCATACCCTAAGTAACATCTAACCAAATATCTTGTTTTTTACTACAATTTTATGTTGACCCCAGTCAGAGCTTATTTTATTTTTTTTGAGAAAAAATGTAATAATAAATAAAAATGAAAAAGGTATTTGAGATCCGGGGCTATTCATAAAACATTCGGGGCTACACAACCCAATGCCCAGGCCTAACTACGCCCCTGGTGAGGTAACTTAGGGCGTAAGGGTATGTATGAGTGTAACTTTAAATGAGAAGGGCAGGAAGAGGAAGTGGTATGTATGACCGAGCCTTGTCAAACATCACGCCATATTCCATATTTGCTTATGTTTATAAGGGGAGGAAAGTAAGGGTTATAAGGGTTAGTATAGGAGAAGTAAGGAGAAGGGCAAGTAAAGAAGTAAGGGAAGGAGAGTGGGATGTGTACCGCTCTTGTTAACCTTCACCCCACTATAGCTCAAGGGGAGAACCAAGAAAGGAAAAGATGGCTCAGGAGAAAGGAGATGGATACATGACCGAGCTTGTAACCTCTCCACCCACCACCTCAAGTCACACCAAGAGGTCATACCTGGTCAGGTCATACAGAGCCTTGAGACCGCCCCCAACTATCGGATCTCACTTACCCCACTTACCTATCCATGCCGCCGCCCCCTATCCTTGTGGCCCCCCTACCCTGCTGCCCCCCTACCCTGTTGCCCCCTTCTCTGCCGCCCCCCTACCCGCCGCCCCCATATCCTGGTGCCCCCCCAACGCATCGCATCATTATCCATTGTTTGCGAAAGAGATGTTGTTGCTATTCTTACTACTCCCCCCTTTACCTCCCTTCCTCTCCCTCTCTTCCCTCCTCCTTCCTCCTCCTCCTCCTCCTCCTCCTCCTCCCTCCTCCTCCTCCTCCTCCTCCTTCTCCTCCTCCTCCTCCTCCTCCCTCCCTCATGTAGTTATTTTCCATGTGATTTACAAGTTTATGAGTTTATGAGTATATTGCCCTAGCGTCGAAGTTCTCTTTAATAGTTATTAGCTACACGTAACTCTGCAGGGGAAAAATGTAGATTATGAGAGAAGGAATATTATGATAAGTGTGTGTGTGTGTGTGTAGTGGTGGTGGTTGGTGGTGGTGTGGGTGGTGGTGGTGGTGGAGGGGGTGGTGGTGGTGGTGGTGGTGGTGGAGGGGGGTGGTGGTGGAGGGGTGGTGGTGGTGGTGGTGGTGGTGGTGGTGGAGGGGTGGTAGTGGTGGTGGTGGAGGGGGTGGTGGTGGTGGAGGGGGGTGGTGGTTGTGGTGGTGGTGGTGGTGGTGGTGGTGGTGGTGGTGTGGATGGGGTGGTGGTGGGTGGTGGTGGTGGTGTGGGGGGTGGTGGTGGTGGTGGTGGTGGAGGGGGTGGAGGGGGGGGGATGGGTGTGGTGGTGGTGGTGGAGGTGGTGGTGGTGGTGGTGGTGGTGGAGGGGGTGGCCGTGGTGGAGGGGGGTGTGGTGGTGGTGGAGGGGTGATGGTGGTGGTGGTGGTGGAGGAGGGGTGGAGGGGGGGGTGGAGGGGGTGGCGGGGGGGAGGGGGGGAAGTGGAGGTGGTGGTGGTGGTGGAGGTAGTGTGGTGGTGAGGTGTGGTGGTGGTGGGGGGGGGGGAGGGGGTGTGGAGGGGGGGTGGAGGTGGGAGGGGGGGATGGAGGTGGTGGTGGTGGTGGAGGTGGTGGTGGTGGGTGAGGTGGTGGTGGCGGAGGGGGGGAGGAGGTGGAGGGGGGGGATGGCGGTGGTGGTGGTGGTGGAGGTGGTGGTGGTGGTGGTGGTGGTGGTGGTGGTGGGGGTGGTGGGTTTTTTTTTTTTTTTTTTTTTTACATCACAAAGAACTGGCCAAGGGCACAATAAAAATGGGTAACACAAAGCCTGCTTAGTTGCCAGTCCCTATAAGGAAGACAGTAAGAGAATAAAATAAAAAAGAGGGGTGAGCCAATTTAGTTCAGGAGGTGTCTTGTTACTCTTCTTTTGAAAAGATTTAAGTCATAGGAAAGTGGAAAAATAGAAACAGGAAAAGAGTTCCAGAGTTTACCAGTGAAAGGGGTGAAAGAGTAAAGATACTGATTAACTCTTGCATTAGGAAGATGGACAGAATTGGGATGAGAATGAGTAGAAAGTCTTGTGCAGCGAGGCCGCGGGAGGAGGGGGAGGCATGCAGTTAGCAAGTTCAGAAGAGCAGTGAGCATGCAAATAACGGTAGAAAAGAGCAAGAGAAGCAACATTGCGGCGGTGATTTAAAGATTGAAGACATACATACATAAGAACATAAGAAAATAAGGAAGCTACAAGAGGCCGCGAGGCCTACACGTGGTAGTTCCTGTCACCTAACACTACCTACATCCACCTTTCATCCCCATCCATGAACCTATCCAGCTCCTCTTTAAAGCTCCCTAATGACTCCGCATTAACTACCTGTCTACTGAGACCATTCCATTCATTCACCACCCTATTTGTGAACAAATTTTTCCCTATTTCCTTTCTAAATCTACGCTTTTCCAGCTTGTATCCGTTACTTCTTGCTCTACCCTGGTTAAAAGCCGTAAGAACTTTTCCTACCTCTCCTTTATTAAATCCCTTTATCCACTTAAAAACTTCTATCAGATCGCCCCTTACTCTGCGTCTCTCGAGTGAGTGTAATTTTAATAACTTCAATCTCTTCTCATAACTAAAGTTACGCATCCCTTGTATCATTTTGGTCATCCTTCTCTGCACTGTTTCTAACAAGGCTATATCCATCCTGTAATATGGAGACCAAAACTGAACCGCATAGTCTAGGTGAGGCCTGAGTAGAGCCAGATAAAGCTTTAGAATAAATTACGCACTTCTACACTTTAACACTTCTGGTAATAAATCCTCATACTCTATTAGCTCTATTTCTGGCCTCAATACATTGTTTCCTAGGTCGGAGGTCTGGGCTCACCCTCACTCCAAGATATTTTTCACCTTCTGATCTTTTCAGCGATACATTGCTTATGGTGTATCTATTACCAGGGTTTTTTCTACCAACATTCATAACGCTGCATTTATCAATATTAAATTCCATCTGCCATCTGACTGCTCACTCGTTAAGTTTATCTAAGTCTCCCTGCAATATGTTTACATCAGACTGTGATCCAATAATCCTACCAAAACTTAGTATCATCAGCAAACATGCTGATATCACTGCTAATCCCACTATCCAAGTCGTTGATGTAAATCAAAAATAGTAATGGACCCAAAACAGACCCTTGTGGAACTTCACTTGTCACCAGTCCCCATTCAGATTTAGAACCATTAAGTGTAACCCTTTGTTGCCTATTACTTAGCCAAACTCTGATCCAATGAAGAACCTTCCCATCTATACCATGAGCCCTAACCTTATTTAAGATTTCGCTCGTGTGGTACTTGTTAAATGCCTTACTAAAGTCCAATATATTATATCATAATCCTTATCATTATCTGCCGTCTCATAAACTTTCCTATAAAAACTCAATAAATTGGTGAGACATGACCTACCCTTGGTGAATCCATGTTGTGAATCATTGATCAAACTATGTTTATCTAAGTGCTCTCTAATGCTTTTTGCAATAATAGATTCCAATAATGTACCCACCACTGATGTTAGACTTACGGGTCGATAATTTGACTTTAGTCCTCTGTCTCCCTTCTTAAATATGGGAAAAAACATTTCCTTTCCTCCATAATAATGGCAACATCGCCTATCTCAACCAATTTCCAAAAAAATGTGCACTAACGACTCACTAACAACCTCCTTGCATTCCTTTAATACCCTGGGATACACTTCATCTGGTCCTGGCGATTTAAAAATTTTCATTTTATCTATACCCTCTTCCACCATTTCCCTAGTTATCACAATATCTTTGAGTTTCTCCTCATCGCTTCCTTTGAACATCTGTTCACTATCAGGTATCGTCTGTGTATCCTCCTCCTTAAAAACACTTAAGAAATAATCATTTACACTCTTACACATATCCTCATCCGTATTTAAGACCTCACCAAGTCCTGACCTTAACGGCCCAACTAATTCCCTTGTCTTTGTTTTATATACCTGATAGAACCCCTTTGGGTCACTTTTCGCCTGTCCTGCTACTTTAATCTCATAATTGTTCTTAGCAACTCGAATTAATTTCTTCACTGTCCTCGCCATCACGTTATACTGTTCTTTGTTTACCAATCCTGCCTTGAACCTTAAATAAATGTTTCTTTTTACTCCGATGTGGTGTTTTAAATTGGTGGTCATCCATTTTGGATCACTCTTTCTGGACCTTATTTTCCTATAAGGAATATTTCTTTTCTGTCCGTCAATTATATTCCTTACAAATGAGGTATAATCCTCCTCAGCCCCGACCTTATTTCCATTTTTAACCTCTCTAATTACCTCCTCAGCCCTGACCTCACTTCCCTGTCAAACCGCTCTAATTACCTCCTCAGCCTCGACCTCAGTACAATATCTAACCGCGCCAATTACCTCCAGGTGCCTTCCTAATCCTTCATAATTGGCCTTTCCAGCTGTCATCGCCCTGTCCTTATCCTGGGAAAATTTCTTCCCCTCCATCCCACACCTCTTATTAATAACCTCCTGGTGTCTTCTTAATCCTGCATAATTGGCCTTTCTGAAATTAGGTATTTGATGCTTATTGCCACTTAATTTTCCAACTTCCCATTTTAAGCTAAATCTGATCTCATAATGGTCGCTATTATCTAAATTCCCACCGACCTCCACATTTGTAACTAAATCGTCTCTATTTGTCAGCAATAGATCTAGAATATTATCTCCTCTAGTAGGCTCCTTGATTGCTTGACTTAGGAAGTTATCCTGGATTATATTTAACAATTCATCTGCGTCGCTGTCACCTATGATTAAATCCCAGTCTATATTCCTAAGATTAAAATCTCCCACCACAAATAGTCGATTATATCTGCAGGCCTTGTTTATTTCTTCCCATATAGGAGCTGAATCCTCTTTACATAAGTTTGGAGGCCTATACACTACACCCAAAACCATTTTCTCAGTTCCCTCCGTAACCTCTACCCATAGACTCTATGCTGTCATCTGTTTTTATAACATTATTAACACAATACTGCAATGCATCTCTTGCATAAAGCGCAACTCCTCCACCTCGTCTGCCTACTCTGTCCTTGTGAAATAACTTATACCCAGCTATCTCGACTTCCGGATCGAATACCTTTCCTGACATATCCAACCATGTTTCTGTTAATGCTATTATATCAAAATCCTCTACACTATTAATTCCTCTCAGGAAATCTATCTTTTTTTAAGTATTCCTACAGTTTGTATAGTAAACCATCAAGCAACTCCTCTTCTTTTTGTCAATTTTCCCTTTATCATTAACTAAACCCCTCCTCTCTCTCTTCTTACGAATCACTTTAGTTCCCTGCCTTCTGAAACTCCTCCTAATGTCGCAAGTTTCCTTTACCCCGACCCCAGTGTCTAAGCCCCGGTTCTCTGTCTTAAAAAAGCCTGCAGTGCATCTACCTCCCTTTCAAGGGATTCAGACAAGATCTGAACTCCTTTCCTCGAAAAGTGCACCCCGTCCCTGCGGTAGAGGTGGTTATGCCCGAAAAAAGAGGTCCCAGCTGTCGAGAAAGGCCAACCATTGGGGTTTTCAATGAAGTGCCAGCTGGCAATTCAAAGCAATAGCCCTGGAGCACCACATGTCGTCAACAAAGCGTCTTGGAAGGACACCACACACCACAGGGAACCCACCCCTGTCCCTAACTTTACCTACAGCTTCCTTGAACTGCCTTAAGACAGTCAGTCAGAGGAGGGGAGTTGATGAGACGAAAAGCTTTTGACTCAATCCTGTTTAGGAGAGCTGTATGAGTGGATCCTCCCCAAACATGTGAGACATACTCCATACATGGGCAGATAAGGCCCTGTAGAGAGCAAGCAATTGAGAGGGAGAAAAAAAGAAAAAAAAAGTACGCAGACGCCACAGGACACCTAACTTCTTAGAAGATGTTTTAGCAAGAGATGAGATGGGATATTTCCAGTTCAGATTTTTAGTAAAGGATTTGTCCTAGAATGTTCATTGTAAAGAAGGAGACAGTTGAGTGTCATTGAAGAAGAGGGGATACTACCCGGGATAGCTATCTGGTAGGTTTTGTCGAGTAGATAGGTGAAAAAATTGGGTTTTTGAGGCATTGAACAAAACAAGGTTTGCTTTGCCCAAGTCAGAAATTGTAGAAAGATCAGAAGTTAGGCGCTCGACGGCATCTCTCCGTGAATCACTTATAGTTCCTGTTGAATTGGACGTCTAAAAGGTAGACTCACACTGGGCGTATTTGGCCTCACGTATGGCTACGTACGGGGTTATTTTGGAATACGCGGAAAATCAGGTTTTTACATTTTTGAACGTTTTTGATCGTGAATGTAAGTTTTCTTACATTTTCTTAAGTAAACCAAACGTGGAACAATTTTTGAATTTTTCACAAAAGAAAAAATAACGCACAGAGCTCACGTAATTGTTCCACGTTTGGTTTACTTAAGAAAATGTAAGAAAACTTACATTCACGATCAAAAACGTTCAAAAACGTAAACCTGATTTTCCGCGTATTCCCAAATAACACCGTACGTAGCCATACGTGAGGCCAAATTCACGCCCCTATGATTAGAAAAA
>JACEEZ010003725.1:16563-40163 GCA_016584305.1 Chionoecetes opilio | reverse complement strand
CGGAACTAACCAACACACACCAACCCAAAACAACACCCCAAAACAACACAGACAGACAGACAGACAGACACATTTGCTTAATTTACCATTACCCCTCACCCCCCCCCTATTCCTCCACCCATCACCCATCACCCCCCACCCATTCACTCACCCATCACCCCACACCCATTACCCATCACCCCACCCATTCACTCACCCATTACCCATCACCCTACATCAAGGTTTTCCTCAATTCTCGCAACCCACCTTTTTTTCACAATTATCGCTAAAAGGCTGCTAAAAAAAAAAAAAAAAAAGTGATCGGATCATTTCATAATTGGGCTTAAAACCTTCCCCTGGTCAACCCGGTTCCAAAAATGTGCCATATGAGGTGATTGCGCCACGGGGGGCGGAACCTATACCAGACACACACACACACACACACACACACACACACACACACCACACAGACAGACAGACAGAAGACACACTTTCGCTTATATTTACCATTACCCATCACCCCCACCTATTCCCTCACCCATCACCATCACCCCCAACCCATCACCCCCCACCCATTCACCCACCCATCACCCCACACCCATTACCCATCACCCCACCCATTCACTCACCCATTACCCATCACCCTACATCAAGGTTTCCTCAATTCTCGCAAACCCACTTTTTTTTTCACAATTATCGCTAATAGGCTGCTAAAAAAAAAAAAAAAAAAGGTGATCGGATCATCTCATAAATGGCTTAAAACCTTCCCTAGCCAACCCGGTTCCAAAAATGTTTCATTTGAGGTGATTGCGCCACAGGGGGCGGAACCTATACCAGACACACACACACACACCACACACACACAGACAGACAGACAGACAGACAGGACACACTTTCGCTTATATTTACCATTACCCATCACCCCCAACCTATTCCCTCACCCATCACCCATCACCCCCCCAAACCCCTCACCCCCCCCCATTCACTCACCCATCACCCCACACCCATTACCCATCACCCCACCCATTCACTCACCCATTACCCATCACCCTACATCAAGGTTTCCTCAATTCTCGCAACCCACTTTTTTTTTTCACAATTATCGCTAATAGGCTGCTAAAAAAAAAAAAAAAAAAAGTGATCGATCATCTCATAAGTGGGCTATGACCTTCCCCTGGTCACCCGGTTCCCAAAAATGTGCCATATGAGGTGATTGCGCCACGGGGGCGGAACCTATACCACACACACACACACACACACACACAGACAGACAGACAGACAGACAGACAGACAGACAGACAGACAGGCAGACAGACAGACACACTTTCGCTTATATTATTATAGAAGATATATATATATATATATATATATATATATATATATATATATATATATATATATATTATAACTATATATATATATATATATATATATATTATATATATATATATATATATATATATTATATATATATATATATATATATATATATATATATATATATATATATTATATATATATATATAATATATATATTATATATATATATTTATATATATATATATATATATATATATATATATATATATATTTATATATATATATATAATACATACAGTCAAACCCTCGATTTAACGGACTAAGAGGGTGAGAAGTGGTCCGTTAAGGCCTATAGTCCGTTAGAGCGAAGGTAT
The DNA here is from genome assembly GCA_016584305.1 of Chionoecetes opilio. Lineage (NCBI taxonomy): Eukaryota > Metazoa > Arthropoda > Malacostraca > Decapoda > Majidae > Chionoecetes > Chionoecetes opilio. The sequence goes on along the minus strand of JACEEZ010003725.1, from coordinate 38,490 downwards.
CATCCTAAAAGTGTGAAAATATAGGTAAAACACAGGAAAAATTGTGAAATAGATGTGAAATAATCACAAACACAACCAAGCCGTGTAGCTATGTTGGGAGGTAAACAGTGACTGGCGCTACATGCTGGATTGGCACACTCGCCCCACACTGTTCGAGACTGGTATTAGGAGAGGTAGTAAGTATCCAGGCCCCGCTCATTAAATGCTTTGGTTTCTATTTAAATATTAATATTCCCAGGGGAAAGTAGAAATAAGGCCTTTTTTTTGGCTATTTTTTAAAACATTGGTAAAGGCTAAAGAGGGGGCAAAGAAGGAGAATGGGGGCCAAATTCGAGTTAGTTTGACCCGCCTACAAAGGGGATCCTAAGCAAAAGAGTCACAAGAAAAGAAAAAACCAAAAAACAAACCCGACACAGGCCCCTGGGTGTCAAAGGGAATCGCTTTTTTATCCTGAATTTTTATCTTATTATGGATAAATATGGTTGTGATGACTGTCCTATACACTTGGGCCTATATAGGGCGGGGTAAACACCATGTGTCGCCTTAAAAAAAGGGTGATTTTAAAGGTGTTGAGGTGACAGGGAGACAGTCTTTTTAAAACGCACTAAAAGTCATTATTTTTAAAACCCCAAAAAAACCTTCTACCCCCTAAACATTTGCAAACCCCCAGGCCCTTCCTTTTATATCTTAAAATTTTGATACATCAAAAAATCCTTAAAAACCCAAAAACATTGCAAAATAAAATGAAAAATAAATAAAATTTTTTTTTGAGTTAAAAATTTCAAGCGGCGGTAAGTTGGGCTGGCATGCCCCTTTTTCCCTCTAATTTGTCACGCAAATGGAGTTTCCCTTAAATTTGGGGGTCCGTTAAAAACCCAGGTCCCGTTAATGAGGGTTCCGAAAGGTTTTATTTAAAATATAAAATAATAAAATTAAATTTTTCCCTTTTAGATTCAGCATGGGAAATTTAAAAAAAAGGGACAGAGAAAAACTTCGGTTCCTTTTGGGGGGGTTTTATGCAACGTTTCGGCCAAGGCCCCTTTGGCATCATCAGGCCCAAAAAAATTTAAAAAAATTTAAATATTTTAAAGAAAAAGGGGAAAAATCTAAAAAATTAATTCTAAGAGGGCAATAAAAATTCCTATATTTTTCTAAAAAATTTCAACTAAAAAATAAAATAAAAATTTTTTTGGCTTAAGGGCCCTTGGTTGTTATTCCCGTCCCGAGTTGGGAGGGAATGAAAAGAAACACTGGTTTTTTTTGGGGACATTTCACTTTTGTGGGGCGATCGAACCCAGAGTGCCCCAACGAAACGTGGTAATCATTTGAGTATTTGTGGTTTTTTTGAAATGAACTTGGTTTTTAAAATCCGGGGGCAAAAGGGTTTATGTTTTATAGCTTTCTAATAATTAGTGTCACTAGGGTATTTTGGGTTGATGGGTAAAAGGGAAATCATTAAAGAAAAGGGTTGGGTCCCAAAACATGTGAGTGTTTAGCGGATTGTAAAATTTGCGAAGGTAAGAAAGGGTTTTACCAGGGCGTGCGAAACACCCTTTTTGCTCAGAAAGCCTAAGGGTTAGATTTCCCTTGTGGGCCGCCCCACGTATCTACGGGTTTCAGCAAAAAAACATTTGAAATTTATTAAAAAATTTTTTTTTAGAAATAAATGGCCCCCTTTAGTTAGAGTCCCTTTATAATTTTAAATGGTTTCTTAGGGGGAAAGAATTAAATAAAAAAAAAAATTTAAATTTTTTGTTTTGGAAGATGTGACTTAAGTAGATCATTGAGTTTTTTTCCCAAAGGGGTTAAATGAGATGGCCATAAAAAAGTTTAAATGTGTGTGCTAAAATTTGGGGTTTGGGTTTTGTTTTGACTCTGGGTTGAACTTTTTTATCTAAGAAAAATTTTAAAAGTTGTTTCAATTAAGGCTACCCCCCCCAAATTAAATTTTAAACAATCATTTCAAAGTTTTTTAGATTAAAAAAATTCAAACCCAAAATTTCCCCAACGAACCCGAACCCCTATTGGGCACAACCCCATGTTAAACTCCCTTTTTTGGCCATCTCAGTTAAAACCCTTCCCGGAAAAAAAATCAATGATCTACTTAAGTTTACTCTTCCTAAAATCAAAATTTAAAATTTTTTTTTACAATTCCCCTTTTTCCCTAAGAACTCCCTTTTAAAAAATATTTAAAAACTCTATACTAAAGCCCCTTTTTTCTAAATAATTTATGAATTTCAAAAGTTTTTTTTTTTTTTTAGCCCGTAAAGCTAGATATCGGCGGGGAACGACAAGGACCAAACCCTTAGGGTTTCTGACATAAAAAGGGGTTTCCCGCAAAGTAAATGGTTTGGGCCCAGTTTTCCCCCCTTCCCCAATCTTTCAATCCGCTTTCCCCTCACATGATTTAGATCACCCTTTTTTTTTATGAATGACTTCAATCCTATCCAAAGGCACAAACCCTAGTGCCCTAAATTTTTTAGAAGCTATACACATTAAGCACTTGCCCCCGATTCAAAAAACCCAAATCATTCACAAAATACATATAATTTAAAAGATTCCACCGGTTTTTGATTGGCCCCACCTCGGTTCGATGCCCCACCAAGCTGAAAGTCACCCACAAAAAAACCCGTGTTCATTCGTCCTCTACCAAACCCGACAGCCAAAACACACCAAGGGCCGTTAAGTACAAATTATTTTTTTTTTATTAGTTTTGTAATTTTTTGAAAAAAATAGGAATATTTTTTTGGGCTCTTAGAAATTTTAAATTTTTTTGATGTTTCCTTTTTTAGCATTACAATATATTAAAATTTTTAAATATTTTTTGCCTGATATGCCAAGTGCCCTTTTGGGGAAACGGGGCGAAAACCCAAACCCCCAAATATTTCCGAGTGTCTCTGTCAAACCCCGAAAAATTCCCGATATAATATAATAAATATATAATATAATATTTTATATAAATATAAAAAATATATATTTTAAAAATATATATATATAAAAATATATTAATATAACATATTAAGATTTTTATTTGGTACATCTTGAGGTTTTAGGGTGACAAAAACACTGTTCCAATTACTTGGGGTTGGGTTTTTGCGCAAAAGTTTTTGCCAAGGAAAGGGGGATCATCAGGCTAAAAATAGTTAAAAATTTTTAAAATATTGGGAAAGCTTAAAAAACGAACCCTCTAAAAAATTAAAATTTTAAGAAAAAATAAAATATTCCTATATTTTCTAAAATTAACTAACTAAAAAATAAAAATATTTAAATTTTTTACTTAAAAGGACCTTGGTGTGTATTCTGTTGAGTTGGTAGAGGACCCGAATGAAAACTTTTCTGGGTTTAATTTCACTTGTTGGGGCGATCCCAACCCCAGAGTCGGGCAATCGGGAAAAGTGGTATCATTTGAGTTATGTAGTTTTTTGTGAAAAGACTTGGTTATTAAGATTTAGGGGCCAAAAAGCCCGGGTGTGAATAGCTTCTAAAAATTTTAGTGTCACTAGGGTAGTGTGCCTTGGATAGGATTTCTAAAAAATCATTATAGAAAAAAAGGGGGATCTAAATCATGTGAGTGTGAGCGGGTTGAAAATTGCAAGGGGGGAAAGAAATGGGTCGAACCCGTTGTGCAGAAACACCCCCTTTTTTCAGAAAACCTAAAAAGGGGTTAAAATTTCCCCTTTTTCGTCTCGGGCCCAAAGTATCTAGCGTTAAAAGCTTGAACATTTGGGGAATTTTGTAATTTTTTATGTTTGAAAAGGGCTTTAGGTATAAGCTTTTATATTTGAAATGAGTCTTAAGGTAAAAGGAATTAGTAAAAATAAAATTTAAAAATTTTTGGGTTTGGAAATGGACTTAAGTAGATAAATTTAGTTTTTTCCGAATGGTGTAAATAGTGTAATATATATTAAAAATAGAAAAATTAAATTTTATATAATAATTTTTTTTTTTTAAAAATTTGTGTCCCCTTTCGCCTGAGGCCAAATGGTTTACCCAGGGCTCGGATGGGGAGGTTCTGGAGGGTTTACTTGAGGGTTTCTGATGGTTTTGGGCCCCCGCCCGTTGGGGGGCGCGGCAGGATTTTATAGGGACGCCTGTGATTTGAGGCTCATCGGGGCCCCCCCGGTCCTCCCATGCCCCCCGCAAGGGCAAGAATAGTTTTATAGGCAGGGCATGTGGGTGGTTTTTTAGGGGCCACTCGACGGTGCAGAAAAGGTTTTTTGGGTTTTTTCGGGGATCCCAACTCGGGCCACCGGGGAACGCCGTTTTTAGACTCCCAACCGCTCCCTTACGCCCCCCCAAATATATATTTATTGAAAAATAATTTTAATTATAATTTTAAAATATATATATATATATATATTTTTTATTTTTTTTTTTCTTTTTCTTTATATTTTTAAAATATATTTTTTTTTTTTTTTTTTTTTTTTATTTTTTATAATTATATTATTTTTAAAATATATATATATATTTTATATATATTATATTTATATATCAAAATATAATATTTTAAAATATATATATATAAAAATATTTATATATATAATATATAAAATATATTATTATATATATATTATTTTACAGTAAAAACCCTTTTTTTAACGGGGCCTCATTAAAAAGGACTTTGGGGTTTAACGGACTCCAAATTTGCGGACAAATTTTCGGGCAAAAATGGGATGCCAGCCGCTTTTCGCCCCCTCGGAAAATTTTCAACTTTAAAAATAATTTTTATTTCATTTTGGGAATTCTTGGGGGTTTTTTGGAGTTCTAATGATCAGATTCAGATATTTAAAATAAAACCATAAATTTTGGGAGTAAACAAACCCATTCTTTTTAGCCCGAAAAATTTTTTCCAACTTAAAGGGGGCCCACTTATTCCCCAAGGATATAATGCGAACCTTTACCACCCAGTGGGGAAAAAAGTGGATTTATACTAAAATCGCTGGGGATACCACTTACCGTAAAATCCCGGGCAGACAAATACAATATGCGCCAAATTCCAGAGCCAAAAGCGACAAGTTTGGGGAAGCGTTTTGCGGCAGTTCCATCCACAGCTGTTTCCCCCAAAAATGATGGAGACCGCTGATATCAGATTGTAAACACGGCCCAATGCCAAAAAGGCGGTGGCTTTCCCGGGGTTAAATACAGTCCGCATAGGGACGACCTGTTTTTAAAAACAGTGTGTAGCAGTAAATATCAGGGGCCCCTATGGGGCTTTTCAAAATGAAAAAAAGAGAAGGAACCCATAGTAAAGGGTTCAAAATCCTTTATATAAGTGGTGTGTGGTTTTGTAAATTTTTTCACCGGTTACCCTATAAACCGGGAAAACCCTTAGCCCATCCCCAAAATTTAAAGGGGGGGCCCAAATTTTACGGCACGTATAGGGGCCCAACCCCTAACGGGGGCTAATAATATTGAGGTCGACTTGTACGCTGGCCCACTTAACCTTTCCATTTTTCGGTATAAGGGAAAGGAGCCCCCTTTTTCCCAGTGAATAGTGGTAAGGGTGTAAAGCTTAAAAAATGATTATTTGGTTGAGGATCTCCCCCTCACCCCAAAACCTTTTTAAAACACCCCTTATTTTAAAAAGGGCACCCGGTGTTAACTTTACCAAAAAAGTGACCGGGTATAGAACACTCCCTGAAAAAAAACCAATTTTAAATATAAATTTATATAAAGAAGCAATAAATCCCTGAATAATTTAAACAATGCCCTTTTAAAACCCGGCCCTTTTGTCTGGGTTATGACCGTTTGCTTTTTTTTTTTCCTTTCAATAGCCCAGTTGGTTTAGAGGAAACACCAACATTTTGGGAAAATCATCATTTTTCTACGGGAGGGGCTTTTTCTTCCTTTTATTTTCATTTTTTTGGGGGGATTATAATGTCTCATGAGCTGTACTGGCGCCCGCGGGGGCTGCCCGGCGTGGGAAGGGGGCGCCTTGCTTGGGATTTTTCCCTATAATTTTTTCAATGTATGCTAATAGCCCCTTAAAATGCGATTAAAATGTCTACATTCAAAAAAAATAATGAAAATTTCAAAAACCAAGCAGTAAATGAGCGAGCCCCGGATAATTTTACCTTTTTCCTAATACCCAGTCCCAAGCAGTTCCCTGGGGGGAGTATTTAAATCCCCGAGGTAGCGCCCGGGCACGTTTCCCCCCCAACAGAGGGTTCACGCGGTTTGGTTGTATTTTTGATTATTTTCTTGTTAAACCCTAAAAAGGCGGCGTATAAAAACCCGGGGAAAAAAAGTGGAAAAAATGATTTTAAACTCTAGATTTCGGGTTTTAGGCCTATACTTGCCGATAAGTCGGCCCGAAAAAATAAAGGGGGGTTTCGGGAGGGCCAAAGCTTGAATGTTTGGTAGGCTAACCCTTTCGGTATACGGTAACCTGTCGCAAAAACACATAACACCACACCACCTTTAAATTTAAGATAGAATCTTTACTCTAAAATCCCCCTCTTGTTTTCACTTGAAAAAAAAACCCTAAATCCCCCTGATAGTACCGTAAAATAAGGGATAAAATAGTAAAAAAATGGGAAAATAAACCCCTGACTGGAATGCCCCCATACCGGGCCCTCCGAGGTCCGTAATTGCAAATTTGCAAATTTTTTTAAATCCCTTTTATCAGGGTGTTGGAAACAGTAGGGGAAACTTTCCGCTTTAAAAGTCTTTCCCCCGTTTGTCGCCCATTTATTTGGGGAAATGGTGGCATATTTAATTTATTGACTGGAATTAAAGGTTTTGTTGGTGTCCAAACGATTGTTGTAGTGCTGGCCACTTTTTTTTTTCCCCTCGGGGTAAAGGGTTTGGAAAATTTTTCCTTTCCGTTAGTTGACCCTAGTTATAAGAGAATTTTTTTTTTTGCTCCCCCCCAGTTGACTTTTACGCCCCTATTTACGGGATTTTACACCGTGTTTTGGGGGCGTTACCCCCAAATTTCCCGATGTAGCTCCCGTTAAAGTCTACCCTTTCACGGCCTGGTTGGGGTTTTGTGATTATTTTTCATATTTTTTCCCCAAATTTTTTTGTGTTTTTAAACCCATATTTTCCACCCTTGGGAAAAAAACCTCACATATCGGATAATCCCGGGTTTTTCGGACCCCAAATTCTCCCCCCCCTTTTAGGCCCTTAAATCGGGGTTTTACTAATATAGTGTAATTTTTAAAAATGAGGGTTTTTTAGGGGGGCCCAAAAAAACTCGTCCTTTTTTTGGGGTTTCTTTAGTTAAAGCGTTTCAACGTTTCGCCAAGGCCCTTGGCATAAAACAGGCTAAAAGGCTTTTTATTCGTTAAAAAAAATACTAAAAAAATGCTAAAAGAAAATCTAAAAAAATTTAAAGCAATAAAAAAAATCCTTTTAAGAAAAATCTAAAAATTTAAAAAACCCAATTTTAATATTCTCCCCTGATGCCTCTCTTAGGGTGGATTTTGCGTCTATCGATGTGAATCTGCCTGCATAACGTGTGAAGTTCTTGCCCTTCCGAAACTTGGAGAGAGGGAGTTCCACGGGCTTCACTGGCTTCATTGAAAGTCCTCACAGCGCGAGCCTGTTGGATCTTGACTGTTGGCTGTCCATTCCTAAGGCTTTCACGGCAGAGGATACAGATCTCATCCGAAGCACCGCTGGCCAGCTCCTCCTGTTGGTGGTCCATCTGAAATAAAATGTAATGTTTTAGTAAAATACATGTATTCATGTTTTTCCAAACACAGCATTATATAATATATAGGGTGATGCGCTTAACAGCGCCCTAGCAAAATAAAATATAAGAAAAGAAAAGAAAATGCACTTAAAAAGGGGTAAACAAAAAACAAGTAAAGATATATGAAACAACTCTCACAAGGCTCAATATGTCTATTTTTTTTTTTTTTTTTTTTTTAAATTTTTTTTTTCAGTAAAAATCAGGGACTACGTCATGACATGACGTAATACTACGTCATAGTGACGTCATATCATGACGGAATTAGCCTTATTTGATAGATTGATATCACATTCCTATCTGTTGGCAATACATTTATGGGGCCTAAAACCACCCAGAAAAAAGTTTGCTGTACATTGAATTCTGACATGGCGGCCATCTTGAATTTATGCAAATTAGGGCCCTTAGGGGGCGTAACTTTGAGATAACTTTTGATATGATGTAGAGGGGACTCTAGGGAACTATTTAAAACAAAAAAACCTTCTGAAGCAATTTGTTCTAGGTTCGGCCATATTCAGCATAGTTTGACTGGACTACAGGCGTGGATGAGCGCCTTGCTTGTATTTTCATATATTTACTCATATGTATGAATAATAGCCATTAAAATGCGATTATATGTCTACATTCAAATATAATAATGATATTTCATAGCATACCAAGCAGTAATGAGCGAGCCTGGATACTTATTACCTCTTCTAATACCAGTCCCAAGCAGTCGTGGGCGAGTATGTTAAATCTCTGAGGTAGCGCCAGTCACTGTTTACCTCCCAACATAGCTACACGGTCTGGTTGTATTTGTGATTATTTCTCATTTACCGTAAATGGCGGCGTATAACCAGGCGTAGAAGTGGACCCCATGATTATTAGCTCTAGATTACGGGTTAGGCCTATACTTGCCGTATAAGTCGGCCTGAAAAATACGGTAGGCTACTGGTAGGCCAAAGCTTGAATGTGGATAGGCTACGGTACGGTATACGGTAACCTGTCGCAAAAACACATAACACCACACCACTTACATGAAGATATGAATCTTTACTCTAGGTCCGCCTCTTGTTTTCACTTGAAAAACACCATAGTCCCCTGATAGTACCGCTACATACTGTATATTATAGTAAAACATGGTAGTACCTATGACTGGACTGCACATACCGGTGCCCTCCGAGGCTCCGTCAATTGCATTCGCCAGTGTTTACAATCATTGTATCAGCTGTTGGAAACAGCTATGGGTGAAACTGCCGCTAAACGTCTTCCCCAGTTGTCGCTATTGCTCTGGAAGTGGTGCATATTGTAATTGTCTGACTGGAATTATGGTAGTTGGTGTACAGCGATTGTTAGTAGTGCTGATCCACTTGTTTATCACTCGCTGGTAAAGGTTCGCATTATATCCTTGCCGTATAAGTTGACCCCTAGTTATGAAGAGATTTTTTTATGCTCAAAGAGTTGACTTATACGCCGCTATTTACGGTATTTCACACCGTGTAGGAGCGTACCAAATCCAGCATGTAGCGCCAGTTAATGTCTACTTACACGGCCTGGTTGTGTTTGTGATTATTTCTCATATATTCACAATTTTTCTGTGTTTTACCTATATTTTCACACCCTTGGGAAAATAACCTCACACTATCGGATAATCGGCTTTAACGGACCACTTCTCCCCCCTTTTAGTCCGTTAAATCGAGGGTCGATTAAATATATATGTATATATATATATATATATGAGGATGTTCAGGGCGGCAAAAACACTCGTCATTTCTTTGGGGTTCTTTATGTATGCGTGCAACGTTTCGCCAAGGCACTTGGCATCATCAGGCTAAAATGCTTTATATTCGTTAAAATAATACTAAAAACTGCTAAAAGCAAACATCTAAAAAATTTAAGCAATAAAATAATCCTATATAATCTAAAAACTAAAAACATTATTTATAATTTAAGAAACCTTGCAGTGTATGCTGTCTAGGTTGGCAGAGGACTGAATGAACAATGATATTACAGGTACCATTTCGGTTCCTATGAGGCGATCGGAACGCGAGTCAGACGATCGAAATAGTGTGATAATCATTTGAGTATATGTAATTGGCATGAGGTGACTTGGTTATTAAGATCAGGAGACAAGTGCTTGATGTGTATGGATTCTAATATTTTAGTATCACTAGAGAAGCTTGCCTTTGATAAGATTCTAAAATCATCAATAGAGAATGGGTGATCAAGATCATTGGAGTGAGAACGTATTGCAGATTGAGAAGGGGAAGAAATAGGTTGGCCAGTACGAACAGAAACACCTTTATGTTCTGCGAACCTAAGGGTGAGATTTCTCGACGTCTCAGCAATGTATCGAGCCTTACAACTCGAACACTCAAATTTATAAATTATATTGGAGATACGAGTTTTAGGTATAGGATCTTTATATTTGAAATGTGTTCTTATAGTAAATGGATTAGTAAAAACAAATTAAAATTTTGAGTTAGGAAAGTGTAACTTAAGTAGATCATAGAGTTTTTTACGAATAACTAAGATGGCCATAAAATGGAAGTTTAATATAATGTGTGTCTAATATAGATTCGGATTGACTCGACTTAGGGTTGAACTTTTCACCTAAGAAACTAGAGATTGTATTTTCGATCAATTTCAAGGGATAACCATTATTTTGGAAAAAATTAGTAAGGAATTTAATTTCATTATCGAAGGCAAACCAATTGGAAGAGAAACTATAACATCTGTGTAGTAGAGTTTGAATAGTATTGGTTTTAAAAAGGTTAGGGATGAATGAAAAATACTGAGTACAAAGGCCTGTGAAGGTAGGTCTACGATAGACTGAGATAGTAAAATATTTATCCTTACGTGTAACTAAAATATCTAGAAATGGTAGTGATAATTGGTTTTCAACTTCATATGTGAACTTAATATTTGGGTGTTTAAAATTAAGGTAATTCAAAAATAAGGGAATATGTTCAACATTCTTAAAAAGTAAAAAGGTGTCATCAACGTAACGTTTATAATAAAAGGGTTTAAGAAAGGTAGGACAGTCAGACATCCAAATTTGTTCATGATAACATAGAAAAGCATTGGCAAGGGAAGCAGCCAAGCTAGACCTAGACCCCATGGAGACCCCATCAGTTTGGACGTAAAGTTTTTTATTAACCCTTTCACGCACGAAAAGTTTAATAAGTTTTTCCGTCCACTGCGACATCAGTCTGGGGCTCTCTAAGGGGCCCCGCGTAATGGTCTGACTCTGCGGCGAATGTTTTGGTTATGTTATCAATTTCTACCACGATTAATTTTTTTTCCTGGCATTATCATATATCGTTGGTTTCGCAAGAGATTATTCTGCCTTATGAAAGACAAAAATAACAAGAAATGCAAGTAAATAGCGGAGTTTAACGACTTAGAAAAAACATTGAGTAAAGAGAAATAAGAAATGCTTACGTTCACCACTTCGTAGCTCGATACTTCCTGAGTCAACTTTTTATGGTTTATCTATAATAATATAAGCGAAAGTGTGTCTGTGTGTGTGTGTGTGTGTGTGTGTGTGTGTGTGTGTGTGTGTGTATGTGTCCGCTCCAGGTGCCGCCCCCTGTGGCGGAATCCCCTCATATGGCACAGTTTTGGAACCGGCTCGGGCAGGGGAAGGGTTTAAGCCCATTTATGAGATGATCCGATCACTTTTTTTTTTTTTTTTAGCAGCCTATTAGCGAGAATTGTGAAGAAAAAAATTGGTTGCGAGAATTAAGGAAATCTTGATGTAGGGTGATGGGTAATGGGTGAGTGAATGGGTGGGGTGATGGGTGAGTGAATGGGTGGGGGGTGATGGGTGATGGGTGAGGGAATAGATGGGGGGTGATGGGTAATGGGTGAGTGAATGGGTGTGTGGTGATGGATAATGGGTGAGTGAATGGGTGGGGGGTGGTGGGTAATGGGTGAGTGAATGGGTGGGGGGTGATGGGTAATGGGTGAGTGAATGGGTTGGGGGTGATGTGAATAGGTTGGCATTAATACATACATTTCTATCTATCTATCTATAATAATATAAGCGAAAGTGTGTGTGTGTGTGTGTGTGTGTGTGTGTGTGTGTGTGTGTGTGTGTGTGTCCGCTCCAGGTGCCGCCCCTGTGGCGGAATCCCCTCATATTGCACCGTTTTGGAACCGGCTCGAGCAGGGGAAGGTTTTAAGCCCATTTATGAGATGATCCGATCCCTTTTTTTCTTCTTTTATTTTTATAGCAGCCTATTAGCGAGAATTGTGAAGAAAAAAAGTGGGTTGCGAGAATTGAGGAAACCTTGATGGTTGAAACCTATAGGGTGGGTATGGTGGTGATGGTGGGGATGCTAATGGGTGGTGGGGTGGGGTGAGTGAATGGGTGTGAGGGTAGATGGGTGTGGGTATGGGTGACCAATATCTAGGAATATTTAAAATGTGCAACAACATACGCTTGTTAGTTAATGTTTTTAATCATGTGCAAATCAAAGGGTTCTTAACTGTATATTCATTGGTAGTTAGGGGTCAATTATCGGACAAAGTATTTAGCTAAGTTATAGTTAAAAGTGCCAATAGTACTAAGAATAGGGCGTAAGGGTTACCTATTTTATGAGTTTTCGGTAACCCATAGAGGACACCAGGGGAGGAACCGCTAGGAAATATATAATGGAAGGCTTCTATAGTAATAGCTTTTAATTTAAGTAGTGCTCTAAGATGACGAATAAGTCTGTCCTCCATTTTAGTAATAAATAATAATTATGATTATTTATCATAAGGATATTATAATTATAGTTTTATCATTATAGTATGGATTTATTTTTAATATATATAGTATTATCTATATATATTACTTACATCTATAATGTTATATTATTATATATATATATATATATATATATATATATATATATATATATATATATATATATATTATATATATATATATATATATATATATATATATATATATATATATATATATATATATATATATATATATATATACAAATATTTTATTTTATATTTCATCATTCTCCGAGACTTAAAGTAATCGTCCAGACCATTTCATCATTCCTGATTTTATGTAGTTAGAGTATAGCCATTATCGAGTGTATCAACAATAAAATGATCTTGTTACTTTTTGCATCCAGTCACCCGTTTTTTAATAATCCGCAATAAAAATCTGTAAATTCCCCGAGCTTCGAAAACGCTGCTGGCAACTAGCAGACGATGTGGCACGGCTCGGTGACATCACTGAAGGTGGTCTCCTCTTCCCGCGCTAATCCAGAAGCACGTAAACACAAGAGATAAATATAGTACTTTAAGATTTTTGGATGTTTCTGATAGATTTTTTGGCGATATGCCATATGCATGCATCCTTTATGGGTCAGCAAGACAGCTGTGGCTTTCCAGAGAAGTTTGCACACGTATACGACCGATACAGCAACGTTAAATGTGTTGAAAAGATTTGTGCGGCGGACAAGGGCAGATCACCATCACCCAATCCCGTAGCCACCCACCGTACAAAGCCCGCTATGGTGTGTGACAGAAAAGAGAGAGAGAGAGAGAGAGAGAGAGAGAGAGAGAGAGAGAGAGAGAGAGAGAGAGAGAGAGAGAGAGAGAGAGAGAGAGAGAGAGAGAGAGAGAGAGAGAGGAGAGAGAGAGAGAGAGCGAGAGAGAGCAAGGTGAAATATACGATGAGAAATAAGCAAAAACACTAAGAAACCAATAAAAATGTATTTTTGAAGGAGGAAGAGGAGGGGAAGGAAGAAGAGGGGGAAGAGGAGGATTAGAAGGAGGGGAAGGAAGACTTAGGACAATAATGACCTCGTGATGTTAGTAAACGATTTAGCAAAGAGGAGAGAAGAATAGAGAGAAGAGGAAGGAGATAATTTGAGGGTTCCTCTAAGACGCTTGGCTGTAGCTTCGAAACTAACCATAGGATTTTCTCGGAAGTACCTTCATTGTGATTTCCACGCAAACAATATAGTTACCCTTACTTAACAATCCATGTTTTGGAGAGGTGCCAGGTCCTCCCGATTATCATGTTCCGCTAACTCCTGTTCGTCAGTCGGCTCGTCCGTATTCTGGCTCGAACATGTATCACATTCGGCGGTTGGTTTTCCACATATACGCGACCAGCATCATCACTTCAGTCTCAGATTGAGCATCATACTCTACATCCGTCACAGCGACAGATTCACTGTCTGACACCGAACTACAATCGCTCATCATTTACATTTGCTGGTCGATCCGACGGCTGTCACAATTGCAGACGCCTGTTGTTTACATTTGACCACCTACTCTGACGTCATCAATAATATTCGCGGGCCTGTTTGAGGGAAGAACATTTTTTATGCTCGTTTTTTAATAAATTCGTGTTTTTACGGAAATAAGGCGTGAAAATCAATTATTATTGGTGGATTAGGTGTTTTGAATGAAGATTCAACATAATTAGACAAAGAAAAATGGGTCTGGACGATTACTTTAAGCTAGAGGTGATTTACCTATTGGTATAATAGGTATCTCAAAAAAAGGGGTACGTAGTACACCTTTGATTTTCAGAAAAAAATCATATTTTCTTAACTAACTCGAAAATTATGAAGTTTACAGGAAATTTCTATGAATAAGTAAAGATAAAATTTGAGCAGGCCTTTCTGGTAAGCCATAGCAAAATAAATTTGGAGTTTAAATAAGTGAGAAAATTGTATTGGTATATTTTTGACATACTATTAAATATCTCATAATCTACAAGAGATAATTGACTTCTGATAATGGCATTCGATAGAACACATTAATTTTAACAAAAGTGCTTCTATGCATTTTTACTCTCGGCCTCATAGTTACGGAGTAAAATGCTTTTATAAGGAAGCATAGGGTGAAATACATATGTGATATTAAAACCCTATTTTATAATCCCTATTAAGGGTATATAAAATTAGAGGGGTAAGATATTATATACCCTTAATAGGGGTACATTAATATACCCCTAATAATCTTCTAAGAGATACTTTGATCAATTATGTGAAAATACCTGGATCTTGCATATAGGTTTGGTGATGGGTAGGTTATGTTAGGTTTAAAACAAATTGTTTTGCCTATGAAATTATTAGTCCTAGAGGAAACATTAATAGGGCAAAAACAAACAAACGTTAAGCTAGAGGTGTTTTACCTATTGGTATAATAGGTATCTCAAAAAAGGGGTGCACCTTTGATTTTCAGTAAAATATCATATTTTCTTAAATAACTCGTAAACTATGAGGTTTACAGGAACTTCTACGAATGAGTTTAGATAAAGCTTGAGCAGGCTTTTCTGATAAGCCATAGTAAAATGAATTTTAGTTTATATAAGTGAAAAAAAGTGTATGGGTGTATTTTTGACATACTAGTAAATATCTCAAAATCTACAAGATATAATTGACTTCTGTTTATGGCTGTTCTATTATTGGATAGAACACATCAAGTTTAACAGCTTTGCTTCTATGCGTTTTTCCTTTAGGCTTAATAGTTACGGAGTAAAATGCTTTTATAAGGAAACATATGGAATTGGCGGAAATATTTACGTTTGCGGAAGTACTTCCGCAAAAGCAAATCCGCAAACATTTACACTTCCGTACATCCGCAAACGAATTCGGACTTCCGCAATTTGCGGAAGTTGCGGTTTGCGGAAATGTTTGCGGAAGTGCCCACCTCTGCCTTTTTCTAGTTGTTTTGTATGTCCTCTTGTGTATCGACCTTCTCTTTGTTTCCAAGTCAGTAGTCTCTCATTGTCTGTTTCTTCCATCTTTGTTATCAGCTTAAAAATTGTTATTAAGTCTCCTCTTTCTCTTCTCTGCTCGAGTGTTGGTAACTTTATTTCCTTCAACCTTTCCTCATAAGAAAGTTTTTCTATCTCTGGTACCATCTTTGCTGCCATTCTCTTTATCCTCTCCAACTTTTTCACATGCTTCTTTTTATATGGGGACCATACAATGGACCGTATATTCCATTTTTGGTCGGATTATTGTAGTAATTATCTTTCTCATCATATTTGTGTCCATGTAATGAAATGCCCCTCTAATATTCTTTAACATCCTGTATGTATCTCCAAATATTTTATTGATATGTTTTTCTGGTTGTACTAGGTTATTCTGCATTATCACTCCCAGGTCCTTTTCTTCATGAACCTTTGCAATTATTTCATTGCCCATTTTGTATGACCATTTATATATCTTTTCGCGTTTTCCAATTTACATCACATGACACTTATTCACATTAAATTCCATTTCCCATCTTCTGCTCCATTGGTAGATCTTCTTCAGGTCATTTTGTAGTGTTTCACAATCTTTATAGCTTTTTATTTCTCCTAATAGTTTTGCATCATCCGCAAATAGACTAATATAACTATTTATTTCCTCCGTCATGTCATTGACGTAAATCGTGAACATTATTGGTGGCAACACTGAACCTTATGGTACCTAATACCACTACCACTACTACTACTGCTACTACTACTACTACCACTTCTACTACTACCACTACTAATAGTAGTACTACTACAACACTGATCCTTGTGGTACCCCACTAAATACCTTTCTCCATTCAGACTTTTCATCCTTCACTACTGTTCTCATTTATCTTCCTCTCAGATCACTTGCCATCCAGGTTTTGATCACCCCTGGGATTCCTCCTAGATTTTCCAATTTGCAAAGTAGTCTTTCATGGGGAACTTTATCAAATGCCTTTTTAAGAGCTAGATATACACAGTCTGCCCACCCATCTTTTTCTTGTGTTATATCAATAATTACTCATGAGTAAAAGCTTATTAAGTTGGTCACACATGATCTCTTTTTGCTTAAACCATACAGCCGGTCTGTTATCATACCTTCATTTTCTAAGTATTCCGTCCATGGCTTCTTCATTATTTTGTCACCTATCTTGCATACTGTGCTAGTCAATGACACTGGTCTATAATGTAGTGGTTCATCCTTCTTCCCATTTTTATATTTTGGCACTCTATCTGCTCTCTTCCACTCCTTTGGCACTATTCCTGTTATTAATGAGCACTTTATTATATCATACACTGGTTCAACCCACTGCTTTCTGCACTCTTTTAAAACATAACCCGACACTCCGTCTGGTCCTATTGCTTGCCTCTCCTCCAATGCCTTCAACAATTCACAAACTTCCTCCTGCTCTATTTTTATTTTCCACTCCTTTCTGACTTTTTTCATTCCTTGCGGTTCATTGAATTTTGATTCTTTTGTGAATACTTGCTGAATTTTTTTATTTAGAATTTCACTCATTATTTTTGTATCTTCATATATCCTATTACCTTCTTTCAGTCTCTCCACTTTGTCCTTATGCTTGATTCTTCCATTGATAAATCTGTAGACCAGTTTGGGTTCTTCCTGACACTTGTCAACTCTATCCTTCTCATCACTCTTCTCTTCCTCTCTCCTTAGGCACACAGAGTCATTTCCTGCTCATTGATACTCTTCTTTATTTCTTTGTGTCCGATTTGTCTTTACTTTTATCCCTGCCTCATCCCTTATTCTTTTTGCCCTCTCACATATTGCATTAAACCATTCTTTCTTTGCCTTTTCTCTTGGTGTATAGAGGGCTACGTGTTTTTCAACTCCTGGCTCATAGAGGCTCAGAAAAATGTTGTATTTCACTTGCACATCGGTCACTCCTTTAATTTCTTGCCAGGCAATTTCTTCATAGTATTTGTTCAGTTCTTCCATGTTAGTTTTTCCAAAGTCTCTTCTGCTCCTTTGTACAATTAATCTCCTCCTTTATTCCTCTTTTGTCCCCATTTCTAAGATGCAGGGTCCCTTTTCCAAAGGGGCACCTAATGGGTCTCATTTGCTAGGTCAAAACCTTTTTTAACACTAGGGCAAAATCTTGTGGTTGTCATCTCCCTATATCTTGTGTTTTCTGTCACCCATGGAGTCATTGTGTTTTCCATTGTGAGTTTCAACAATCTATCTCCCTAGGTATCATAATTTCCTCCTCCAAATGTCTCCCATTTTACTTCCTTGCAGTTAAAATCTCCAACCAGCAGTATCTTTTTATTTTTCTAGATTATTTTGTTGAAGTCCTTCAAGGTGTCCTCTAATACTTTCTCATGTTCTTCCTTGTTCCAGGTATTTGTTTTGAGTGGTACATAGGTTGCCACTATGGTCTGTGTTTCTCTATTTCTGACTTCTATTTGTACACTCACTATTTCAGCTCTTCCTTCTGCACACTCCACTTTTCTTACCTTCACCCCTAATTTTGTCAGTATCATAGCTCCACCACCTCTTCTACCACTTTTGTCCCTTCTTCGTGTGTGTGTGTGTGTGTGGTGTGTGTGTGTGTGTGTGTGTGTGTGTGTGTGTGTGTGTGTGTGTGTGTGTGTGTGTGTGTGTGTGTGTGTGTGTGTGTGTGTGTGTGTGTGAGAGGCAGGCATTGCAAAACTCTGTATTTGTTGTGTGTTAAGGCCCTACACTGGGGCTCAAGTTGCGCAACGTGTTGTGCAACTCAATTTTTGTATTGCGTGTTGCCCGAGTGTGTTGCTGGAAGCAAATCTAGCGCGGGGTATTTCTGCAACTCGTTGCGTCGCCTCTGTTTTTCCTTTGCCGTGGACACTTTAATGAGAATTTGGCTTTAGTTAGGAGGCTAAAACTTTGCGGTAGTTTATGGTACCTGGAACTGTCGCCGATAGGAACACTCGCCGAGATCGACGAGTGTTCCTATTTTTCACGTCGGAGAGTGTTCCCATTACCCAACTGTCGCCGAGAATTTCCGCTTCGGCGAACGTTCCACCGTCGGCGACAGTTCTCGTCTGCTGCTTCGGCGACAGTTCCTATCGGCGACAGTTCCATAAATCATATAAACTAGGTTTATGGAACTGTCGCCTATAGGAACTCTCGCCGAAACACCAACCCAGAGCTCTCGCCGACATTGGAACACTCGCCTACGTGTAAATTTTCGGCGACAGTTCAACTTGTAATATATGGAAAGGAATCTAATCTAACCTAACCACATAAACTAGCTTAACTATTCAGGCTATTTTTGGTATTAAATCGCTGAATGCAGAAACATGGGTAATGGGAACACTCTCCGACGTGAAAAATAGGAACACTCGTCGATGTCGGCGAGTGTTCCTATCAGCGACAGTTCCAGGTACCCCAAGGTGGAGTGTGGACGGAATTTAGGCAAAATTTAAATAAAACCCCCATCCTCTCCTCCCCAAATAATTTTTAATATGATTGTCGGCTGTAAGGGGTTGGGGTTTGATGATTGAGGTATTTTTTAGTAAATTTAACAAAAGGGAAAAACTGGCACTACTTAAAGTGTGTGGGGGGCGCGGAAAGAGCCCGGGTTATCGGGGGGGGGGGGGGGGCCTTTTCCCCGGGGCCCCAAAACCCCTTGACAAAAATATAAGGAAAAACCCGAGGCCGGTAGTCTTTCGACACCTGGGATTCCTTCAACACATTACTTACCTAATTTCCCCCTTGCATCCCAAACACTATTTTTGAAAACGCAATATATTCTTTTCCCATTTGCTGGCCCCTTTTAAATCCGTCTTAAGTTATGATGCCGGACCAAATTTGTAATTGAATGGTGGGCAACTAGCTTGCCAAAATCTAAAATAAATATAAGACGGGGAAATTCCCTGGGAAAAAGGACAATTTTAAAGAAAAAAAAGGGCACAAATCATACCCCTCATTACTATGACCATTTTCCCCGCATACCCTTTCCCCTCATTACTCCCACACCCCCCTAAACCCCCACCATCATTCTCCCACACCCATACCTCCCCCTCATTACTCCACACCCTACCTCCCAACATTATCCCACACCATCCTCACCACTCATTACTCCCCCACCCATCCCCCACCCCATTCTCCCACCCCCTACCTCACCCTCATTACTCCACACCCCTACCTCACCACTCCTTACTCCCACCCAACCTCCCCTCATTACCCCCCACCCTATCACCCCTATTATTCCACACCCCAAACCCCCCACTCATTACTCCCACACCCATACCTCACCAATCATTATTCCCACACCCATACCTCACCAATCATTACTCTCACACCTATACCTCACCACTCATTACTCCAACACCCATACCTCACCACTCATTACTCCCACACCCATACCTCACCACTCATTACTCCCACACCCATACCTCACCACTCATTACTCCCACACCCATACCTCACCACTCATTACTCCCACACCCATACCTCACCACTCATTACTCCCACACTCGTACCTCACCACTCATTATTACCACACCCATACCCAGAGCTGGGCAGTATTTATATACATTTGTATTTAAATACATTTGTGTATTAAGAAATGTATTTATAAATACATTGATTTTCACGTATTTAAATAGTGTTTAAATACTTTAATATAAAAATCTAAAAATATAACATAACATAATATAAAAATATAAATACTTTTATCAGTTAAGTACTTAATAATCTCAATTACTCAAGTTAATTAATCAATTAATTAAATATACAATAGGTAAGTATCCTTTATCATTTATCAAACATTGTATATTGTTAATCAAGAATTACTGAATACATGTTAAAAAATGTGTGTATTTAAAATGTATACAGGGTGTAACACGAGTTTCTACAAATATTGATACAGGTGAAAGAACATGTAATTCTAAGCACAGAATATTCTCTAACCATATGCTTTTTGAAGCTTCCTTTAGACGTGAGATGAAGTTAGAAAAATTAGCGCGGCCAGTAATTTCACCATGGCAGGCGGCTGCCGCTCGGTGACATTTTGAATGATTTAATCATAATGTTTACTAGTAATGGAGCATTACATTATCTTATAACAACACAATTGGTATTAATGGACATGTTATTACTAAATAAGCAGTACATGAGAACAGCAGCGCTGTAATAAACAATACTGTACAAGGCTACATGGTATCGTGTCAGGGAGGGGTAGGATGGAACACGTGACTCAGCTGATCGGCGTGAGGCCTCGCAGCCTAGTCCCTCCTTCTCCCCCGCCCCGACGCGTTGCCACTTAGCCTTGTACAGTATTGTTTATTACAGCCCTGCTGTCCTCATTTACTGCATATTTAGTAATAACATGTCCATTAATACCAATTGTGTTGTTATAAGATAATGTAATGCTCCATTACTAGTAAACATTATGATTAAATCATTCAAAATGTCACCGAGCGGCAGCCGCCTGCCATGATGAAATTACTGGCCGCGCTAATTTTTCTAACTTCATCTCACGTCTAAAGGAAGCTTCAAAACGCATATGGTTATAGAATATTTTGTGCTTAGAATTACATGTTCTTTCACCTGTATCAATATTTGCATAAACTTGTGTTACACCCTGTATATAAATGTATTTAAATACACTATTTTAAAATGTATTTAGTATTTGGTATTTAGATACATTTCTCCCATGCATATTTAGTATTTAAATACATTCAATGTATTTAGTGCCCAGCTCTCCCCATACCTCACTACTCATTACTACCACACTCATATATATCACCACTCATTACTACCACACAGTGGCGTAGCTAAGGGGGGGTGGCGAGGGGGGGCTGTTTGAAATCGACTCTCGGGCCCCCAAGAGAGGAGGGCCACAAATGCATCACTCAATCAGTGCTGAAAATAATTCGGATTAAAAAGGATTCATGGGCATTGAAAGAAGTCTCAGAAAGTGTCAAAATGCGCCAAAATATGTTCATTTTCCAAAACATTTCCCCGAAACCCGCCAGCTTTTTTTGAAAGCTCGTGAAAAATACCTGCAAATTTTATAGGGGGCCCCTCCAGGAAGTAAGCCCCCCCGGGCCCCCAAATGTCTAGCTAAGCCCCTGCTATAACCACACTCATACCTCATAACTCATTACTCGCACACCCATACCTCACCACTCATTACTACCACACTCATAGCTCACCACTCATTACTCACACACTCATACCTCACCACTCATTACTCCCACACTCATACCTCACCACGCATTACACCCACTCATAGCTCACCACTCATTACTCACACACCCATAGCTCACCACTCATTACTCCCACACTCATACCTCACCACTCATTACTCCCACACTCATACCTCACCACTCATTACTCCCACACTCATACCTCACCACTCATTACTACTACACTCATACCTCCCACTATTAACTCACTCACTCATCACCGCTTCGAGACGTGTTGCGTACAATTCAAAGACTTTATTGTTGAAATCATACACATAATACCTACAGCGCATTATAC
>JACEEZ010003725.1:0-15642 GCA_016584305.1 Chionoecetes opilio | reverse complement strand
CCCATCCCGCGGCCCACTCCCGGGGTCCACGCGCGAGTTCCCATGCAGGCTCCTTTCCCATACCAAGCAGCTCTCGACAAGAAACATCAACTTGCCCCAGCCACGAGCCTTGTGGGCGCCCCTTGGCCTCCTCCACGCCGGATTGTCTCTTACAGATACAATCTGATGGGAAGGATCGGTTTCAGGGTAGCGTGCCACATGCCCATATAGCCGAAGTTGGCGCTGACGGACTATGCAGGTAATAGGCCTCGATTCAGTCTCACGGTGCAATCGCTGATTTGACACGTAATCATCCCAGCGATACCCCATGATTCTGCGAAGACACTTATTACCAAAGGCATTGATTCATCTCTTCAAGTCACTATTTAGTGTCCATGTCTCACAACCATAGAGTAAGACAGGGATCACAAGCGACTTGAAGATCCGGATCTTTGTCCTCCTGCACAGGTACCGACAACGCCAAATACTCCCGCTGAGCGAGTCCATAACACCGTGGGCTATGCCAATCCATCGTAAGACTTCTTGACGTGACCCGCCGTCATTATGGCCTGCGCTACCAAGGTATGTCAAACTTTCCAAGATCTCAATGTCCTCGCCACACGCATGAACAGACTGTACTGCTTCATCTAGTAAGTCTCCAAATACCTGGACCTTGGTCTTGAGCCAGGAGACCTCAAGTCCCAAAGGCTTTGCCTCCTCGTGCAGCGCCTCGAGAGCCATCACCAGGACCTCCAGCGACTCAGCAAAGATTACTGCATCATCGGCAAAAACAAGATCAGTGATCTTGGTGTTGCCGACGGATGCTCCACAATCACTTTGATCTACAACCTTGTCCAATACCCAGTCCATACAAGCGTTGAAAAGTGATGGGGCAAGGACGCACCCTTGCCTCACTCCTGTATTCACAGGAAAGAAGCTGGATACACCTGCCCCACACTTCACAGCACTCTCAGTCCCAGAATACAGACCAGTTATCAAACCAATAGTCCTTGCAGGAATCCCTCGAAGTCGCAGAAGATCCCAGAGTGACTCACGATGCACTGAGTCAAACGCCTTCTTGAGATCAACATAGGCCGCAAGCATCCCGTCGAAACTCACGTCAGCGTTCCACCAGGACACGAAGCGCTAGGATACGGTCCGTTGTTGACTTACCAGGTGTGAACCCAGACTGCTGAGGTCTCTGATGCTTCACCAGATGACTGCGAATTCGTGTCAGCAATAGATGGGCAAGCACCTTGCCTGGTACGCTGAGCAGTGTAATACCGCGGTAATTGTTGCAGTCCTGACGGTCCCCTTTCCCTTTCCAGATAGGGACGACCAGCCCCCTTTTCCAGTCAGGAGGAATGGTACCTGATTGCCACACGGCAGTCAGGACAGCATGCAACCCGCGGATCATGGCCTCACCCCCAGCTTTGAGGAGCTCCGCACTGATATTACAAACACTAGCTGCCTTTCCACCCTTCAACTTTGCTACAGCCTCTCTGACTTCGTCAAGAGAGGGTGCGGTTTCGTCAATGGGAGGATCGGCATCCACTGCCTGTAACCCAGTGGTGTGAAGCTGCTCAGTTGGAGGGTCCACCGTGAACAACTGCCCAAAGTACTCAGCCCAACGAGCCATCTGCCCATCCATGTCCGACACGAGGCGCCCATCTGCTGTTCGAATAGCACTCGCCCGAGAAAGAGACTTGGAACGGAGCTTCTTCAGGGCTCGGTAGGCGGGTCGGAGGTCATTAGCGTTCAAATGACCCTCGACATCCTCAGCGAGACTCCTGACATACCTCTCCTTGTCTCTCCTCAGGAGGGTTCTAGTCCGGCGTGACAGAGCCCTGTGCTGGTCCCGGTTCCCAGCCAGCCTGGCAGCGCGACTCTCCTCGATTTTCTCCAGCGTCTCAGTCGAGACAAAACCACGCCTTGACCTTGGGCGCTCCCCAATACACTCCTTGGCAGCCTGTAGAGTTTCACGTTTGAAGGTATCCCACAGTTCTACAGGATCCCCGAGAGCACCGAGCACATCAAACCAATTTGAGACTGCCACCGCATACTCATGAGCACATGTCAAGTCCTTCAGTTTCTCAAGATGAAACACAGTATGGTTACCTCTTGAGATTCTTCTGGACTTGACATGAAGCTTAAGTGTAGCAACAACAAGTCTGTGATCTGTTCCAAAGAACTCAGCACTCCGGTAAACCCTGCAGTTCTGGAGTTCAGTGAGTATGTAGTGTATAGTGTATAGTGTATTTACTGGAGTAAATAGTGAGCCAGAACTTGTTAAAATGGAGGTTGAAGAGGGAGAAAGCAGTTACAGATGTAAGGCCCCCAAAAGATGGAAGAAGAGTACTAGTTCCAGTAGCAAAGACGTAGAAAGGAAGTGTGTAATCTGTGACAGAGCAAGAGAGAGTAGTGGAAATAGGAATCGGGTGTTGTATCGCATCTCGGAGTTTGACCGAGCAGCATTGTTCGTAGATGCTTTAAACTTTTATAAGGATGAAGTTAAGACAAGATGTGCTTTTCTGGATACAGCTGGTGATGTGTTTGCTGCAGATATCTTCTATCATGGGAACTGCTTGCGACAGTACTCGCTAAAGTATAAAAGACAAATTGATGCATTGTTTGAAAATATCGACCGATCAAACCAGGCAGCCACAATTGACTTAAACTGCAAACGTGTTTGATAGTCTCATTTCAAAACTAGCAGCTACAGTGTTACCCACATTCGTAATCTCGTCAATGCTAACTTGGAGACAGATCAGCAAATAGATAACAGACGGACCAAGGTTCTTCTGATCAAGTGCTTCAGGGACACAATCTGCTTCACTTATCCTGATGACAGACAAAAATCACAGATGGTTTATTCTAGCTCTCTCCTGCATGGTAACATCATAGAGACCCTGCGATCATCTGAGAAGTCAGGCCCACAGAAGTGTGCACTGACTACTCCATGAATGCAAGAATTACGAGTTTGGTCTGGATGCAACGTACTGCACAAGTGAGGATGTTAAACTTTCAATGGACAGCTACAGATTACACCGCCCCGACGTGCTGTGGCTGTAGTAAAGGCAAAAAGTGTGGAAATCCAAATAATTAAATTCCAAAATAGGAACAATATGAAAAAAGTACAACAGGTAATATGATAAAGTGTCATACATATGTTGTGCCCTTGGTAGTATTATACAATTGTAGTGCGTAACATGCTGAAATCGGTTTTTGGCAATTATCTTAAAAACCATTGACTTTTGGATATGAAAATGTACTACTGACCCCCATAATGTGGCCATTGCACACATTTTGAGTGGTCGGGCAACCTCCTAGGTCCAACGGTTCTGTAGATACAGTCACGGCAGATGGTAGTACTACTTCGCTCAAAAAGGGCGTGGCCCCAAAAAAAGGGGCGTGGCCATTTCAGCTATTTCGCCGTCAGTGGGAAATGTGTTACCAACCAAATATTGTTCCTGGACCTTCAATTAGTGGATTCTTGAAGAGTTTAGTTCTGGACATATATTTGCATACAACACCACCATGAGCTACTCTAGTAAACGTAACCCATCGTTTTAAACTCCTAATCTGATCTAACCTATACTATTGATACCAAGAATCAATAGCTTCACTTTTACTTTCAACTAACCTAACCCATCGTTTAAAAATTCTAACCTGATCCAAAGACTACTGTATACTGGGCTTGTTACTCGCGCTCCGTGCCAACCCGCCCATGACCAGTGGAGGCTGATCGGCAAGGTAAAAAAAGTGTTTCGAACATCACTCCCATTTCCCTTCCTATGGTTTATCAGTATAAACGATATACTGTTATCTTCGTAAATGTTTGTTCTATTATATTATCAAATAAAAAACAGTAAAACACAAAAAAATTCCCTATGAGACTGAAGACATATGCATACTTAATATTCACTTAAAGTGTTCGCCATTTAATATTTTGTTTGACAACATTTAACATGGAGCATATCAACAGAAGCGGATTTTCATTAGCTTTCCATTGATATATTTTGTTTTCTGATAAATGAATTAGCACCATGCATAAATTAGCATTAACTAAAAAAGTAACATCATCAATCGGATCGGCAAGTAAAAAAAGTGCTCCATGAATACAGAAGACTATGGTTCATCAGTATAAATGATACACTGTTATCTTCGTAAATGTTTGTTCTATAATATTATCAAATAAAAGACAGTAAAATACACTAAAGAAATGCCATTATGAGAGACTGAAGAAATATGCATTCACTTAAACTCTTCGCCATTTAATATTTTGCGAGAAAACTTTTTACATGAAACATATCAATAGAAGTGGAATATTATTAGCTTTCCATTGATATATTTCGTTTTCTGATAAATGAATTCGAGAGAACTGGAACCCGAAATGCCAGGGGTCGCTGGCAGTTTTAACTCACTTTTTTGATAATAAGTTGGTCTACTGGAAAACAAAATATGGGCTTATTCCACTGCACTTAAAACACAAAAGTATAATATTAAGAACGATTTTCTTCTATATGTATATTGTATAGAAGCCTGATTCTGTAAAACATTGTATATAACCAAATAACCAAGGAGGTTATAGTTGGAGGCGAGGTAAATGTTACTCTATGATATTATATAGTCAATAACGTATGTTTAGAAGTTATCTATACCTAGGCAGTCATATTTTCCTGTTATTATTGTGTATCAATCAGATAGAAAGCCTGGAAGTGCAATGAGTCGACGCATGAAGTAGCAATGTTTTGATTCAATCGCCCCGCCACAATCTCCCCCCCACCACTCCCTGCCGCGGCGTGTCGCCTCCACAATTATAACCTTTATTGTCGCAGCAACAAGCCGATTTCGGCATTCTTTATTCTTCGTTTTTCCAAGGCATTGCTTATTGTATTTTGACAAGCGTTTGCCAGACGCAGCAGTACTGTCTTAGAAAACAGTGTGAACATCGCCCAAATTTTACATGCCACAATATACATGTAAAAAATATATTAAGCTTTGCTACTCGAGGCGAGTAATTTGCATTAAATTGCTATTACAGAACGTTCCATCGTAATGCATGTCATCCATATAATTAGTAGAACAACAGAAGAACTATATTTTTTGGTATTCAGATGCGATGCATCAATGTTTATCGCGAAATTAATTTATGAAAAATATTAGTCGCGGAGCCAAAACACAGTAGACCAACCTTTGAGTTAAAACTGCCAGCGACCACTGGCATTTCTCGAGTTTCAGATCATTGGAATTAGCACCATGCATAAATTAGCGTTAACTAAATAAATAACATCATCAATCGGGTAGTTTTCCCGATGGATGATGTTATATAATTAGTTAACGCTAATTTATGCATGGTGCTAATTAATTTATTAGAAAACGCAGTAGCAGTAGTCTACTAAGCACAAACTTGTAACTTTTTACTAATACTATCAACTAAAGTGCATAATACTGACAAAAAGTTGGAGTTTTAATGTAATCGTCCAACCCATTTTTTCTTTGCATGTTGAATTCAAAACTCCTAATCCACAAAAAATAATTGCCGCATTTGCCGGCACTTAAGATGCACCTCCGCATAAGACGCACCCATATTTTACATGGATATTTTGATAAGAAAAAAAATTGGTGTTATGAGGATATTTCTATTCTCGTAAATTTATTAAGTTATTAAAAAAAATAAGTTTTGTGAGGGGAAAAAAATTATTTTGAGCATGTACCCAAATACAATATTCACAGTGCAGTGAATGTGAATGAAAAATTATACTAGTTAAAATGTAAAGGAAATGACAGTGTAGGGTAATCAAAATCGGTCATCATTTATTGCAGGATGCTCCATGAATTGATATTCTAATATTGTGCTACCTATGACATTTAGCTGAGATTTAATGTTGTAAACTTGTACTATTCCTTTGTTGCTTTTCTGCTATGAGTTTAGACTTATTATAGAGGGTTTACTGTATATTCGAGTAATCCCCCCAATAAACTCTAGATTTCAAGCACAAACATAACCTAAGATATCTCTATGAGGTTTTACATGGAAAAATTATTGGCTTATGCAGTTGTACCTGTAAAAACAATGCTGTAAGAAGTTGTACATACAATTACAATACAGTACATATAATAAGAATACAGCATAATGCGGTACTCATACGCCACGCCATACGTACTTGAACGCCACATAGTACACAGCGCGCCAAAGCATTGTTCGCGACATCATAACACAGCGCTTCCATACGGGAATTCAGAAAATGTACTCTATGGCAGCCTACTGACTTCCGAGAGAGATATCTTACATATGGCAGCTTGTTTAAGGCACGGGCAGTCCATCAAGACCGTTGAGGAATGTTCAGATGCCACTTGTCAATTATAGACGAAGCATTTAAAAAAGTATCGCCTTCCTTCCCGCGAGTAATTTGAACAAACGCGCATTGGTATAAATATCATTATTTGCATAATGAGTGGCAAGAAAGACCTAACAAAGGAGCAAATTAAAGTTATTGTATCTCTACACAAGGCAGAGAGGCCAGTGGAAGAAATATCAAGGATTGTGGATGTTACGAGATGTGTGCATAAGTGGGTGGAAAGTTTCGGGGGGGGGTTGGCGGTGTTGCGGCAGCCGCGACACCAGAACATTATAAGTGGCCAGGGCGAGGCCACTTATCAAGGGGTCCTCGCAGCCCTACAGACAACACCAAGAAGGAGGAGGAAATCTCCGCCATCATGATACTGCTGCCGGCTGCCGCTGCCAGACGTAGGACTGATAGTACTGTACACTACTTACTCCTGTACAGTACTGTATTGTGTATTTTTACTGTAGATTTATTTATTTACATAATTTATCTGATGTTTATTGATATTTGCATGACTTAGAAATTTTCTATATTCACCTAGAATTTTATTTTAATTTTATTTTTTTATTATTATTTTATCCCTGCATTATTCGGATCCTTGCATTACTCGGACCACTCCTTGGCCAAATTAGTCCGAAAACGAGAGGTTTTACTGTACTTAGGTAAGTTACAAGTGCTACTATAGTGTGCGGTCTACATCGGGGTCTGCAATCTACGGTACCCTAATGTGCGGTCTACCAAGATCCCACCTGACCTGACTACCACATAGCTGTAATGTCCAGTCAGACAAGACCACACCTGACCCGAGTACCAGGACCCTACACAACTTTATAAAATGGGGATAAACGAAGTAACGTCTCAGTTTCCTCCTAAAATTCAAGCAGAGAACAATTCAGTCTGACACACTTAACCCTCTACAATGCTGTTGAAAGAATTCTACAGAAGGGTCAACTTGACAGAAGAAACAGCAGTTACGTTTACACGTGAAAACAATCTTCTGGACGCACCACAAGAAGCAGAGCCTCGTCATCGATATGGTAATTCTATGCAAGGAAAAAGAAAACACTTTTGTTTGTTTGTTTTGTTTTTCTATAATACATACTCTACTGTATAATAGACAATATTATATATCAATAGTAAGTTCCAGCCTGAAGTGTAATACTGTAGAGTGTAAGTAGAGTAAGAAATGTAGACCGCACGCTAGTGTAAAATGTCCCGGTAGACCGCACGCTATAGTAGCACCCATATTTTGCCAAGAAATAAATAGTAAGTGTTTCGAAATTAGTAGGCTAGCATTAACTCAATATTACCCCTGAATATTACCAATATAGTCACTCCCACCTGCTTTGGTGATAATGGACGACAGCTGCGCTGTCGCTACCTCAGTTATCACTTACGTTTTCTATATTACTTTTTGCTCAGTAGACTGTGTAATATTAATCCAATTCGGCGTAACCTTTAAAACGTATATACATATTAAAGAAATGACATAGTTGTCTAATAGCGCATACACACACCCTCCCCGTTCTGAGTCTACCCTACCCTTAAAGTAATCGTCCAGACCATTTCATCATTCCTGATTTAATGCAGTCAAAATATAGCCATGATCGAGTATATCAACAATATGTTGTCACTTTTTGCATCCAGTCACCCGTTTTTAAATGATCCGCATTCAAAACCTGTAAATTCCCCGAGCTCTCAAAACACAACCGACGACCAGCAGACGACGGACCACGGCTCGGTGACATCACAAGGGTAAGCCTCCCAAGCCAGCCCTATACAAATACACAGACTCAGAAAAAAATATAGTACTTGAAGAATTTTGGGTGTTTCTGATATTTTTTTTGTGCGATATGGCATATACTTGCATCCTGTATGGGTGCAGCAAGAAAGCTGTGCCTTTCCCGAGAGCTTAGCACCCATTTACAACCTATACGGCGACGATATATGTGTGCAGACGGTGGAACGGCGGGTAATAACGGGCGGTGTGCTCAGATTGTCTCGCAGAGTCTGAGCACACCGCCCGCTACTACCCGCCGCTCCTGCCGTTCCACCGTCTGCACACATATATCGTCGCCGTATAGGTTGTAAATGGGTGCTAAGCTCTCGGGAAAGGCACAGCTTTCTTGCTGCACCCATACAGGATGCAAGTATATGCCATATCGCACAAAAAATATATCAGAAACACCCAAAATTCTTCAAGTACTATATTTTTTCTGAGTCTCCATGTATTTGTATAGGGCTGGCCTGGGAGGCTTACCCTTGTGACGTCACCAGCAAGTTTCGCGCCACGGCTAGAATGGGGCTGTTGTTTTTCCCGCGCTTTTTACAAAAGTTATGTTTTTTGGTAAATAAGGCGTGGAAATGAATTATTTTTTGTGGATTAGGTATTTTGAATGAACATTCAACATAATTATGCAAAGAAAAAATGGGTCTGGATGATTACGGTACTTTAAGGAGGTTATGTTAGTAATCCCGTCGGGAGTCGAGGAGGGGGGAAAGCCCCTTTTTAGGAGGTTAGGTAAGGTTCGGGTAAGGTAATAACCCTCCCAGCAGGGCGGGACAGAACGGACCATTCAGCAGCTGGCGAATGCGGGGCAGGGCACACTTGTTTTCGTACAATTCCGTCACTTCCCTGGTTTCTGAGACACTGACTTTTATTTCTAGGCCAAGTTTTAGTGCTATTTCCGATGGAGATACATTGTTATCAATGAAAACGACCATGGCGACCCTAGGATTTGGCGATGAAAATAAATATTTATAAAACTAAAAATTTAGTTTAAGACTTGCAAAATTTTCAGACTAGTTAATTTTTTTTTTTTGCTTCTAATATGTGATGCTTTCCCAAATACAGATAGCTTTTACCTGTGCAAAACCTTAAAACAAGTGTTTTTTTTTGCAATTCGAAGTGATGACAAATTTCTAATAATACACTTTTTTGACGTTTGGACGGGAAAAAACCCACTCCATTTGTAAAGGCATCAAATAGTAACCTAATCAAACCATTTAACTAATCTAATCTAACCTAACCCTAAAACTAACCTAGCCTATGATTCTTTGTTTGTTTGCACTACATTTCATTACTTTCACACTCGTTCTGACCTATTGAAACAGTAAAAGGTAAAAAATACTTTAATCTAAACAGTCATCTAAATATAGCCAATGCCCGCACAGTCCTCGTCCATTTTTACCCCTGTTTGACACGTAGTACACAACAATCCCCATATATTTCCCCAAAATTTTTTACACGTGGTACACAATATTCCCCGTATTTTTTATTCCCACCTGTTTGCCGGGGTTTTAAAAAAATGGGTTGAGGGTTTCCTTCGGGGACGTTCAGTTTGGTCCTCCCCCATTGCCCTGAAGTCCTGTAAGGGTAACCCTTTGGATATGGTGAGGAGGGCCCTTTTTGCATGCCGCCCCCAGTCTCATTTTGGAGCCCCTGTTGTCACTTGAAGGTAAATACTTGCTAAAAGTTTGTACGTCGTTTTCCCTTTTCCGACACCTTGACTGACCCCAAAACGGGCGGGAAACACGGCCGGGCCCACCCCCAAAAAAAAACAAAAAAAATCATCTTTATTCCAGGATTTTTTTCTTTTCTTAATGCCATTCTTTCTAACAATAACGTATTTTTTTTAGAAAATTTTGGGTAAAAGAAAAGTTTAAAAATTCATGAATAAATGGGGGAAATTTTTGTTTTTACACGTTATTTACGGGTAATCATTTAGGGTAGAATAGGGGGTAAACAGGGGTATAACAGTCAGGACATTACAGTCATGAATAAGAAATTTAACTGTCTCCACAAGAAAATTTCCCTTAAAAAAACATTTTCTTTTAATAATTATTTGTTTTTGATGTTTTTCCCGCTCGTGCGCGCACCCAAACATCTTCTTTCTTCTTTCTTCTTGAACCTTTTCGGCTTAGCATCCCCAAAAGCCCATTCTACAAAAAGGGATACCTAACCGGGGTCCCCTGTGTAGTCCCTGCCAGAAGGGGGGAAAATTGGAAGAATTGTGGGTTTGGTGAAAAAAGCAGAAATTTGGCAGAAAATTTAAAAAAAAGGTGTTTGGGGAAAAAGATATTTGGTTATGGGGCCTTCCAAAAATTTTATTCCTGGGGGAGTGCCTGCCAAATTTTCCAAAAGGCTCCAAAAAATCTTCTCAATATTGTATCCGCCATACCCAATGGGATTCGTGCACTCTTTTAGGTTTTTCCTTATTTTTTTTTTTCCTCTCTAGTTTTTTTTACTTAGGGGCAATGTAATTTTTTTTGGTACAATAGATGTGGTTTTAGTCACAAGAAAATTAGAATAAAATACTTTTTTAATATTATTTGGAGCCAAAAAGGCCCTACTTTGAGGTTTTGTAAATTTATGGCCCTTTGGATTGGGAAAACCCTTTTTTTGGGAGCTGTGATGTTAATTTAATATAGACTCCCCCAAATTTTTAAACCCACTTTTAACATTTTTTTGGCCCCTTTTTCTTTTTGCTTTCAGGGGGGGTGACCCAAGGGCCCAAAAGGGGAACAAGGTGGTGGACCCCCAACACCCCGGGAACATCAACAAGGGTCTGGGAAACTGAGGGAAAGAAAGTGCGTTCTTTGTCAGGAAGAACGGTCAGGGGGTGTTTCCTTTCCACCCGGGGGTCTACACGTGCCCCCCACGGGGGAGCAGGGTAAAAGGGACAATTAATTGCTGAGTTTTGGGGTTTTGCCCCGGGGTTTGGGGTTGTTTGCCCCAATCAATCAATCTTTCAAAGGCCCTTGATGAGGGAAGGGCTTTGAAGAAACACTACAGGGGCACAAGGGCCCCGTGGAAACGACTAATGTAGGTCCTCTAAAAACAAAAAAAAAAACTACGCTGCAGAAAAAGCGTAAGAAACCCCCAGAAGTTTGTCTGAGGGATTTCCTGATAGCTAAAAGAATTTCACCCGCAAGGTGCGGGGAAAAGGGAAAAGTTGCTTCCCCCAAAAACAGCTTTTTCTGGGGAAAAACCCCCTGCACCAGAGGGGGAGTTTTTTGACTGGGAAAAGCATCAACTTTTGGGGTTGATATCAATGTCAGGAAGGCTGCAATAAAAATTGCAGGACAAACCCCCTAGGCCCCAAAATTGAGTCGGGGAGTTTTGATTGCAAAAAAAGGGCCCGGGTACCATCTCCCCATGCTTGCTCTCTTTGTACAACAGAGTTAGAAAAACCCCAAAAAACATATGAAGGTCTGGTGTGGACAAAATGAATCACGGCCTTGCATTTTTCTGAGCTGGATCTTATATTGAAGATACTCGCAAAGGGGCAGTTAGTTGCACCCCTCTTCAAAAATCAGCGACCTGGTCGAAACTGTACCCCAACAAGGGGTAGAACAACTTGGGCTACGTTGCAGGGGCGGGCCCCCTCCCCTGACCTCAAAAAGAGAGTACTGGCCTTTCTTTCCAGGACAGGAAGCCAAAAAGCAAGGCCCAGATTGTAGCCCATTTCACACGAAGAAAAGGGTTTTTTGGGCCCAAACAAGAGGAAAGCATGTGAGAAAGAGCTGATGGTGATGCTGTTCATCTTGCCAGGGCTGCGAAAAAAGTGAGGGGTGAAGAACTTTTAAAATTCAAGAGAAAAAACCCGTTTTGGGGGTTTCCTTTTAACCAACCAGGGGAAAATTCCCGGGGGGGAGGTCTCTGTTAGGGGTAGGTTTTATGGTGTTGGGAAAGGGCCAAAAATCAAGGCACAGTCAAACTCTTCAACAATTTCCCCAGCCAGTGTCACGATTTTCCCAGCTACTGATCCCCAAAAGCTGGTACGACGTCGGGGGGAATCAGCAGGCCCCATGTACAAAAAAAGGGACAACCCAAAGGGGAAAGGGGAAACCCCTCTTTCCCCCCTACTTGGGTTTTTGATGGCCAACGAAAAACTGCAAACGTGAACTTGGGGGACCGTTTTTATGATTGGGAAAGAGATTTCCTATGACCGGGGGGCTGGCCCTCTAAAAATGAAACCTTTGGGGACAAGATCTTTCCATTTCTAAAGAGGGGGGGAAAGCAGTTTGTCCTTCCCGAGCTGAAAAAGGGGTCTCTTCATGGGGCGGGAGTTGAAAAATTGAAAACAACCCCCCGCTCAAAACCCGTTTCGCACGACTCATTCCATGGAATGGGAAAATCGGGTTCCAAAAACCCAGACAACGACTTAGTGGGGGTTCCCGGGGTGTTTCCCCCACCCATCGTGATGGGCTACCCGGGTGCCAAAAAGATGTCCGCATCCTCCCGAGAAATACACCAAGTAACCCCTGTGGTTTTTGGTATTTGGGGGAACTTCTATGGGGGGGTTTAAACTGGTCAACGTTACTTGAATGATATTACCCTTTATTATTTAAATTTTACAAAGATTACAAATTGAATGGAGGGGTTTACCTTTTGTCTTTTTGACTTCACTATGTGATTAAGTTTGACCAATTCTCATGCGGAAAAATACTGAAAAAGGGGGGGGTGTATTTAAGGGGGGAAAGGGTGGGGGGTTTTGGTTAAAAGGGGGAATGCTGCCACCGGGGGAGAGTTTCCCGGGGGTTTCTCCCTGGGGCCCCGTTTGAAAATATTTAAATTTGATTTTTCTTTTGGGAGTCGTAATGATACCCGGGGAAATTTTACCGAGTAAGGCGACTCTTTTGGAAGGGTTGGGGGAAATTTCTGTCCTAAAGGGGCATTACCGGGGGGCCCTTTTTTGTCCGGAGCCCGTGCTCAAGGGGCAGATTTACGAGCTGCTCAACGAAAATATTTCACCCGGGGATTGTTTTGATGAGCAAAATGAACAGACCTGAGTGCGGAATGATAAAATGATCATAGCGCTTTAAGCGGGGCTTGTTTTTAATTTAGATAGCTTTTTTTTTTGCGCAAAAAAAAAAAAAAAAAAAAAAAAAAAAAAAAAAAAAGTATGTCTATTTGGGTTTAAAGTTAGGTTGGGTTTTCTTTACAACTATAAGTTAGGTTAGGTTTATAAAAAACTTTAAGGTTGGGTTTAGGTTTCTTTAAAACCAAGGTTAGGTTAAGTTTCATTAAAACCTAAAAGGGTTAGGTTGGGTTTCTTATTAATTTTTTTTTTTGGGGGGGGGGGGGTTTGGCAAAAAAAAAAACTCCCCATTAAAACAAG
The DNA here is from genome assembly GCA_016584305.1 of Chionoecetes opilio. Lineage (NCBI taxonomy): Eukaryota > Metazoa > Arthropoda > Malacostraca > Decapoda > Majidae > Chionoecetes > Chionoecetes opilio. Next base: position 2,189 of record JACEEZ010003725.1, on the reverse strand, counting down.
CCCCTTTGTAGGCAAGAAAAAATAGGGAAATATTTGGAATCACCCTTTCCGGCTTTGACTGAAAGAACTACCGCACGTTTTGATGCTTTGTATTTCACATCTGAAAAAGGTTCCAGAGGCGCTCACCCTTTGGGTTAACCCACACGGCCCCGCTATAAATATGGGGTGCCTAAAAAAATTCTAAGTCCGTTAGGTTAGGTATTTTGTGGTTAAGGTTAGTTAGGTTAGGTTGGTATATTGTGTTTTAAGTTAGGTTATTTTTGGGGTTTAAGGTGGGTTAGTTAGGAAAATTGGGGTTTAAAGGTTAGGTTAGGTATACCTGGGGTTTAAAGGGTTTATTTTAATTTTGTGGTTAAGGTTAGGTTTGTTAGGTTAGGTTAACTTGGGTTAAGGTTAGGTTAGGTTAGGTATCCCTGTTTTTAAGGTTGGGGGTATACTTTGTGGTTAAAGGGTTGGGTTTAGTTAGGTTGGTATACTTGTGGTTAAGGAGGTTGGGTATACTTGTGGTTAAGGGTTAGGTTAGGTTACTTTTGTTAAGGTTGGGTTGGGTTTAGGTAACTTTGGGGTTTTTAAGGTTAGATTAGGTTGGTATATTTTGTGGTTAAGGTTGGGTTAGGTTGGGTAATTTTGGGGTTTAAGGTTGGGTTTTATTTTTAGGTATATTTTGTGTTAAGGTTGGGTTAGGTTGATTTTATTTATAGTGACTTTGAATTTTTTGGAGCCAAAAATAAAAAATTTAATTTTGCTTCCCCCCCCCAAAAAAACCCCGTTTCCCCCCAGTTCCCAAGGCTGTTTGGGTATAGGGGGGAAGAAAAAAAAGATGGGGTGAAGGACTTCTTCCAAAAATTTACCAAAAATAGTGGTGTCTCTGAAAACGACCCCGAAACTCTCGTCCATTATTACCAAAAATTTTTCGTAGCTATATGAAACCATAGTCGTTTGTACACTCAGCGCAGAGTTGAACTTGACTACTAGAGTAACGAAATGACACCCGGGATGTACGAAAAAAAACTCAAAAATCAGTGTACGAAACTAACTACTTTCAATTCAATATACCAAATTAAGAAAGTTTTTTTTATTAGGCCAAAGCTTTTGATTCATTTAAACTTCCTGTAAACCCCCTGAGTGCTTTATGGGACCACTTGGCCCCCGCCGTACCCCTGGCCCCTGGCGGGGACGGGGCGACGCCGTTATAGGGACGAGAACTACGCGTTCGCTCTTTAGGTAGACACACACACTCGGTGCTAACGCTGCACTCTTTGCCCTCTCGCTTTCCCTTACACCAACCCGTCACTACCACCGTCGGGCCTGCAACACCCTGCGCCTGTGTATCACCCTAATTAAAAGACTTAGAAGGTGAGCTTCTTTGGGATTGAGGGGGAGTTTTCTTTTGTAAGGATTTAACAAAAAAGGGTAATATTTTCCCTTTCTGTAGGATGTGCCCGAACTAAGTCAACAGTAAGCTTTCCATCTCGTCGTCCCGTCAGCAGGCAGTGATGTTTTTGAGAGTTTAGAAGAAAAGATCTTGCAATAAATAATATAGTCATCCCCTTTAAATTTTGGGCCCTTTTAAAAAGAAAAACGTTTTTGCTCACCAAATGACGAGCAAAAAAGCTTCGAAGTAGTTCCCCTTTTTTTCAACCCAAAAAGGGTTTCATCGAGCAAAACCCCAAAAAAATGCTCAGTGAAAAACTGCCCTGAGCAGAATGTGCCCGTGAATAGCCGCTTTAAAACCCGAATAAAACCTGGGTTTTTTAAAAAAACACAAGAACTATATTTGCAAACATATCCATTTTTTCATATGAAATAGAGTCTCTTGTTGAGATATATCCAACATATGAGGGTTAACCAACCGGAAAAAAATCTTAAACGGAGTAAGAAAAAAACTTTACACCCTGATACAGGGGAAAATTCCTATGTGTGAAAGGAAGTTTGGAGCATAACTCTCCTACTGGTCCTATTTAATGAATTTTCCTACATTATAACATACCCCTTAAAATTTATAATTTTTACATGGAAGATATATTATAGGAGAGAAAAGGTGAGAGTTGGGGTTTTTGTGTTTCACAATGACCCCCCTATTTTGGGGGCCCAGGGTTTAACCAAACCCCCCCCCGGGCCCCCGGGCCCCCCGTAGGGCATTTAAAAGGGCCGGCGAAAGGCCGGCCCCCCCAAAAAGGAAACCTTTT
>JACEEZ010003724.1:0-26193 GCA_016584305.1 Chionoecetes opilio | reverse complement strand
AGTTACCGTTCTGTGTCATTTATCTTCCCTTTCCATTTTTTTACCAGGATTCTTGTGTAGCCTTTGTCCAGTTTCTTTTGATACTTAAGAAGAAGAAAAACACATATACGAGATTATTTTTTTCCTCTCCTCATTTATTTTCCAATCCCTGGCACCACTTTGCTTCCTCGTCCACAGCTTTGCCTTTTAATAATTTTTCCTCAGTAATCACATGGTAATTAATGAGTTAAAAAACGTATTATCTGTAATTATACTTCAGTGTGTATAATTGTCTTTGTTGTGATTATAGGAATCCGCAGGTTATGTATTTTGTGATGTTATGAAAATAGAAGAATAGGGAAAAAATCAAAAATAAAATAGCAACAACAAGAGTCGGAAGAAGAAAATGGAGAAAGCTAAAGAGTCAGAAGAAGAAAATAACGAAGGCTAAAGAGTCAGAAGAAGAACATGAAGAAGGCTAAAGAGTCAGAAGAAGAAATGACGAAGGCTAAAGAGTCAAAAGAAGAACATGACGAAGGCTAAAGAGTCAGAAGAAGAACATGAAGAAGGCTAAAGAGTCGGAAGAAGAACATGGCGAAGGCTAAACAGTCGGAAGAAGACAATGAAGGAGGCTAAACAGTAAAAGGAAGAAAGTCGTGTGTACATATTGTGGCGAAGTGTAATAAATTCAACATATCTCTGGCTTCCTATCCCGCTCAGAACACACCTCGACGTATCAATAAGACCAAACGAGGACAAACATTTTTTTATTTTTTTTAAATGTACAGTACAGACGCAATGTCCTGCCACTTTAGTCTTTACACAATAAAATGTATGAAATTATTCCTAAATAATTTATTACCTAAAGAAGTCGAGTACATAAATGATAAGATAAACTATACATACTTATTATACAACTATATTATTAAAATAAAAATGCATCCTTAGTACACAGACACGGAATGACGCATGCATGGATACACACACTCTGGCAATGTAGGGAAGCGACTCGATAGTCTCGTCAGGAGCAATACAGCATAGGTTCAGACCATCTCTACCTGTGTTTAATTTTCTATTTTTTTGGTACATCATTAAGGACTGGCCAAGGGCACAACAAAAATAGGTAATACAAGGCCCGCTTAGTTGCCAGTCCCTATAAAGAAGACAGTAAGAGAGTAATAAAAAAAAGGGGTGTGCCAATTTAGTTCGGGAGGTGTCTTCTTATTCTTCTCTTGAAAAGATTTAAGTCATAGGAAGGTGGAAAAATAGAAACAGGAAGAGAGTTCCAGAGTTTACCAGTGAAAGGGATGAAAGAGTAAAGATACTGATTAACTCTTGCATTAGGAAGATGGACAGAATAGGGATGAGAATGAGTAGAAAGTCTTGTGCAGCTAGGCCGCGGGAGGGGGGGAGACATGCAGTTAGCAGGTTCAGAAGAGCAGTGAGCATGAAAATAACGGTAGAAGATAGCAAAAGAAGCAACATTGCGGCGGTGATTTAAAGATTGAAGACAGTCAGTCAGAGGAGGAGAGGTTGATGAGACGAAAAGATTTTGACTCAACCATGTTTAGGAGTGGTGTATGAGTGGATCCTCCCAATACATGTGAGACATACTCCATACATGGGCGGATAAGGCCCCTGTTGAGAGCAAGCAGCTGGGAGGGAGAAAAAAAAAACGCAGACGCCACAGGACACCTAACTTCTTAGAAGCTGTTTTAGCAATAGATGAGATGTGAGATTTCCAGTTCAGATTTTTAGTAAAGGATAGTCCAAGAATGTTCGTTGCAGAAGAAGGAGATAGTTGAGTGTCCTTGAAGAAGAGGTGATAGTTGTCTGGTAGGTTTTGTCGAGTAGTTAGGTGAAGAAATTTGGTTTTTGAGGCATTGAACAAAACAAGCTTTGCTTTGCCCTAATCAGAAATTATAGAAAGATCAGAAGTTAGGCGCTCGTTGGCATCTCTCCGTGAATCACTTACTTCCTGTTGTTTTGGACGTCTAATAAACGACGTTGAAAAATGCAGGGTAGAATCATCAGCGTAGGAGTGGATAGGGCCTTGAATTTTACTGAGAAGATCATTAATGAATAATAGAAAGAGAGTAGGTGATAGGACAGAACCCTGAGGAGAGGATCACCACTGTTGATAGATTTAGAAGAAGAACAATGGCCGTCTACAATAGCTGCAATAGAACGGTTTGAAAGGAAACTTAAGATGAAGGTACAGAGAGAAGGAGAGAAACCGAACGAGGGTAGTTTGGAAATAAAAAATTTGTGCCAGACTCTATCAAAAGCTTTTGATGTCAAGGGCAACAGCAAAAGTTTCACCGAAACCCCTAAAGGAGGATGACCAAAATTCAGTTCAGGAGTATGAGGCTCTGTGGCTGATTGTTCCCTCTATTTTATTTCCTAACGCTGTATAAATCAATTGTTGAATGAGCTTCAGTGGCTGTCTGTGCCGTCTATATTATTCCCTAACGATATAAAACAACACAGTAGCATGGTATACAACTATGATTAAGAACGTATCTCTGACTTACGTGTTAGATAAGGCAACAGGTAATGAACTGCTCAAAGAGCTATGTGAATGAGGTTGTGCATTGATAGATCGCCAAAATTAAATGTAATTAGAACACCTGAGGAACGGTGGTGGTATGGGCCAGTCACACCCAAGACAGATTACTTTTCTGATGAAAGTTTGACGATCACATGCAAATAAGTATTGTTTCGGCAGTGCTCGAATTCATGTCATCTATATTGTTCCGTATCGAGACTATTTGGTGTGATGGGTTTTCTTAAAAATATAATAAAAAAAAATTAAAATAGGAAATTTGACAACCATCGTCACGATGCTGGTGTTGGTGGTCGCCGTCGCCTTGGTGAGTGTTGTCGCGACCTCCTGGAGAGTTTCAGAGGCCCTCCAGGCCTGGGAGGCCAGGGGCCTTCACGCCACCACGATGTGGCGAGGGCGGGAGCTCCTAGGTCGCCTAGGATGGCTAAATCCTCCAAGGGATCCCCTGGAGATTTGCGGGCTACCCTCCGAAACCAGCTGGTTGAACCTGCTGGTGAGGAACCGCAAGGCAAGCTGCCTCCGGAAGGAGATGCAGGGGGCCGAGGAGGAGCACCATGCATTCTCAATGATGTGCGTGGTGGCTCTTTACCTCCTTCTGCTACCCTGCAGTGCTGTTACGCAGCTCTTTTATTATGCTCTTAAGAGCAGTACAAAAATTACTAAAGACTCTCCTGTCATTCAGGAAAGAATTGAGGAGATCTACTCTCCTCAACTTGTCAATCAGGGGAGGATTGAGGACGACTCTCCTCCACCTGTCAATGAAGAAAGGTTTGAGGATGCAGTGCCGCCCCCTGTCAATCAGGGGAGGAATGAGGAGGCCACAGTGCAGCCCCCTGTCAATCAGGGGAGGAATGAGGATGACTCTTCTCCACCTGCCAATCAAGAGATGATTGAGGAGACCTCGACGCCCCCTGTAAATCAGGGGAAGAACGAGGAAACTGTGCCTCCCACTGTCAATCAGGTTATAGAATAGGCAGTGGTGTCAGAGGAATCCGAGCTGTCTGCTTATTACAAGACAAAAAGAAAAGGAAAAGAAAAATTAAGCCGGCAGCACAAGGGATGACTGAGGAGACCTCGTCGCCCCCTGTCAATCAGGGGAAGAATGAGGACCTGAATGAGGGACCAACCAAACTCGAACCTCTGGATTGCACGAGGCCCTTGGCACCACTTTGTGAGAAGTCTGAGCCACAAAAAACGGACAGGACGACAAAGAGGAAAATTTTTATCCAGAGCCGCCTTGCAACGTAAGGCCGCGCCGCAGGAGGCTGCCGCCCCCCCCTACGGTGCGTGAGTCATGGAGAGAAGACATGGCTCATGTGTTCCTTCCCGTGGCGCCAAACATGCGGTGCCACGTAGTTGGCCCACGGGGTACCCACATCAGGCAGCTGCAAAAGCAGTACCCCCCCCGCTCTGCATGTCATGGTGCCGTCCCCTAAGGACTCCGAGGCCCTCGAAGTGGCACTGAGGGGACCTAAGAGCCAGATGGCCGCCACCACGAAGGATATTGCTGCCCGCCTTGATGCCATTGAGGCACGGCGCCGCCAAAAGGCCAAAGTCAAAGAGGTTCTGGAAGTGTCGCCCGAAATGCGGCGGCACGTTTTCGGGCCAGGCGGCACGTACCTCAAAAAGCTGGGACAAGAGTATCCTAGCGTGAGGGTGAGTGTGCCGCCAGCCTCTAACGCCCAGAAACGCGGCGTAAGCCTCTATGGACCGCAGGCTGAGGTGGACGCAGTCATGAAGGTTCTCAAGGCTCATCTAGCAGCCCAGCAACAGAAGGAACATCGCAGGGCAAAGAAAAGGACTGCCAAAAAACTGCGAAACACATGAGATGAGACCCATGTGTATAGGGTCACTCCTCCGTGCGAGTACCTGTATTACTAGGAGGACTCCAGATTATCAATCAAAAGGAAAAAAATAGCCACTACAAAGCCACATACTAACATTTTCTCGGATGACTTTAAAACAATTTTGATTTCTAAAAGCAATGATTTGTTTTGTCTAATAGCAAACCATCAAATTTGAGAAAACGCCATGTGCTTTGTTAATCCATGAGCCAAGCCATCGACGGGTATCATCTGGGTGGGCAAATTTTTGTTGCTATTTTCTCTTTCCTATATATGTCCACATTATTAATTGGGATGATAACCTTTGCACAGGAGTAGCTTAATAGTAGTTATGTGCATTCACTATTTTAACCTATGTAAATGTCACTCGCAAAAAAAGGTCAGTCTCCGATGTTGTAAATTTCATAATTTTTGTGTCATTACTCATGATTTAAGTGTTATTTGCAGTTGCAGAGAAGCCCAGCAGATACAGAACCATTCATATAGATAAAATAATATATATTGATATAAGAAAATTTATTCTATCAACGGTTGTCACCTGACTTTCTATTTCAGTTGCAGACATCTGGTGACCTGAGATATGGCTACTAAAACAACTGAAATTCCAACCAAAAGACAACGAATGGAACTTGAGGAATGTGCCATCCACTGCACCGATGACACCTCTAAGCTGGTGTCACCCAGAGACGTGGACTCCTGAAAGACATTGGTCAGGGCGGCGGAGATAAGGAACCATGCTGACCTCATGGGCCTCGCAAGAACAACACCTGAAGGGGAGTCGCCTCGGGTTTGGTACCACAGGAAATGCAGGAACATCTTCACTATGAAAAAAACTACTAGATGCTAACGTCCCGAAGTTTCAGGCCGTAGGGAGTTCAGCCAGACCACCACGCGTTACTCCAAGCACGTCGAGAGTTCTTGAGGAGAAGTGTATTTTTTGTGACAAAACCAGCAAGTACATCAAAGGTCAAAAGACCCGGGAGGACATGATCAAGTGCTGTGATCTGCGGGCAGACAGTAGAATACGAGATGGAGCTGTCAAGAAGCTAGATTACAGAATGCTGTCAATCACCAGCAGGGAGCTTGTTGCAGCGGAAGGGCACTACCACAGATCATGCTATCGCTCCTACACTAGAGGGCAGCCATTTGCAAGCTGTGGACTTGCTGATGCTGAAGATAATGCTTATGATCATTACAAGACCGCAGAAACACAGGCTCATGAGACGTTTTTTTCGTACATCAGGAGCCAACTTCTCCCTTGCCAGGACATTGTTCCCTTGGCAACCATGAGCTAGCGATTTGAGGAATCAATGTCTTGTGAAGAGAACATATGTTCTGCAGGTTAAGTTGCATGCTATGAGAGCTAAATCATTTGCGTTGTTTGCCAAAGCTGCTATATTCCTGAGGAATGAAATAAAACTGAATTAAATCAACCAAACGTGGCCACCTAATGTGGAACAGGAAAAAAATTTCATACAACAATCTGTCATCAAGTTTCTGCAAACCTTGCTGACAGGTAAGACTGACTATCCTCAGCTATCTGAAATAATTGAGCGTCTCACTATCTCTTTAGGCAGTGATCTAGTGTTTACCGTCACTGGTGGCAAGACCAAACCACCAAAGCACATCATGCTGCCCTTTGCGGTAAAGTCTCTAACTGGTAGCACAAAACTTATTCGTACCCTGAATCGACTGGGCCATGGTGTTTCATACACACAGGTTGAGGAAATTGACACCGCACTGTGCCTCCAAAAGCTGGAGCGATCCCAGACGGGCGTGGCATTACCAAGCAACTATTGACTCACGCTGTCACAGGCTCAAATTAAATAAACACACCGTAACTTTGCCCTTTACTTAACCCTTTCACGCACGAAAAGTTTAATAAGTTTTTCCGTCCACTGCAACATCCGTCCTATGCTCCCTAAGGGGTCCCGCGAAATGGCCAGACTGTGCGGCGAGTTATTTTTTTATGTTATCAAATTCACCAATGTGTATTCTGTTTTCCTGGCATTATTATATATCATTGGTTTTGCAAGATATTATTCTGCTTTATGAAATAAAAAAATAACAAGAAAGGCAAATAAATAGCGGAATTTACCGACTCCGAAAAAATATTGAGTAAAGAGAAATAAAAAATACTTACGTTCACCACTTCGTAGCTCGAAACTTCCTGAGTCAACTTTTTATGGTTTATATGCCAATAGAAGCGAATTTTTATGAGGATTCCAACGCTACCATAATAATTTTCATATGGCCATTATGGCCAGCTCGGGACACGTTTTAAAGGGACGACAATCCGCGCACACAGGCTGCCTGCTGAGTGGAAACTGACACACAAACCCTTACCATTTCACATCCACTCACACGAGAGAGTTGACAAGTAATTTATTTTATAGGTCTAGGTTGGATCTTTGACGCAGAAATTTTTCGCGTCAAAAGCTCAGATTGCAGACGGGCCCGTTTCGACGCGATCGCGTCACCGTGCGTGAAAGGGTTAACATTAAATAGTTATAATAATAACGTCACCAACATATGTCATTGAAGTACACAGGTAGCTTGATCACAAACAAATAATACGTTGCCACAAGGAAGACAACGTAACGTGGAGGACGTGTGAAGCAGCACCGACCCAGGAGGACGAGTCGTAGGGTTACTAATCCGCGTAACCCATGCAGGTAGACGAGGCGGCTGGCCAGGGCGTAGGTGAGGTCCGTAGCTCCCTGTAACCCATACAGGTAGACGAGGCGGCTGGCCAGGGCGTAGGTGAGGTCCGTAGCTCCGTGTAACCCATACAGGTAGACGAGGCGGCTGGGCAGGGCGTAGGTGAGGTCCGTAGCTCCCTGTAACCCATACAGGTAGACGAGGCGGCTGGCCAGGGCGTAGGTGAGGTCCGTAGCTCCCTGTAACCCATACAGGTAGACGAGGAGGAGGATGACCAGGACTTAGTCAGGTCCGTAGCTCCGTGAGTGCTGTGTGGAGTGTGAGTGCGGTCGCAGGAATCTATTGCTGTCCCGGTCCATCCTCGTTATATACCCGACGGTCTACGTGACTCCTGTGACGCGGCCGTGAAGAAGGTGGTGCCCCCTTGTGGTGGTGATTCATTGAACCGCCTTGCTTCGAAGCTTGGGGGCACCACACAACATCTACCAGGGAGTCTTCACCAATCTAGCCTGGGACAACATAGACCGCTTGGAGGAGACAACTAGTGGAGAGGGCACATCGCATCGAGTCAACGGCATTGCTGTGCAGCCAATAATCATCGGACCAATGCCACAAGGTGAAGCTAAGACAATAAAAAAGTCCAAGAAGAGGAGCATATCCCCACCACCAGCATCACTCCCCATGTACAACACTGGTCGGAGATTGGGGCCCTCAGTCACTGTCACTCTAGATGTGGATGCAGATAAACAGGTCCAGGATGCCAGGGTCAAGAACTTGATCTGGCTGTTTACTCGATTGTCAAACCCCGAGGAAGACCAAACCATCAACAGTTGGACTGGATTTAACATTCTCATCCACAATGACACGCATGTGGTGCAGGACACTGTGACATACCTGAATACTATTAATGCCCCGGCGACCGAAATGTCGCCAGTGAATGAAATTCTGACCCAAACTTTAAACATAATGGATACCCTGGAACTGAAGGAGATTGTCTGCGTCTTCGACCAACCCCTCTACGCCATGGCTGTAGAAATCACTTGGAAGCATGAGAAGTTCATGAACATAATATTGAGAATGGGGGCATTCCATACCATTTGCAACCTTATATCAACTATCGGGAAGAGGTTTCAGGATGCTGACCTAAGGGTCTTTTGTGTGGAGTCTAGCGTGATTGCAGAAGGATCCATCACTGTTGTGATGGAAGGGCGCAAGTACAACCGTGCTGTCAGACCTCACAAGATCGTGTATGAGGCGATGATGAGGCTAGCTTGGTAGGGGTATCTGCCTTGGATCCAAGTCAACCACGGAGTAGAGGCTCACCATCTGGAAGAAGCCCTCATGAGCATCTCCACTTTCCATGACGAGGTGTCCCAGGCCTCCTTCACATAGCTCATGAATGATATATCTCTCACTCACATCCTCCAGCTGTTCCAAGAGTACCTTGGCTCCCTCAGAAATGGCCACCCTCTGGCAGCTTTCTGGGTGTCTTACCTCAACATGGTTGAGATCATGCTGGGCTTGCTTCGTGCAGTAAGAGAGAGGGATTGGCTGCTCCACCTCGCATCAATCCGCTACATGATCCCATGGTGCTTTGCATATGACAAGGTGAATTATGCACGCTTCCTCCCATACGACAATGCCACAATGTCACGTCTGTCCATTGATCACCCAGAAGTGCACCAACAGTTCATGCAGGGTGGCTTCAGCGTCCAGCTTGGCAGCCAGAGTCCTTTCGGTAGGATCCCGGTGGATCAAACTATTGAGGAAACTGTCAATCGAGATACCCAGACAGCAGGAGGCACAAAGGGCTTCAGCCTGCAACGGGCTGCTGTGGAGAGGTACTACCTAACTTCTGAGTACCGCAGCATGTACCTCAAACAGCTCAGAAATATGGTGGGACTCGGGATGTCTCACCTTAGCCACCCAGACCTGCTGATGCCTAGAATTACCAGGGATGAAGCAGATGTACAGTCCATTGAGAAGCATCTTGAAGATGACTGGACGAATCCTTTTAACCTAAATGAAACTGAGTTTGTCAGCATTTCGACAGGTACCTTGTCTCCTCCAGATGTAGCAAGGGACCTTCTTGATGCCAACATAATTGGCGCAGAAGCATACGAGGCATTCAAGCGGAACCGGCTTGAAGACGGAACACCAAAGACCCAGTTACGTGACAAAATGACTAAGAAGAGGCTGAAGACGTTTTCTGATATCCGAAAGAAGCCGTCGACAAGCAACCCAAAGAAGGTCATTCTGCAGGCTGACAGGAAGCTCTTCGCCCACATGGTCCTGGTGGCAGAGAGCCCCCATCTCCAGATGAGTGATGTCCTTTCCCACCCCCTAGGGCCATTGCCATGGGCACTCGCCAATGGAGACTGAACGCTGAGAAAGACAAACAAAGCTGCTCTGGCCAGGGAGCTAGAGAAGCAGGTCTTACCAGCAGATAATATCCCTATGCTGGCTGCTACAATCATTGATAGGATGAGTCTGGTTCAGAAGATGAAGGGCAATGACCAGACATTCTCTCAACTTGCAGAATCAGCACTGATTCAAATCCTACATGAAGGAGCCAGGAGCAAGAGAATCGGTGCCGTCTTTGATGTATATCGGGAGGACTCGATAAAAAATGCAGAGAGACTGAACAGGGGGTGCACCACAGGAATACAGTTTCGAAACATTGCGTCAGGTCACCGAATACAGCAATGGAGAAAATTTCCTAGCAGCTCGGCTAACAAGACCAGCCTCATAAGGTTCCTGGTGGCCGAGTGGATGACACCCAAGCTGAGGGACTAACTGAATGACAAGAAACTCTATGTTGCCAGTGAGGAAATCTGCTTGTGCATCACCAATAACCAGTGGGGAGTGGTTGCAGGCCTGCAATCGAACCAAGAAGAGGCTGACACAAACAGTATTATGCATGCAGCTCATGCTGCAGAGGAAGGCTACAGTGCTGTAGTAATAACAGCTGATGACACCGATGTGTTGGTGGTATGCCTGGAGTTCTCCGCTGATATCTCCTGTCCCTTGTTCCAGAAATGCGGAACGAAGAACCGGATTAGGTATATTGGCATCACCAAGCTACGCAAGGCCTTGGAATACAGTGTCTGTACTGCTCTGATTGGCATGCACGCATACACAGGATGTGACACGGTGAGTGCCTTCGCAGGTCGTGGGAAGCTTGGAGCGTTAAAGCTCATTAGATCAGAACATTGGCAAGAAGTGTTTCGCGAGCTGAGACAGTCTTGGGAACTATCAAAGGACCAATTCAAGAAGCTACAAGCATTCACATGTAAACTGTACACAACATTCACGACAACAGAAGACATCAATACAGCCCGCCATCAATTTTTCTGTGCAAGGCGTGGGGAGCTTGAGTCTAGCCAGATGCCACCATGCAAGGACTGCCTTTTCATGCATTGCCATGCGTACCAACTATCAGGCTGGCATCTGGAGAGGCAGTCTTCAGCAACATCCACAAGTCCCAAGCCCAGTCGAGCATGGCTGGGCCAAAAATGACGATGTCAGCTCACCGTGGAATAGATGCGGGGATCTCCAGCCCCTGATGCAGTACTACAGCTGCTGTCCTGCAAGTGCAGTCGTGGATGCAAGCTACCGAAATGCCAGTGCATGAACAATGTATTGAAATGTACAAACATGTGCAAGTTTCAGACATGTGCCAATCAACCCCAAGACGAGGACATTGACATGAGGATCTCGGAGGCATACCTGACTGGCTCTGAAAAAGTCGACTAAAATGGAGGACTGATCTTAAGGAGGGATCCCTCACACATGAAAGATTGATAATTTGTGCTTCAAATTATCTGTGATATAAGAAAGAAACTCATTAGTTAATTTTAATTGTATTTACATCCCATGTTTTGTTCTTGCCAGAAAAATATAAACTAAAATTCTTTCATGGGTATCTGATTTTCATCAAATTCGGAGACATAAATATCATATTCCTAAGGTGAATCAATAATTATTTTTATAATAAGGATATGAATACAAAGAAAAATGTACATTAGAATGATTCAGGCACCCTGAGTAGCCAGTCACCAAGCCCCAAAATACAGAAAATGCACTATACGCGATCCTCGGATTTCCACTCTTAAGTTCACAAATTCAACGCATGATAATTACCACTAAGCTACCAGTCCGCAATAGTTATCATACCAAACTGTGAAGTAGAGATGTCTAGCAAGTCAAAAATCACACCTAGAATTTGACCACCAAAATGATACCCGTGGTTGCATTTTCGGGTCTTGGCTCATGGACTATGTAGCAATCACAAAGCTGGAATATTTTAACGGAATGATAATTGGATTTATGGACTCAGTAGAATGTGATATGAGATCCTAATTGGTGATACCATGTATTTATAATATACACCTGTCGCACTCTATTCTGTTCATGTTCATTTATTCCTTTCAAGAACACCTGCCGCTAACATTTTCGTGGGAAGCCTTTTCGTGGTTCCTCGCTCGAGCTTACAAGACTTTCCTTGTCAGCCAAACTAACGAGTCGAGGCGGATCAAAAGCATTCCATTCGCTTCCTCCATTTGACAGCCTGGGAGTATGGAGCCTGCTGCAACTGTGGTGGTGGTAATGCTTTTCTAATCTTGGGTTAAGCCATTTTCATTCAATCCAAAGGGTTTTCGTGCAAAGGAAACATATTTATCGTGTAGCTAGTACACTTTACCCACGAAGGAGTCATCTCTCAACAAAACAATAAGACAAAAAGAAGTGTGATATAATTATATACTTTGGCTCAACAGCTTCTCTCGGTTAGCAAAAGTTTACATAACATTACTGATACAACGCAATCTTATCCAAGAAACAGGCATTGACTTGAAGGTGTCCGAACTATCAAAACAAATAGAGATGGTCGGGCTGATCAAGGCAGAACCCAGTCATCGTAAATTCACAACACCCTCACCGGGACATATTTATCAAAAAAATTTGGTGTGAAATATACGTGATCAGGTGATAAAAGGTAAATCAGTGCTAAGTACTCGCAGATGTACGTGTACTAGTACGTACACGTACATACAACATTGTGGCAAAAGTGATTCAACGAGTCCTTTTGTATTTTCCATTTCGTTGTTTTGCATTTTATCGTCTGGAATTCGAGTCAAAAGACAAGTTAAATGTGAGGGAGAGGTTTGCGTTAATTCATGACGTAGTTTGTCCTTCCCGTAATATAGGTTTGTTGAAAGTCTTTATATTGACTTTAGCTGCGGGTCTGCAGGTCGAGGGAAGGAAAGGTAAAAGATGGGAGCGAAACACAAAGGGGGGGGGGGAGAGAGAGAGAGAGAGAGAGAGAGAGAGAGAGAGAGAGAGAGAGAGAGAGAGAGAGAGAGAGAGAGAGAGAGAGAGAGAGAGAGAGAAGAGAGAGAGAGAGGAGAGAGAGAGAGAGAGAGAGAGAGAGAGCGAGCGAGCGAGGAGAGAGAGAGAGAGAGAGAGAGAGAGAGAGAGAGAGAGAGAGAGAGAGAGAGAGAGAGAGAGAGAGAGAGAGAGAAGAGAGAGAGAGAGAGAGAGAGAGAGAGAGAGAGAGAGATAGAGAGAGAGAGAGAGAGAGAGAGAGAGAGAGAGAGAGAGAGAGAGAGGAGAGAGAGAGAGAGAGAGAGAGAGAAAAAAAAAAAATCCAATATACAACAGTTTTCCCCCCACCTACTTATATTAAAGCTTTTGACGCTTGTTTTCCCCTTTTTTCCTGACTTTGTCCGCCTCGTCCCGTGTAAGTCTCCCTTTGAAGACGGTCACACATCTACCTATTTATCTATTAATTTATTGATGTAATTTTACCTCGCCCTGTGTTGTGGTTTCCTTTGTAGAACACGTGCCTGGAGGAGGAAAGTCTGATGGAAGGAACATATGTAGTGTTGTTATTCTTATTATTATCATTATTATTATTATTTATATTATTATTATAATTATTATTATTATTATTATTATTATTATTATTATTACTATTATTATTATTATTATTATTATAATTATTATTATTATTATTATTATTATTATTATTATTATTATTATTATTATTGTTATTATTATGTCGGGACCCGAGGCGAGTCTCTGAACACCATCACCAGGGTAATACGGAAAATATGCAAGCAGTCCGTTTTGTAGGGTCAAATGAACAAACAGTTACATTTAAATGAGCCTGACACAGACACTATTATATACAGAAGTGAGGAGGAAGGGGAGAAAATATGTCAAGAGTGTAATAGAGACCAGTGTGTTGTACATAAGACAGACTCTTGCTAATATACACAAAGTGATAAGAAGGGTGCATCGTCATGAGAGTATCAACACCTCATTTTATTCACTCCCTCAGGTCAGAAGTTAGGGAAGCAGCACTGAGGGAGTGCACATACTTCGTCTAGCATGCGTAGTTAGTTCGTTACGCATGTACGGTAGCGTAAGATAAGAGCTAATATTAAGTAAACCTTCTTTACTAACCATATACTCCATCGGAGCGAAATGCAACGTAGTACTAAGTGCATGAATATTTTAGAAATAAGGTCATAGAAATTAAGTAGGTTAAAGTAACCCTACGTACAGTAAAGGTGCCTCAAGACATTATAAAAAGAGCTGTAGCAATGAGAGAAGCAGCAAATATACACTGAGCCCTGCGCTCACTGTAGACTTTCCTTAAGACACCCCTTGAATTAGTTCACATGTAAAAGAACTTCCATTCCCTTGTTAAGATGAAGGCCCTCTCCCGTATGACGCTACTTTAGTGCACCGTCAATATGGTAGGTGATATAGACTTTCTGTAGTGGCTGAAGTGTCTTTAATGTATAGTGTTTGTATACCGTGTTGTCATAAATATATTGTATGATTAGGAAGTGTTAGCTAGACATGAAGTGTTTACCTTGTGTAGGTGTATACCATGTTATCTTAAGTATTTATAAGTCTAAGAAGTGTTAGCTAGACACGAAGTGTCTTTATGTAGTTGTTTTAGCAGTAGCTATAAATATATGTTAAATAAATATTGAGAATGAAAGCTGCGTATGTCACAGCCCCACTAAGTACGGATTCAGCACTCTTGAAGTACTCTAGTTCCAACCTATAAGAAGATGAACAGTGCAGCTATTTGTCATAAGCTCCTATGATTATTTGAATGAAAGTAACTAAGGCTTTGGGAGCGACAAACTGGTGTCAGGTGTGGGGTTGTGACACTTGTAATAATTATGTCATTTTAAGAACAGTGAATATGCGAGCATCCATGTGTTAAATGTCCGAACAATCGTCAGTAAGATTTGACAGCGACTTCGTGCACCAGCACGGCTTCTTCGACGAATTTGATAGTAACAGTGACAGTGAAGACGAGATCATATATAACATGACGGGTGTAGGTTCATCAAACGCGGACGCCCAGGGTGCCACCGGGGGTAACATATCTGTTTCACCGGAAGACTTGTCTATACTTCTCGCTCGGCATACCTTAAATGATTTTGGTAGAGTTTCTGGACTTAAATATTTTTGTGGAGAAGCTGAAAGATATGCTCCATGCCCCACCCTTCTTTGTCATAAGAATACTAGAGACTTTTTCAAGGACCTGGAGTCCCGAACCATTCTAAACTGGGATGATGTAGGACGATTAGAATTAGCGAAACAGTATACTCTTGGTAATGCACTCACATACCTTCAAAATGCTATAAAATACGAAGGACTAAATTACGTAGCAGTAAGGGATGCTTATCTTAAAGTGTATCCCACTGATAATACACAGAAGGGTCAAGTAGCTTTGCTCGAATCTGCCAAACGTAAACCAAGAGAAACTCTGCGTTATTTCTACATCAGACTTGACACTGCCTTTGGTGATTTATCTCGCCTTGAGCCCGGCCACAAAGAGGTGTATAAAACAAAATCTTGTATACGTCTGTTGGAGTGGTTGCCTGCTATCTTTCGATACCATCTCACCCCAGCACAAGTTCAGAAGCCTCTACAAACTTTGCATCAAGGCTATGCCTATATCGATGCCAGTCCCGACCTTAAGCTGCGAGACTCTGACGTAGCTAAGGAAAAACATATCACGACTCCAGCTCTAGTAAGTGTAGTAGTTGTAACGGAGCCCGTGGCAACCAACCACCTTCCTCATGACCGCGCCCTTGCAGTGAGGCGTCGGGACAATAATACATTTCCTCCCAACAATAATTTCGGGCAAAGACGTCCACAGGCTCCTCGGGACAGTGTGTGTTTCAAGTGTGGTCGAGTGGGTCATATAGCTAGATATTGCAGACAGGGCCAAGCCGCCGCGCGTAATCCGAGACAAGGGCTGAGAAGTGGATGTTGGCAGTGTGGTCAACAGGGACATCGGCTTTTGGGTGCGATAACAAACGCCCGCCGGTATCGCCGTGTGCTTCTATGCGACCGGGAAATGAAAGATACGCAAACGATGACCGTAGACAAACCTGGCAACGCCGAGGACAAAAAAAACCTCCAATTTAAGTTCGGGTCTAATAGCCTATCTCCGCGAAAGAACAAAACTGTTCTGTTTAATGACTTTTGATGGAGCAGGCCAAGCCCCGAAACCCACTGTCATAGAAAGTGGAGCAACTAACACATTGATTGAAGAGGAGTTATTGGAGGTGCGGGGAGGTACGTATGTGCCAACAACGCCTCATACTTTACATAGTGTGTTAATTAATGTAGTACCTACAGTAGGGAAAGGTAAGATACATTTTAACGTAGGACATGAAGTCGAAGAACAGACTTGTGTAGTAGTCAGCAAAGAGATAGCCATGCCGATGCAAACATGTCTCTTAGGATAGATAAATGTCAGTTCTTTAAAAAGGAAGTTTCCTACTTAGGACACATTATCAGTGAAGAGGGAATAACACCTCAACCAGAGAAAATAGACACACTGAAGCACATTCCCGTGCCAAGAACAGTGAAGGAAGTACAGAGCTTCTTGGGCTTTTTAAATTACTATCGGAAATTCATACATAAATATTCAGAGATAGCAGCACCAATACAGAAGCTGTTAACAGGACAAGGGAAAGATAAGAAGTCAAATCATCCAATAACTTGGAATGAAAATGCACATAAAGCTTTTTGCCTCATAAAGGAAAAACTCACTCATAATATTACATTAAAGTTTCCTGACTTCACTCTGCCTTTCATGTTGACGACGGACGCGTCGGATCATTGCATAGGTGGGGTGTTGCAGCAAGCTGATGAAACGGGCGCAGTCCGCCCTCTTGTCTTTTTTGTCGTGCATTAAACTCAGCAGAGAAGAATTACTCAGCTGTAGAATGTGAGGCCCTTGCAGTAATTTATGGTCTTACCCTAAACAGGTCTCTTATTTTGGGATATAAAGTAAATATCTAGAGCAGCCACAGGCCTTTGCTGTGGATATTAAAGGCCAAAAGTCGTATTGCACGATGGCAAACACTGTTAGGAGAATATGATTTCACTGTTAGGTACTTGCCAGGTAAACAAAATCTTGTTGCAGACCTCCTGTCCATAATAAATCAGCAGGAAAGTGATATGCTGGAAGAAGAGACAGTAAGACGTGTATTATTGATTAGTAGTATTAATAAAAAGTTTCAAGATTTCAAAATGTGGAATATTGACGATGTAAGGAAAGGTCAAGAAAATGACCCAGAACCCGGCCGAGTCAAAACGATAGTTGCACGAGGTGGATATCTGGCCACCGACAAGATGCAAAGAAATTTCCCTTGGATCAAATGTTTGTTGAAGAGGACGTCCTATATAGAGTCAGTTGCGACAGTTATGGTCGAGAAAGTAGGGGAATAGTTGTACCCCCAGAGTTTATTCTCACACCGCTTGCTTTAGTGGATCACATGGATCCTGCAGGCCACAGAGGCGTTACAACAACGTTGTCCAGGTGTAAGAAATTTGCATAATGGCCAGGGATGAAATCTGATGTAGTAGACTATTGTAGCATGTGTCCCGTATGAAGAAATTGCAAAAGGAGCCAGAGAGCTCGAGCACTCCTACAAAGCTACCCAAAAATAAGTAGCCCGTTTGAGCGTGTGCACGTGGACCTGGTGGGTCTATTTAGTACTTCAAATGATAACAATCGGTATATAATGACTGTAGTAGATGTGATGACGCGATATTTGATAGCATTACCCACAGTCTAATACGGTCATCCGACGCGCAGATTGGGGGTGGGGGGTGAGTGACGTCACGCGATCCAGGTGACGATACAGTGATAGAGTGTGTACTCGCGTTTGCCACTCGGTGAAATTATGAATGAATTAATCATTATCTTTACTAGTAATGGAACATTACATTACCTTATAACAACACAATTGGTATTAATGGACATGTTATTTACCAAATAAGCAGTACATGAAAACAGCATGGAGGTAATAAACAATACAGTAAAAGGCTAAGTGGCATCGTGTTGGGGCGCGGGAGGATGTAACACGTGACTCTGACACGTGACTCAGCTGGCGCAGCCTAGTCCCTCCTTCTTCCCCCACCCCAACACGATGCCACTTAGCCTTGTACAGTATTATGTTATTACAGCCCTGCTGTTTTCATGTACTGCTTATTTGGTAAATAACATGTCCATTAATACCAATTGTGTTGTTATAAGCAAGGGCGTAGCCAGAGGGGGGGGCCAATGGGGCCATGGCCCCCCCAATTCAACACATCTATTTTAGGAGCGTATGGTATAATTTTATCAATTTTACTATATTTAATATCATGCAAAGAACCAATAAATGACCCCCCATAGGGCTCAATATGCCCCTAATTAAGTCAGATCTTCAAAAAAATTCTCTATGGGGCTTACAGCGCCTCCCAAACCCCCAGCTGATAAGGCTCGCTTCGCTCGCCACCCACCCCTCAACCATCATTGGGAGGTCAATCAATCATTGGGGGCATACGCCGGGGGGCGCGTCGCCTCGCCCACCCTACGACGCCACTCCCGAGGGTCACCACGCGCGAGTTCCCATGCAGGCTCCTTTCCCATACCAAGCAGCTCTCGACAAGAAACATCAACTTGCCCCAGCCACTAGCCTTGTGGGCGCCCCCTTGGCCTCCTCCATGCCGGATTGGCTCTTACAGATACAACCCGATGGGAAGGATCAGTTTCAGGGTAGCGTGCCACATGCCCATATAGCCGAAGTTGGCGCTGACGGACTATGCAGGTAATAGGCCTCGATTCAGTCTCACGGTGCAATCGCTGATTTGACACGTAATCATCCCAGCGATACCCCATGATTCTGCGAAGACACCTATTACCAAAGGCATTGATTCGTCTCTTCAAGTCACTATTTAGTGTCCATGTCTCACAACCATAGAGTAAGACAGGGATCACAAGTGATTTGAAGATCCGGATCTTTGTCCTCCTGCACAGGTAACGACAACGCCAAATACTCCCGCTGAGCGAGTCCATAACACCGTGGGCTATGCCAATCCGCCGTAAGACTTCTTGACGTGACCCGCCGTCATTATGGACTGCGCTACCAAGGTATGTAAAACTTTCCAAGATCTCAATGTCCTCGCCACACGCATGAACAGACTGTACTGCTTCATCTAGTAAGTCTCCAAACACCTGGACCTTGGTCTTGAGCCAGGAGACCTCAAGTCCCAAAGGCTTTGCCTCCTCGTGCAGCGCCTCGAGAGCCATCACCAGGACCTCCAGCGACTCAGCAAAGAGTACTGCATCATCGGCAAAAACAAGATCAGTGATCTTGGTGTTGCCAACGGATGCTCCACAATCACTTTGATCTACAACCTTGTCCAATACCCAGTCCATACAAGCGTTGAAAAGAGATGGGGCAAGGACGCACCCTTGCCTCACTCCTGTATTCACAGGAAAGAAGCCGGATACACCTGCCCCACACTTCAGAGCACTCTCAGTCCCGGAATACAGACCATTTATCAAACCAATAGTCCTTGCAGGAATCCCTCGAAGTCGCGTCGAAGTCATTGGGAGGTGGCACCCCCCAATTATTTTTCCTGGCTACGCCCTTGGTTAAGAGGTAATAGTCTATTACTACCACTGCTATTGCTACTACTAACACTACTATTACTACTATTACCACTACTACTTTACAACTACTACTACTATACGACTACTTCTACTGCTACTATTATTACTACTACTATTGTTACTATTACTACTACTACAACCACTACTACTACTACTATAGTATTGGGAGTAGTATTTATTATTATTTTTTTATTATTTATGCTTTTATTTTTAGTTAGTTAGTTATATTATCTTAAAAATGGAATATGGTAGGACATGAACGTGGGCGCACGGAGAGGGTCCCACCCGCCTCTCAGCTATGCTGCAGATAGAATGAGGCAGATCGAGAGGGCTTGGAGTGGCCTGGATCGCGTGACGTAGGTGCGCCGCGTGAGCCAAAACTCGTCCAGCCGTTCGGAAGACCGTTATAGACTGTGGCATTACCGTTGAAAACAAAGAGTGCACGAGAAGTAGCGCAGGCATTTTACAATCATGTGATTTGTGCACAAGGTGCGCCGGAAATACGGATTACAGATAATGGCCGCGAATTCGTAAACGAAATGTTTGCAGCATTGACTGAGTTGATGGGGATAAAACATCTCCGTACAACACCTTATCACCCAAGTAGTATTGGGATAATTGAAAGACCGAATGCGACACTCATTAACATCATCCGTACCTTATGTGAAGAAACCCGACAAGCATTGGATAAATGGCATCCTACGGCCTCACATGCATATAATACTGCATTTCACAGCGTAATCAATGATTCACAATTTTTCCTTCTATATGACATATGACATATGACATATGCTAAAGTACCTTATGAAACATTAGAAAAACCAGAAAATCCTCTCTATGACATCGAAGATTATAGGAGAGATACATTACCGATGACAAAAAAGATCTACCATAGTACTTGTCAACAATTCCTAGAGGAAGGAACCGTAGAAAATGAGAGGAGATTTAAGAGAACTAAGGTTCTCACAGTACAGCTTGGTGACAGAGTTTACCTCAAGAACGTACCAGAAGTTGGAGAGCCTAGAAAACTCCAACCTTTCTATGCGGAAACATACAGAGTAGTGGATAAGATAGGCGACGTAGTTCTTATTGTCAAAAGACAACGTGGTGGTAAGATAAAAACAATTCACACCGATAACGTGAAAGTGGTACCAGAAGATGCATTAAACACGACCAATGTAAATTAAATTAGACAAGCTTTTCCGTGGGGCGAGAAGGGCGAGAGTAGCGAGAATAGAGATGAGGAGGTCGACGTGAGGCGTAATGGAAGATTCCCTACATATAGGGAACCGTTAGAAGCCTTGAATAGTGGTGAGTCAGGCGAGCATATCCCTCCAAGACGACCTTGAGGTGGGAGAAAAGGGACTCTCATCCCCGACATCACCACAGAGCGCGGGACACTGGTAGGGTTGTCCATAAAATAAAATTTCTTTGAAAACCTTGCCTAGTGAAGTTTTTCCCATTATTCTATCCATATTATGTCTACAAATATTTTTTACACAATTTTAGGAAGTTATCCTGAGGTCCCTCAAAGCCCCAGAACACAAGTACCGTATTTTCCCTTTAAACATCACATTTATTTGCTATTCAACATATGATAATTCAACATACTAGACACAGAAGAGTGACAAAGACATGGAATCTATACCATACAACTTAGTTTTTAATGTCCCAAAACAGGGAGTGCTTCGGCAACTCAACAGGTTATTAATGGTGACCATAATTGACATATTTGTTAGAAATATGTCGTGTTTTGTTAGAAATATGTTAATAACGCGAAACCCACGCTGCGGAAGTGTGGTTGTCCAATTGATGCTGCACAATTTCACATCAATTGTAATGTTTGATAAAACTAAACTGTTACACTGCTCTTTTTCAGCACAAAATGTCTACTAGAAGTGGCAAACAGAGACGGGTAGACGTCCCGGCCAAGAGCACAGATGGAGATATGGCGCTGGTCACTCCGACAAGACATGTGACAAGAAAACAAACTGTCTTTTGGCTGATTGGACATCCATCAGCATCAATAACTAGAGCCAAGTTTCCAGACTGCAGACAGGTCATGAAGTATGTCCTGTACCTCAGAACTGATGACGATAATATCAGAAACAAAGACAAAAATGAAGAGATCGCTTACGAAGTGATAGACAGTGTTGTTGTATTTTGGAACATGGCACGGATCAAAACAAAATACAGACATAACTGCATGTTTGATGTGATGAAACTATGGGAGGAGTGGCAAAGTTTGATGAAAAATATGGGGCGATCATCAGATCCTGGTAACAGAGGAGCAAACTTTGTAGCACACTTAGACACTCTGTTCGATATTGGTGCACCCGATGCCGTTGCCGAAATAATGAAATCAAGACTTCTGTCAGCAAAGAAGAAACAGGAAGATGTTGACTTCTACTTAGATCAGAAACATGAGAGGAGAGCTTTCATGGATGGGCATGATAAATTATTCCAATCGAAGGGCAAACTGGTCATTGACAGACAGGCACAGGAATCCAGAATGAAAGAAAAAGAAGAGAAAAGATTAGAAATGCAAACGATAGAAGCGGTAGAGGGAGCTGCGTCTTCAGTTGAACTAGACTCAGATATACAACTGCCACAAGACGAATGCATGGAAATTGATCC
This sequence comes from Chionoecetes opilio, assembly GCA_016584305.1. Classification (NCBI taxonomy): domain Eukaryota; kingdom Metazoa; phylum Arthropoda; class Malacostraca; order Decapoda; family Majidae; genus Chionoecetes; species Chionoecetes opilio. The sequence continues at coordinate 4,517 of JACEEZ010003724.1, read as the reverse complement.
TGATTTTGTGGTTAACCTACCGGAGGAGAAGGAACCGGAGACAGAGTTTGTATGCCTCAACTTACCTAAGAAAGTTATGCAGTGTGATGAAATAACAAGTGCTGCGGATCGACTTAAACTATCTGACAATACAACTACAATGATCGTATCAGCAGTAATAATAGCAGCTGGTGGAAATTTGGATGATTTCGACATATCAAGATCCACAACTCGGCTACGTCGAATGTGCAACCAACAAAAGTTAGCTGAAGATGCCATGGACAAAGAGAGGCAGAACCCGCCTCTCTTTGGTGCACTACACTGGGATGGAGAATTTTTGAAAGACATTCTTGGAGACAAGTATGAACGGCTGGCAGTTCTTTTGTCGGGGGCTCCAGATTACAAGGAGGGAAAGATACTTGGTGTGCCATCAATTGTTGACTCCTAGCGAAAGACACAAGCTGATGCTACGTATGATCTACTCGACGCTTGGGACATGACAGACAGAGTTGCAGCATTAGTATTTGCTACGACCGCCAGCAACAGTGGCGTACACAAAGGAGCAACCAAGCTTATTGAAGAACGTTTGGGTAGAAAGCTGTTATTTCTAGCATGTCGCCACCACATGATAGAGCTTGTTGTGGGTGCTGTCTGGAAACTCTTGTTTGGTGCAGTTCTTGGACCAGAAAATAAACCATTTGCACAATTCAAAGAGACTTGGTCAGGTATGGACAAAGAACTTCCAATACAAATACTGACCATCGAAGACCACTGGTTACTACAAATTGGAAATGAAGTTGTCGATTACTTTACTGCTCTGCTTTCAAACCAAGATTCAGCTGCTTTCCCTCATGACGACTATCGTGAGTGCGTGGAGAATACGCTAATCATCTTGGGTGAAACTCCCCCCTCGTGGTATCCACTTTCTTAAGCCAGGTGCTATGCATCAAGTCCGCTGGATGGCGAATAACATCTATGCTGGAAAGATGTACATGATCTCCACGGCGATGCTGTATGATGAGCGCATGGTAGCAAAAATTGATGCGCATGAACAGGTTTCTGGCGCTTTTCTACACTGCAGCATGGATGAAAGCCAGCAATTGTGCGGATGCTCCAATTAATGATCTTCAGTTCATCAACGATATGATGGATTATCGCGAAGTTGACAAGGCAGTTGCAGACACTGTGATAGATAAACTTGGTGACCACGGGTGGTACCTCTCAGAGGAAGTCGTTCCGTTTGCAATGTTCAGCAGGAATGCGAAGATGATCAACAGCATGAAACAACAAATGGCTGCTCGTCTGTTGGCGACACCAGAACCAGACAACTTCCGCCTTGGCAAGCCTCTCTTCCGAAAAGTTGCTCATGACACAACTTTGAAGGATTTGATAGGACCTGAATCCCACTCAGTGTTCCGCATTCTGGATTTTAAAACGGATTGGCTTGCTAAACCAGTCCAGCAATGGTCATCAGATCCTGCATTTCTCGATGCTGAACAATTTGTTCGTACGGTGAAAGTTGTCAATGATGCAGCTGAGCGCAGAGTCAAGTTGAAGTTCGGACTTTGCCACAATACTTACCAATGATCCACAACAAAGATCGTGGCTGTTGTAGAGTGTTGAACAACACAGGAAGCAGTACCCCAGCTTTGAAAAGAAACACTTGCCATGAAGTTGTGAAGCATCCATTGGACAGCTGCAATTCCGCAGCGCCGGTGTCGCGTTATTGACATATTTCTGACAAAATATGTGACTAATGGTCATTATTCGAAAACAAATGAGATGCTTAAGCACTCCATGTCTTGGGACTAAGCTGTATGGTATAAATTTCATGACTTTGTCACTCTTCTGTGTCTAGTATGTTGAGTTATCATATGTGGAATAGCAAATAAATGTGCGGTTTAAAGATAAAATACGGTGCTTGTGTTCTGGGGCCTTGAGGGACCTCAGGATACCTTCCTAAAACTATGTAAAAAATATTTTTAGACATAATATGGATAGAATGATGGGAAAAACTTCACTAGGCACGGTTTTCCAAGAAATTAAATTTTATGGACAACCCTAGCGGGACAGCCACTCCGACATTCCTTAGACACTATTTACGGGGAGGCTGAGACAGAACTCCCTCCCAGGCATCAATTACGTTCAAATTCATCAGTTCCTGAATTACCTTTTGTTACGTCAAAACCAATTGAATATAGACATGAGAAGTAAAACAAGTATAGACAAGAATTCGTAGAGTAATTACCTGTTTTCTTGATTTTGCAGGCTATGGGCATGGATTCACGTTTGAGAACAATACACCCTGCTCAAGAGCTACCTGTTAAGGCTGGATTAGCCTTTACACCAGCCTTTAAGATGATGATTACCGGCAGATCTTATTATATCGTACCAATTCAAGTCAACACAAACGTAGTGCTTCGTCCAATGATGGAGGCCTTAAATCTTACTGCACACGTGGCGTGGAGCATGTAGCGCATGGATCGCTCATATCCAACTGTTCATCTGCTTAAGCGAACTCTAGACGGTTTTCAGACGCACGCACGCACGCACGCACGCACGCACGCACGCACGCACGCACGCACGCACGCACGCACGCACGCACGCACGCACGCACGCACGCACGCACGCACGCACGCACGCACGCACGCACGCACGCACGCACGCACGCACGCACGCACGCACGCACGCACGCACGCACGCACGCACGCACGCACGCACGCACGCACGCACGCACGCACGCACGCACGCACGCAACGCACGCACGCAAAGCCCACGCACGCACGCACGCACGCACGCACGCACGCACGCACGCACGCACGCACGCACGCACGCACGCACGCACGCACGCACGCACGCACGCACGCACGCACGCACGCACGCACAAAAGTTGGAATATGCGGCAGTGATTTAGTCACCACATAAAAAGTAGGATATAAAGAAGATTGAGAGAATACAAAGAGCAGCTACAAAAATGTCTCCAAGCATGAGAGATTTACCATATGAGGAAAGACTTTAAAGACTGAAACTCCCAACTCTTGAGAAAAGAAGAGAAAGGGAAGATTCTATAGCAGACACACACACACACAAACTCACATACATCCACTCACACACACACACACACACACACACACACACACACACACACACACACAACACACACACACACAAGCACACACACACACACACACACACACACACACACACACACACACACACACTCATCCTTAGTCATGAGTGTTGCGTGATGCTGGTGGAACTCTGCGCGAATATTTTTTATCATCCGCTGGATTATGTAGTGTTGCCGTTACCTTGCCTTGTGTTGTCTGTGTTTGTGTTGTCTGTGGTGCTTCGTGTGGCTTCGTATTCCTGTTCTATACAATGTCATGTCCTGCTATGTGCCCTGACATCTGGTGTGTGAATAACGATTTATTTTATTTATGATTTGTTTAACCGTATCTTCTTCCTCCTCTTGCGACAAAACCTAATACACACATGTTGAGTTGCCTAAACCCCCAGATGATAGTGAAAATAATTTATACTTATACATTTACCGCCTCATTCTCCTACTGATTCATGACTTCCAATCATGGATATCAGTATTTCCATTATTATCATTATTGTTTAGTTTTATGATTGTTATTATACTTCCAACCACAAGAAATACTACAACAACAACAACAAATCAAACATACAAGATCATTCCAACAACATTCTGACCCCTTCCCATTCAGGAGCAGTAAGGCAACAACACTCTCAAGTACATCCCAGGGATTCATCTCTTCATTGAACACGCACCCACATGTTTTAGACGGCACGCCCTTCCTTCATATTCCCTACACAGTACACACCCTCATCGCCACCCTTTTCACTTCTTCCCTTCATCTCTGTTGACAGCCTCTTAGGTCTCAGTGGATCGACAGGAGAGCTTCAAATACTCAACCCCACCACTACCACCACCACCAACACCACCATCACCACCACCACCACCACCACCACCACCATTTCCAACACCACCACCATTTCCAACACCATGTGCACCACCGCCACAACCACCACCATCACCACCACCACCACCACCACCACCACCTGCACCACTACCACCATTACCACCACCACCACCTCCACCACCACCACCACCACCACCACAACCTCCACCACCACCACCATTGCCAACACCACCACCGCCACCATCACCAACACCACCACCACCACCACCACCACCACCAACCACCACCACCATTACCAACACCACCACCACCATCCCCACCACCACCGCCACCACCACTACCAACACTACTATCGCCACCACCACCATCAACCACCACCACACCACCACCACCATTACAACACCACCACCACCACCATCACACTCCAACACCACCACCACCCCACTACACCATCACCACCACCAATCACCACCACCACCGCCAACCATACCACCACCACCACCACCAACAACACACCTCCACCACCACCACCAGCCCACCACCACCACCACCACCGTTTACCACCACCACCCAACACACAACACACAA
>JACEEZ010003723.1:72500-80218 GCA_016584305.1 Chionoecetes opilio | reverse complement strand
CCCCCCCCCTTTTCTGCGCTTACTTCTGCCCTGCCGATATACTGTAAGTCTCAGATCTAAGTTCAATTCTCTCTCTCATTTGTGTTTCTGTCACTCCAACTACGTCAATGTTCCATTCATTCATTTCTCTGCTGAGGTCTTCCATTTTTTCAACATTTGTAATGCCCATTATTCGGGAGAGATAGTATGAGAATTATTATCATATAATTCCCGAGTTATGTCTTGTAAGTAGTTCTTTTTTCAGTTTCACGGGTGACTCATCGCCTTTCTTTCTTTTCCGCCATATTTTCTCATCATTTGTCCTTCCTACGCGCCATTTTGTTTATCTTCTTTCGTTCTTTCCCCCGCCATTTCTTTCCTCTTTCTCCCATTCCCCCCCCCCGACGTGCCGTATGCGAGTCAAAATCCGTGGGATAATTATTCCGCGATCAGTGATAACTAATGAGTTCAAATCTTTTCATCTTTCCCCAGCTATCTGATCAGACCGAGTAACACTCCTAGATTCTTAATGTCTTTCAAAATAATCCCTATCGTTATCGATCATGGTCATACATGGACGTGTTAGTAAAGATATGCGCTAAATTGAAAGCCTACCAAATTTCTATGCTACATTTTCCATACCCTCTCACTTTTGAAACGCGTTCGGACTGTCGACATTACATAAAAAAAACACCCTTCTTGGGTATTAGATTAAACATATTAAATTCTTCTATATCAAAGTAACAGGTCTGTATTATAGGCAGCCTTGTCTTAGGTACACGAGTTTCATTATTTTACTAGTTAGTTTGTGATTATAAGCTCTTCATTTGAGGTCACGACTAGACCATTCAAACGATTCCCCTTTTTTTCTGCCTCGGGCGGGGTAACGCCGTGGGACGCCAGTCCACGCTCATCCTTCCTGTAGGTAAGTCGCACCACATTCGCTCCTGTTTTCCCCCCCCCCCCTTTCCTTGTTTTTCTATATTTTCAATATGGGTACAATGTTTAGTTTACGCTAACGTAAAGGAGGTCTACCCATCCTTATAAGTATTATTAACGAGTCCCCGCTCATCCTTCCTGTAGGCTTCGACGGAGGAGTCTACACTCATCCTTCCTGTAGGAAGAGGCTCGCTCGTGTCCTCTTCAAGTCATATGGTCTTGTGAATACACAAAACAACAGCATTACTCTCACATTTTCTCTCCTATATATATATATCTTCCATGTGTAGTTATAAATATTCAGCGGTATGTTACCTAAGTGTAGGATAATTCATTAAATAGGATTCAGTGAGGAGAGTTATGCTCATAAGAGCTTTCTTTCATCACATAGGAAGAGCTTCCTGTAATCAGGGTGTAAAGTTTTTTTCTTACATCCGATTAGAGTTTTCCGGTGTTGGATTAACTCTTATATGTTGGATATGATCTCAAAGCAAGAGACATACTATTTCAGTATGAATAATAGGATGATGTTTTTCAAATATAGTTTTTTGTGTTTATTATAAACCCCAGGTGATTATTCTGTGTTAGGACAGTAATTCCCCACACCTTCCAAAAGAGTCAGCCTTACTCGATATAATTCCACGTATCAATCACGATACCAACAATAAATATAATCTTACTATTATTCAAAACGCGCCCAGGGAGTAACCCAGAGAAGTACTCGCCTGGACTGGTGGCAGCATCCCCCTTAACTCACACCCTTTTTTCCCTTAACCAAAAACCCTTACCCCTTTCCCCCTTTAAAATACATCCCCCATTTCAGTACTCTCCGCAGTGAGACGTGGTAAAACTATAATCACATAGTGAAGTCATAAGACTAAGTTAAATCCTACTTCAAGTTGTAATCTAATGAAAATCTTAATCAATAATATCATTCAAAAACGTTGACCAGTTCTAAACTCCCCATAGGAGTTACCACAACACACTGGTAGTTTTGTGGTGGGAATTTCATTTGTATCGGCCCATAAGATACAGTATTTTTTTAAAAGCCTTTTAGAAACCCCAAAATTCAAGCAACACACATTCCATCCTCTAACATTCACACAGCCCATTCTCACATTCCCTTTTGTTTCAACATCCACTCATATCGCATTTGCCCACCCTCTTTTCCCTCAACTTTGCAGAGTCTCTCAGTCGCGCGTACCCACTAAAGCATTCTCCCACACATCCGCCTCTCTCCTTCCCAGTTTAGGTGCACTTTGTCTCCCTCAAAGACCTCCTGTGGGAGTGCACCGTCCAGGTCTATGAAGCTTACTCCATAGTCCCCTGGATCCCTTATTGCACTCCGCTTTCTTTTTTACAACCTCCTCTTGGGTCGCTTGTTTGTGTCGCGTCTCATTTCCTCATACCCTGCTTTTTCCCGAGGTCGCCTCATGATTCCCACCACAGCCACTCGTACTTTCTTTCCTGCCCTTCTTTATATCCTTAAGGCACTCCATCACCTTGCCCACCGTCTGCTCGGGCCTAACCTCCTAAGGCTGTTCCCCCCTCCCTGCATTATCACCTTTCCCTTCCCTATACACCTTCACCTGCTCCCTCACCTCCTTCACAACATCCTCCATACCCTTGCCACTCAGGCTAACCAGCACACTCTTCTGGTCTCTCATCGCCACGTGTCGCCCTAACATTCTTCACCATACTATCTCCTATACACAGTATGGGCCACTTCTTTCCCCGGGCGGTTGCCCCCCGTTGTTCTATCAGTCCTGACCCCCCCCGGGTTGGTAAACTCCACTACCTCATCTCCCCCACTGGGGCCTGTACGGCCACAGCCCCAAACCGGGGGCCGGGCATCAGGTCCCCTAGCCTCAACCACGCCCTCAGCAGCCTTAGCTGCCGCTACAGGCAAAAGCGATGGGGGGGCGGATCGCCAGCCTCACCCCCGACTTCAGTGGCCTCACTGGCGAGGGTGAGGAGGGGGCAGGTCCCCCAGTCTCACCCACACCCTCAACAGCCCCCCTAGGGCCCCCCTACTTTCGACATCTTCCACCGCTGCAGCTCCCCTAGCCTCACCCCCCCCCTCAACATCCCTAGACCCACCCTGCTACGACATCTTCCACCGCTGCAGCTCCCCACTCTCCTCTCCTTCGGGGGATGCCTGCTTTGGTGACGTCCCAACGTCAAGCAGCCCTCATCCCCCGGGCCCGTGGTGGGTCTGGCCCCCAAGCCCTGCTCATTACCCTTACCTGCCCTTTCTGCCTCCATGTTTCTTACTTTACTTGCTAGGTTTTTATAATCCCCCTCCAGGGCTTGTATCCACTCCTTTGCCTCCTTCAGTTCACCCTTGCACTGTTCTAGTTCCCTAGTCCTCACCCCATTCTCCACCTTTAGCTTTCGGATCTCTTTCATATCCTTAATTGTGTTGCTGGAAATTGGGGGTCACTGGTATGGGGGTTTTACCGACTGGTCAACGTTACTCGAATGATATTATTTGGGGGATGATTTGATAAATGATTACAACTTGAATGGAGGATTTAACTTAGTCTTCTGACTTCACTATATGATTATAGTATGACCCCGGCTCACTGCGGAGAGTACTGAGAAAGGGGGGTGTACTTAAGGGGAAAGGATAATAAGGTTTAGGTTAGGGATTTGCTGCCACCAGCCCTGGCGAGTATTTCACTATGATTACTCCCGGGGCACGTTAGGTTAATATTAATATTAGATTGATCTTGGTAGTCGGGGTTGGTACGAGGGGTTATACCGAAACAAGGCTTGGACTCTTTTGGAAGTGTGAGGAATTATTTTCCCAACTCAGAATAATCACCTGGGTTTTTATAATAACACAAGAACTATATTTGTAAATGATATCCTATTTATTTTGGTGACATGGTAAGTCTCTCACTTGAGATCATCTTCAGCATATAAGGGTTAACACTATACCGAGAAAACTCTACTCGGAAATAAGAAACTTGACTTCACACCCTGACGTAGGAATTTTCCTAAGTTATGAGATAAAGCTCTTATGAGCATAAATCTCCTTCACTAGAATTTCTATTCAGTGAATTGCCCTACACTAGGTAACATACCACTTAATATTTATAAATCACACATGGAAGATAGGTATCTAGTAGAGAAAGAATATGGCGAGACAGTGTTGTGTGTGTTACAGTAAGACCATGTGGCCGTTGAGGAGGTTTCGCGCCAATCTTCAAGAACGCAGAGAGAACAATCTCGTTAATAACACTTATAAGGATGGGCGGAACATCTATGCCTTAGTGACACTGAACTGTACCTATATATTTATATAGAAATATATAGATGTAATATACTAAGGGAGAAAAAACACCGGAGCGAGGGGCAGATGTCTTACCTTCAAGAACGCAGAGAGAACAATGACTCGTGCCTTGTGGGCTTTCCGCACCAAAAAAAAGGAACTTGTTTGGAAAGTCTCACCGTGACCTTAAATGAACAACTTATAATCCCGAACCAACTATTTAAGTAATGAAAACTCGCGTACCCCCGAAGAGGCCGTCCCTAATACAAACTGGCTACTTTGATGTAAGAGAATTTAATGTCTTTAATCTAATATCCACGAAGGATGGTTTTATATGTAATGTCGACAATCCGAACACCTATTTCAGAGTGAAGTGGTATGGAAATCGTGTTTAGAACTTTGGTGGGCTTTCATTTTAGCGTGTATCCTTATTACAACGCCCATATATGACCATAACCGATAACGATAGGGATTATTTTGAAAGCCATGAGGATTCTAGGAGGGTTCCTAAATCTGAGAAGATGGTTTGGAAAGAAAGAAAAGAATTGAATACGTTAGTTATGACTGATCGCAGAATAATTATTCCACGGAACTTTCCTCGCACACGGGGTGTCGGGAGAGAGGAAGTGAAAGAAGGAAGGAGAAAATGGCGGAAAAAGGAAAGAAGAATGAAACAAAATGGTGGTTTCGGATGAGACGATGAGTCACCCGTGAAACTAAAAAAAGAATTACTTACAAGACATAACTCGGGAATTTTATGATAATAATTCTCATACTATCATCTCCCGAATAATGGGCATTACATAATTACCTGCTTTCTACACTTCCCACAGAACCACAGTTCCTTAGTGCCCTGGAGCTCTTTATAAAGCTCTGGCCGCATCCCCTCACAGGTACTGTGCGATCACCATTTGCAGCTATCGCACTGCAAGCCACTGTCCTTGTCCGTGACTTTTTCACAACATAGCGGGCACTGTGCTTGCTTTTTCCTCACCACCTCATCACACGATCCGCATCTCCCTGTCTCGCCTACTTTCCCTTCCCATTTGCATTCAATGCATTTCCCACTTCTGACCCCTTTTGACCTAGTGCTATGCCCGCCATCTTCCTGTCCACTAACGGATCTCACATGGCTCACCATCATAACACTTTCTCACGACACACTTATCCTCTCTAACTACTTCAAGCTATTCGCCTGTGCACCTGTTGCTCCTACCCGACAATGCCTATCTAGCTACGATACCCTTATCCCCTCTATCTTCCTGAAAACTAACTCAAACTACCTCACCTTTACACGTTGATGTTGACGTGACGACGACCTGGACTGGACTCACCTCAGTGGGCTGGAAGATCTTGATCTTGATTTTGGAGTCACCCAGCAGATGCTGTCAGTGAAGCCTTTGGTCCGGCGTTCTCCCACACACGTAATCTGTTGGGAGAGAAGCAAAAGGGGGAAGCAAAACTAGGGATTTCTTTTTCCCCTCTTTCCTCTCTCTGCATCACATTCATACGGGGTCCCCCATCACTGAGGGGCCCCCTGCCTCTCATGCTCTCTCCTACGTGCTCTCCAAGAGTTCTCCATGAATTCTTTTACACTCTCAATCACACGACTGTCACTCCTCCACTCAGCACACAACCCCAGCAGGTACTCCATCTCCACTCTCCTGTCTCTCATCTCTCGCCATTCTTCCACTCCGACCTCTCCTACCACTACCTCCAACATCTTTGTTCTAGCATACTCATACCGTTCACATTCCAGCATCAAGTGCACCACGGTTTCATCCACTCCTGTCACACACATCACACACACCTTGCTGCCATCATTCTTCCATCTGTACATACGACTATTTACCTCCAGCGACTTTGTCCTGGCTCTGAAGAGTAGGTCCCCTCCATAGCCACCATCATAGAACCTTTCATACCGTGGCTGGTCCTTTCTCCTGTACCATTCCAGTGTTGATTTCTCACTCATTCCCCTCAGCCATTCTTCTTTCCCTTTCTCTTCCACTCTCCTATTTATTTCCTTTTTGCATACAGCCAAACTCCCATGTCTCATCATTCCTGTCACAAACATTCCCAGTTCACCTGTCCATCTTTCCACTTTTACTGAGTCCTTCATCCACTTCCCATACATATTCCAGTCCCAAACCTTACTTGCCCATTTGCTGTCATCCATTCGTTGCACCGGAGTGCTGAGTTCTTTGGAACAGATCACAGACTTGTTGTTGCTACACTTAAGCTTCATGTCAAGTCCAGAAGAATCTCAAAAGGTAACCATACTGTGTTTCATCTTGAGAAACTGAAGGACTTGACATGTGCTCATGAGTATGCGGTGGCAGTCTCAAATCGGTTTGATGTGCTCGGTGCTCTCGGGGATCCTGTAGAACTGTGGGATACCTTCAAACGTGAAACTCTACAGGCTGCCAAGGAGTGTATTGGGGAGCGCCCGAGGTCAAGGCGTGGTTTTGTCTCGACGGAGACGCTGGAGAAAATCGAGGAGAGTCGCGCTGCCAGGCTGGCTGGGAACCGGACCAGCACAGGGCTCTGTCACGCCGGACTAGAACCCTCCTGAGGAGAGACAAGGAGAGGTATGTCAGGAGTCTCACTGAGGATGTCGAGGGTCATTTGAACGCTAATGACCTCCGACCCGCCTACCGAGCCCTGAAGAAGCTCCGTTCCAAGTCTCCTTCTCGGGCGAGTGCTATTCGAACAGCAGATGGGCGCCTCGTGTTGGACATGGATGGGCAGATGGCTCGTTGGGCTGAGTACTTTGGGCAGTTGTTCATGGTGGACCCTCCAACTGAGCAGCTTCACACCACTGGGTTACAGGCAGTGGATGCCGATCCTCCCATTGACGAAACCGCACCCTCTCTTGACGAAGTCAGAGAGGCTGTAGCAAAGTTGAAGGGTGGAAAGGCAGCTGGTGTTTTGTAATATCAGTGCGGAGCTCCTCAAAGCTGGGGGTGAGGCCATGATCCGCGGGTTGCATGCTGTCCTGACTGCCGTGTGGCAATCAGTACCATTCCTCCTGACTGGAAAAGGGGGCTGGTCGTCCCTATCTGGAAAGGGAAAGGGGACCGTCAGGACTGCAACAATTACCGCGGTATTACACTGCTCACGTCCCAGGCAAGGTGCTTGCCCATCTATTGCTGACACGAATTCGCAGTCATCTGGTGAAGCATCAGAGACCTCAGCAGTCTGGGTTCACGCCTGGTAGTCAACAACGGACCGTATCCTAGCGCTTTGTGTCCTGGTGGAACGCCGACGTGAGTTTCGACAGGGGATGCTTGCAGCCTATGTTTGATCTCAAGAAGGCGTTTGACTCAGTGCATCGTGAGTCACTCTGTGATCTTCTGCGACTTCGAGGGATTCCTGCAAGGACTATTGGTTTAATAACTGGTCTGTATTCTGGGACTGAGAGTGCTGTGAAGTGTGGGGCAGGTGTATCCAGCTTCTTTCCTGTGAATACAGGATTGAGGCAAGGGTGCGTTCTTGCCCCATCACTTTTCAACGCTTGTATGGA
>JACEEZ010003723.1:0-67500 GCA_016584305.1 Chionoecetes opilio | reverse complement strand
CTATTACCTGCATAGTCCGTCAGCGCCAACTTCGGCTATATGGGCATGTGGCACGCTACCCTGAAACCGATCCTTCCCATCGGGTTGTATCTGTAAGAGACAATCCGGCGTGGAGGAGGCCAAGGGGGGCGCCCACAAGGCTCGTGGCTGGGGCAAGTTGATGTTTCTTGTCGAGAGCTGCTTGGTATGGGAAAGGAGCCAGCATGGCTCCGGGCGTGGTGACCCCCGGGGTGGGCGAGGCGACGCGCCCTCCGGCATATGCCCCCAATGATTGATTGATTCGTTGCAGTCCAGCTCTGTACCTCAGTCCTGCCTTTGCTATCTCTCTCTCTGAACGTGCTCCATCCCATGTCTCCTCTAATCGCTTCCACTGCCACATACCTATTGGCTCCTAATGCTATTCTGCCTGCTTTGTTCTGTGTTACTTCCAATCTGTCCAACTCCTTCCTAGACCACACCATTGTTTCCAGGCCATACATAATGCTAGGGACTGCCACACCCTTCCATAGTCCTCTCACCACTTCATACTTGTTGGCCCGACATCTTGCCACACTGCCTAGCTTTCCAACCCACTGGTTGGCTCTAGCTATCCTCTCATGTTTAGTTTTCTCACAGCCTTTATCATCCAACCAAATACCCAGATACTTGTACTCTTTCGTTCTCTTTATTTCATTCCCACCCACCATCCAAGGTGGGTGGGAGGGTGGGAGGGAGGGTCTGGAGGGTGTGCAGGTGATCACTTGCAGTGGTTTATCTTGATATTGATCTGATCTTGATGTTACAGGTGGTCTTTCTTCATGCAGGGTGGGCATTTTCGAAGGGGCTTAACTACACCCTCTTACGTCGTAAGACCGATTGCTATACCGGGCTAGAAGATACTAAGGAAGCATTTTCGGGCGTCATCTTAAGCCTCGTGTAAGGGGACGAAGCCCAACCTTCTTAGTGCCACCACCTCCGCTTCAACCAATCAGCGCGCGCGACAAATTTACTTTGAGCGGGAAATACGTATACAACGCCGAGGGACTCTCTCTCTCTCTCTCATCCCTCCTCGCATTCTCTCTCTGCTCGTTCATCCTCTCTCTCTCTCTCTCTCTCTCTCTCTCTCTCTCTCTCTCTCTCTCTCTCTCCTCTCTCTCTCTCTCTCCTCTCTCTCTCTCTCTCTCTCTCTCTCTCTCTCTCTCTCTCTCTCTCTCTCTCTCTCTCTCTCTCTCTCCTTCTCTCTCTCTTCTCCCTTCTCTCTCTCTCTCTCTCTCTCTCTTCTCTCTCTCTCTCTCTCTCCTCTCTCTCTCTCTCTCTCTCTCTCTCTCTCTCTCTCTCTCTCTCTCTCTCTCTCTCTCTCTCTCTCTCTCTCTCTCTCTCTCTCTCTCTCTCTCTCTCTCTCTCTCTCTCTCTTTGTCTCCTTTTTTTCTTCTATTATTTCTTCTCCCTCCTCTTCCTTCTCCTTGAGTTGCCAGATATGTATTTCTGCTACAGTCACAGTGCAGTGTCACAGCGCCGAGGGAGTTCTCTCTCTCTCTCTCTCTCCTCTCTCTCTCTCTCTCTCTCTCTCTCTCTCGCTCTCTCTCTCTCCCCTCCTCTCTCTCTCTCTCTCTCCTCTCCTTTTTCTTCTCCCTTTTCATCCTCCACACACATATCATAGCCAGTATGTGATATTATCGTGAATAACGAAAAAAAAATTCAGGTGAGTTTTGATGTTTAGAATTAATCTGCTAACCGTTTCTGTCGCAAATCATATCTATTCCACCCAGCCCCCCTATATATATATATATATATAATATATATATATATATATAATATATATATATATATATATATATATATTATATATATATATATATAGGGGTGGGCTGGGTGGAATAGATATGATTTGCGACAGAAACGGTTAGCAGATTAATTCTAAACATCAAAACTCACCTGAAATTTCTTTTCGTTATTCACGATAATATCACATACTGGCTATGATATGTGGTGTGGAGGATGAAAAGGGAGAAGAAAAAGGAGAGGAGAGAGGAGAGAGGAGAGAGAGAGAGAGAGAGAGAGAGAGAGAGAGAGAGAGAGAGAGAGAGAGGGGAGAGAGAGAGAGAGAGACTCCCTCGGCGCTGTGACACTGCACTGTGACTGTAGCAGAAATATATATATATATATATATATATATATATATATTATATATATATAGAGAGAGAGAGAGAGAGATATATATATATATATATATATATTATATATATATATATATATATATATATATATATATAGTATATTTATATATATATATATATTATATATTTATATATATATATATATATATATATATATATATATATATATATATATAGTATATATATATAGCCCACACCTATATATATAGTATTATATATATATATATATATATATATATATATATATATATATATATATATATATATATATATATATATATATATATACGTATATATATATATATATATATATATATATATATATATATATATATATATATATATATATACGTATATATAATATATATTATATATATATATATATATATATATATATATATATATATATATATATAATATATTTATACATAGTGTATTATACAGCCTAATATACTATATACAGTCTAAAATATATAATATATAACCAATAATATAACCATTGTTGTTATGGCGACGAAGAAAATTGCGGGCTAAGACGACCCCAACCCTGCCTTAGTTTACACTCGCTGCGCTGTCTTAGGCGGAGCGAAATTTGCTTCCGAAAATGTCCAACTAGCGCTAAGATGGTCTTAGTCCCCTAAGATGGTCTTAGTAGTCTTCGAAAATGCCCCCCCCAGGCCTTTAAGCCGGCTGCTCCTGTAGTCTTGTTCTTGTTCTTGTTTTAGGGCTGTAGAGTCTATTGTCTATTTCTCCTATACCACATTCTTTCCAAAAACTCTTTCACTATGGGTGCCTTCCCACTGCAATATCCGGGGCAATGAGGTTGCTGATGCTGCAGCTAAGATGGCCCTTTCGGAGGTAAACATCACCCCCCCTCCCGCTGCCGCTCTCCACCGCAAAGCGTCTGATTTCTAATGTCTGCCGTTCCGCCTGGGATAGGTCGCTCGGCGACGCCCTCCGTGCCACCTCCATGGGTCAATACCGCACAGACTCCTCCCCGCACCCATGGATAAGACAAGCGTCCCTCGTCTTAGATGTCGCCCTCACCCGCCTGAGGATCGGTCACACAAAACTCACAGCACACCTGCATCGTCTGCAGCTCACGCCCGACCCGTACTGCCCCTGGACTCTTTGAGCCGCCTTGGTGGTGATGGGCTATATTCAAGAATGCTCGTCAAATCCCGGCCGGTGGAGATTCTCCACCGTCGTACCTCCACTGGTGACATCTACAAGAATTGTCCGACTGGTGGATATTTGACAGGCGTACCAACACAAGCGAGCCCAAAGCGGCATCAGTATTTTGACTGTTTTATACATATCTAGGAAATACTTTGGAACTCATCCTTCCGGCTTTGACTGAAATGAACTACCGCACTGTATTGTATGCTTATTGTACTTCACATCTGTAAAGGTTCCAGCGTGCGCTCAGCCTTGGTTAACCCACACGGCCGCCATGAAATATAAGGTGCCTCAAAAAATTCTAAGTCCAGTTAGGTTAGGTTAGGTATACTTTGTGGTTAAGGTTAAGTTAGGTTAGGTTAGGTATACTTTGTGGTTAAGGTTAGGTATACTTTGTGGTTAAGGTTAGGTATACTTTGTGGTTAAGGTTAGGTATACTTTGTGGTTAAGGTTAGGTATACTTTGTGGTTAAGGTTAGGTATACTTTGTGGTTAAGGTTAGGTTAGGTTAGGTATACTTTGTGGTTAAGGTTAGGTTAGGTTAGGTATACTTTGTGGTTCAGGTTAGGTTAGGTTAGGTTAGGTGTACTTTGTGGTTAAGGTTAGGTTAGGTTAGGTTAGGTATACTTTGTGGTCAAGGTTAGGTTAGGTATACTTTTTGGTTAAGGTTAGGTATACTTTGTGGTTAAGGTTAGGTTAGGTTAGGTATACTTTGTGGTTAAGGTTAGGTTAGGTTCGGTTAGGTATACTTTGTGGTTAAGGTTAGGTTAGGTTAGGTATACTTTGTGATTAAGGTTAGGTTAGGTTAGATTTTTACATATAGTGACTTTGATGATTTTTTTGGGAGCCATAAATCACTTATATTTGCTTCCCCCACCCAAAAACCCCGTATTCCCGCCAGTTCCCCAGTCTTGTTGGCTATAGGGGGAAGAAAAAAAAGATAGGGGTGAAGGACTTCTTCCAAAGTTTTACCCTGCTCCACACAATGGCCGACCTCCATCCTCCCGCCGCCGCCCGGCTTCCTCACAACTTCACACACCTATATAAGGCCTCCTGGACCTGATTTTACCTTAACTATGACACGTGTGCATTCACAAGGTATGCATGTCACTCTCGGTTGTGTTGAAAACTCACCTGTAATGGTCTGGGAAGAAATAGGATGGAATAAGTGGAGAGCGGGATGGAGGTGGGATGTGCAAGCCACTGCATGGTGAAGGCAGTCAGCTGACTCAAATCTCCACTCGTCGTGTTTTCCTTGATTACCGTTTCGCGATGCAACGGGTCGACAAAATTTCTTGAATATGGGCCAAAACGTATGTGCTTCAGCTCCTCCAACGCAATCTTACCATACCACTTTCGCTGACCACGACACTACACTACGTGGTACTGTGTGCCTGGTTCTGCTGTGTGGGGCCTGTGCGTGCCTGTGCCCTAGACTCCCTGCTCCCGTGATCGATGCCGCTATGGGCCGTAGACCTGTTCAGAAAACAATTTTTTCTTATTTTTATACCTTCCTGCACGGTTTCCAATGTTTTTTGACCTGGAAAAGTCGAAAATTACAACCATTATAAGCCAAAATATCAGGAACCTTTGCCTCATGAAGCATGAAGTTCTATTCTATACACGTTTTCTGAAACGCCAGTTTCGGAGCATTTTGATGTTTGTTTCGCCTATTTTTTCACCAATAAATGGGCATAAGCAGGTTAAAGCAAGTAATTAGATGCTGACTGAAACATCAAAATGCATAGAAACATTTATGGAAATATTACATGTGATATTTACAGACAAATTTTCAAAAAAATTAAACTAAATATAATTTATTTCACTCTAGTCACAAATTCACAATGGTTTTAGCATGAAAATCTAATGGTCTGTTATGTTTGTTGCAAAATCTGTTGAAACCTGCTAACAAATCCAGAGATACTTCACAAGATAACTTCACTATGGCAGTAAGCAAGGAGCTCCGAGGACGCAAAGTTGACATCTCAGAACCTCCACCTGCAGTCCAGAGACAAGCGTCACGCCGACCTGCTACTAGATCTGCTACAGAAACCTTCCTGATCGGCTACCCATCATCCAGCATCAGTGGCTCCCAGTTACCCACTAACAGACAGGCCTTCAGTACTTCTCCATCTCCCAGAGTTTGCCAGAAAATACAGGGAAATCCTAAGCATCAAGACCTCGCCAATGAAACAGTGGAGGCTACCATCCCATTCTGGCAGATGGCTAGGATCAAGACCATGACCAAGTACAATGCAGCGCAGCATTTCATGACACTTCACAAAAAGCACAGAGATCTAGCAAGGAATAAAGGTAGAACAGGTGACCCTGGAGGGAAAAGGAGTGCCTTTGTCCTGGAATTAGATAGCCTGTTCGACATAGGAGCTTCAGATGCCATCCAGGAAATAGAGAGAAACCGACTGCTATCAAGGGAGAAGAAGGACAAGGACATCAGGTTCTACCAGGATCTCGACAGAGAGAAAGGCCCACATGTCTGGTCATGACAAGATATTTGAGTCACGGTCCCAGCAGCAAGCAGAGAGGGCTGCAAGACTGCAGCAGAGAGAGGAACAAGATATGAATTTGTCACAACATTTCTACAATTTTTCAGCTGCCACACAGCGAAGGACTGCTGCTGATGTGTCTACCTGGGCTGACCCAACCGACAGTGAAGGGAATGCAGAGGACATGGATTACCAACAACCTCGTCCTGGATGTTCACATCACCAAGACACTGTGACTCTCACATTTCCCAGGAGGGTCATGGAGTGTGTTGACATCTGCAGTACCGCTGATCGTCTGGGATTGTCTGACAATCAAGTGACAACCTTAGTCTCTGCTACATTGAAGGCTGGTGGAGCTGACCTGGACAAGTTTGTCATCTCAACCTCAACAACGAGACGGAACAGGATGCTGACAAGGTACCACATCAGCCAGGAGTACATGGCAGCATTTAGCGAGGACCCTCCCAAGTATGCTGCTCTCCACTGGGATGGCAAGATGCTGAGAGATGTCTGGGAAGTGATCCTGGGACCACGTCAGAGACTCTGGCTGTGGGTTGTCTCAGGACCACCTGCATATCCTGAAGGCAAGCTACTGGGAGTACCAGTGATAGACAGCTCAACAGGAACGGCTCAGGCAGAGCATCCATGGATTTGCTGGAGGCATGGGGGCTTACTGGAGTGATCATGCCCTTGTGTTTGACACAAAAGGCCAGCAACAGTGGAGTTTCATCGGGGAGCTGCCAAGCTTCTGGAGCAACAGCTTGACAGGAAGGTGTTCTACTTGGCCTGCAGACACCACATTCTAGAAGTGCTGGTTGGTGCTGTATGGGAGAATCTGTTTGGCAAGGTCAAGAGCCCAGAGAATCCTTGGTTCAAGCACTTCAAGGACGTTTTGGGCAGATCTTTCCACAGACAAACCCTACAACCCTGTCCATCAGACAAAAATGGTTGAATAAAAAGAAGAAAGAGTGCAAGGAAATACTACAGGAAATCCTGAGGTCGGAGAAGCCTCCTAGAGCTGACTACCGTGAGATGGCTGAGCTTACACTGATCGTCCTTGGAGACACGCCTCCCCGCGGAATCCACTGGAGTCGTCCTGGAGCCATTCATCAGGCCAGGTGGATGGCCAGAAACCTGTATTCTATGAAGATGTTCATGTTTGCTGAGCAGCTGGAGTACGATGAAGAAACTGTTGTGAAGCTGGAACGCCTCAACCTCTTCCTAGGACTGTTCTATACACCCATGTGGATGTCATCTACACTTGCTGCAGATGCTCCTGCAAATGATCTGCAGTTCATGAAGGACATGATGAAGTTCAAGAGAACAGATCCAGAGATTGCTCAGGCAGTGCTACTGTTACGAGCGAGACAGTGAGTTGTCTAGAGGAATGAGTAGCGAGACTGAAACGCCCGAAACCATAACAAAAAGGTGATGGAAAGAAGTAGATAACAATAACAATTTAATAATATCTAATAAATCACCTTGTAGCAAGGAGTAAGATGATCTTGCTTTTGAAGCACACACAGAGATGACTAAAGAAAATGCTTATATAATCTAAATGACCAATATGTACATAACACAAGATAATTAACCCTAGAGAAAAACACAAAAAGAATACTAAGATAAGTTTCACCACCAGGTAGTAAATAATAATAATGATGTGAGTTGACTTGAGTAGAGTCACCAGTGCTAATGTTGACTGGGTACTTACTTAAAGGCACAGAATGGTGTACTGCNCAAAATTTAATCTTAACAACTGTGTGTCAGGGTGGTGAGGTGAGGTCACTTTGTAAAATCTTTCACACTCTAGGTCAGGTCTTAAAATACTGGGTAGGGTGTGTTTGTGAGCTGACTCTTTCTGAAAATCTTCCCACCTCTAAACATTCATAATCTAACACCACTGTGTGTCAGGGTGTGTGTGGTGAGGTCACTCTTTGTAGTAAATCTTTTCCCACACTCTATACATTCAAAATTTCTTAACACCACTGTGTGTCAGGGTGTGTGGTGAGGTCACTCTTTGAAAGTAAATCTTTTCCCACACTCTAAACATTCATATTCTTAACACCACTGTGTGTCAGGGTGTGTGTGGTGAGGTTATCTTTGTAGTAAATCTTTTCCCACACTCTAAACTTTCATAATTCTTAACACCAACGTTTTGTCGGGGTGTGTGAGGTGAGGTCACTCTTTGTAGTAAATCTTTTCCCAACACTCTAGGCATTCATATTTTTACACCACTGTGTGTCAGGGTGTTTTTGGTGAGCTATATCTTTCTAGCAAATCTTGTCCCACACTCTAAACATTCAAAATTCTTAACACCACTGTGTGTCGGGTGTGTGTGGTGAGTTGACTCTTTGTAGTAAATCTTTTCAATCGAGTCATGCGAGAGACTGTTGGCTGTTATAAAAACCGGCTTTTAATGTATCTACATGTAAAATAGTCACTTGAATATTTTTAATATTTTTAAAACCCGTATTGAATTAAAATTTTGCAAAAAACTTTCTGATTTATATCGAATATCTTGAAAGTAATCACTATGGATTTTGATTTGATAAGGAAGTTGACTTCAACTTTCTATACAAAGACGATCACGGGCGACTGACTGATGCAGACGGACTAACTAGTCAGAGTGAAAAAAAACCAACGGAGTTTGACTAACTAGACGGAAAAAGTGCTAGTGTGGACCCGCCTTACCCTAGTCCCAAAACAGACTAACATTTATAACATGACTGTTATTATTTGAGGGGTCATAGCTTATCATGGGTTATTATTTGATGCTGTTACACATGGAGAGTGTTTTTTTCCAGTCAAAAATTCTAAAAAGTGTCTTTTTGTTTATTTATTTATCATTACTTTTCGGAATTGCAAAGAAAACTCACTTTTTTTAGGTTTGCACAGGAAAAAACTATCTCCATTAAGAAAAGCATCACATGTTATGGCGGAAAACATCGAAATTGGCTTTAAATCTTTGAAACAGTCATATATATAAATATTTACCCGTAAGCATCACTTTTCCCCCGTAGCTCCCAAAGGGTGGCGTCCTCTGCACCCAAGGTAAGAAAAATTGATTGTTTTCTGTATATTATTAAGTACTTCTGGTAAATTTTTAGTCATGAGCTATGTCTTTGATCTTAATTACTGCTTGTTAGCACAGTGGAGTAGTACAGAGGGATGGCACGGGGCCCCCCATGATAGGCACGTGGCCCCCCATGAAAAAGCCAGTGCCCCCCAAAAGGTGCTTCCTTCCCCCAATGGCCACTGATCTGATCTTAAAGATGCCCTTATATCCTTCTATGTGGCATCAAAATGCCTCTGAGCTTCATTTTCCTAGTGTCACCCCCATACTTAGATGGCCCCCACCTATATAATTACTGGTTGAGCAGTAGTTAAACCAGCCCGCGCCTTTCTCACGAAAAAAAATAATTGATGTGGGAGGGAGGACGAATGCTGCGCTATCTTTAGGCCATTTACTAATAAGTGTACTAGTGTGAAGTCTTCCCGAGTTTTGAGAAGGGTGCTGCTCCCAATGCTCTGTAAATATCAGAAGTCGTCTAAAGTATACAGAAACTCCAGCCAGATCCTGTAATAAGTAGTCCATTGCCCTTTGGAAGGTAAAGGGGCATTCCTCATCCCAAAAAAGGGATGACTCTGTATTGGAAAAGACCAAAGGGTGTGATGAAGGCTGATATTTGTTGGGCCTTTTTCCCTAAGGGGTATTTGGTAGTATCCCTTCAGTAAGTCAATTTTTGTTATATAATTAGTCTGTCCAACCTTGTCGATGAGATCATCTATTCTTGGTAGAGGGTAGGGGTCCGGGAAAAGTCACAGCGTTTACTCTGCGGTAGTCCGTGCAGAGGCGCAGTTGTCCATCCTCCTTGGGGACGAGAAGACATGGTGACGCCCACGGAGACTGGCTGGGAATAGCCAGTCCCTGCTGGAGTAGATAATCCACCTCTTGCCTCATCCGGTCACATTTCCGAGGATGTAGTCGGTGGGGTGGTTGACGAAGAGGAGAGGTTCCTGGGAGAAGCTCGACATCGTGGGAGGTCATGTTACATAATTTAGGATGATCGCCAAGGACATTTTTATGGTTTAACATAATGGTGGTTATGTCTCTCCTGTGAGAGGAAGATAGGTGGGTTAGGAAATCTCTGAGATTCCCAAAGTATGGTTGAGTTTTTTTACAATCTGTACCTGTTAAAAGGGTGGTGGTATTTTCAGGTACAGAAATGGTGCAAACTGGCATTGTATTTGAATCAGGTATTTTTTTTGTATCAGGTGCAGGTTTGGTCTACTCTTGTAAAATTTTTCAGTAGATTAATGTGAATTAGCTGAGGCTTTTACGGCGGTCGGGAGTGTTTATGATATAGTTATTGTCACTGACCTTCTTACTGATGTTATAAGGACCAGGGGTATTTAGCTTGTAAAGGTGAACCAAAGACTGGAATGAAAGCAAGGACTTGGTCACCTTCATTAAATGTTCTTACTTTAGCTTTACTATCAAAGGGTTTTTTTTTCATTACCCCTTGAGCTTGTTTGAGATTGCTTCGAGAAAATGAGCGGACTTGGTCAAGAGTATCTTAATTTTCCCAATGTATTGAGTGATAGTGACAAGTTTACTGGTAGTGTTGTTTAGCAATCTGTCTTTGATTCCTTAAGTGGCCCCCTAACCTTACGACCAAAAAATAGCTCAAAGGGAGCAACACCAAGGGACTCGTTGGGTGTCTCCGTATGCGAATGGGAAACGAAAGGTAAGGCTTCGTCCCATTTTGGTCCTTGTCATGACAAAACTTGCGGGAGAAGTGCCTTAAGGGTCTGGTGACATCTCTCCAAAGCACCTTGTGATTGAGGATGGTATGCCGTAGTTTAGAGTCTGTGTGATTCCAAGCTCTGCCAGAACTGCTGCAAGAGACCGCTCGTGAAATTTGTGCCGGGGGTCACTTTAAATTTTCCCTAGGAAAATGCCAAAGGTATGAACAGTTGAGCGAGTTTTGACACATTTTTTTGGCTGTAATGTTTTTAAGTGGGAAAGCCTAAGGGTATGGGGTGGTTGGACACATAATAGTGAGGATGATTGGTTCCCTCTCCTAGCTTTGGGCAAGGGGCCAACGATGTCAATGATGATCTTTTAAAAAAGGTTCCTAGGCACTTGGATGGGTTTTGGAGTGGGTACTGAGGAATATTTTGATTAGGTTTTCCCATAATCTGGCAAGTGTGACATGAATTTATCATTAAAGTTATGTCTTTTTTTAATCCTGGCCAGTAAAAATCATTGAGTATTTTGTCACAAGTTTTCTTAATTCCTATGTGCCCGGGCTTGTTCTCCATGAGCGATCTCCATGTTTGGGCTCTCTCAATTTTGATTGGCAATACAATTTGGTGAACTTCAGCCCAAGTGGCATCATCGAAAGTTTATGCAGTTTGAATAGCCTCATAAGAACTTTGTCCTGGTAATAGAAAGAAGGGGAATGAGTGATCTGATCTTTAGGAATGGTTCTGGCATGGTACCGAGACAGGAGTAGCATCGTCTCGTTGACCCTCAGCAAGTAGTTGCTCAGAGAAAAACCTTGCCAAACTTACGTTAGGCGTATGAGGAGTGGTAGTTGACAAGGCTGAGGGGTATTTGAGCAGTTGCTTCGGACTGTGCACGGGTAACGGCACAGTTAGGAAAAAGATTTGGCTTCTCCTTTTCTATGTGAGCTGGGGGGTTTTGTATGGTAATGGTGAGTTATTAGTGACAAGGGGTGGAATGCCCTAACTCACCAGCCAGATCGTTAGCTAACAGGAAGTTAGATAGGAATGGGTAAAGACTTGTCCTCACTGACAGCAATGGTTACTACCCCCCTTAAACAAGTGGACAATCAAGGTACACCCTAGCCAAGGTACGGGAAAGTCTGGTGAAATCCTTGAGGTACACCTTCTCCCCTGTATACTTCCGTTCTACTCCTGGAAGTGCAGATTTAAGGGGATTGATTGGGCAGAAGCAGTATCCCGCATAATCTGGAGAGGGCGCTCCTCAGAGTCAGAGTCGAGGGAGACAGTACCTTGTGACCTGAAGGGTTGAAAGGATCAGTAACAAAAGGGAGTGGAATTATTGTGTTCACCGAACAACTGGTTTAGAAAATGTGCCCATTTTAGCTCCCTTTAAAACCTGGGGTCAGGACAGTTCTTTATGAGGTGGCCAGTTTTCTTACAGAAATAGCAGAACACACTTGGGCCCTTGGAAACCCACTATCTACAGACTTCCCCACCCTTTTTTCATAACTTGCACCTGAACTTACAATGGACTGAGCCTTTCTCTCCCGGGGATACAGGGCGATGTACTAAGGAAAAGACATCTGCTATTTTAGCAGCTTTGAGTAGGTTTGTCTCATCCTTGTCTTAATGTGCAACATGATTGAGTAGGAATTTTAACGTTTAAATTCCTCCAGTGCTACGAGATTTACCAGATCGTCATAAGTGGTGACTGATGCCAGACTTGAGCCAGTTTTTAAGGGCTCTGAATTTCTCTGAGGCAAAATTTTAGTAAGTTTGACCAGTATTTTTTTTTCATGTTGCGGAAGTTTTGTCGGTATCTTTCTGTGGTGACCGCGTAAGCTGTAAGTATAGCATCTTTTAACTACATCAATCGGCATTATCCTGCACACTGTCCTAGAACAGATAAAGCCTTTCCATTAAATTTTGGCTTGACTAGCCAGGTCCAATCCTCTTTAGGTACCTGAAAATGCGTGGGAGAGGATTCGAACTCTCTAAAGAAAGCTTCAGGATCGTAATCAGAGAACTGAGGTAAAGAGGGGAAAATTTTTGTTAATTGTAATTTATTTGGAGTTTGAGTGGCGTGACCTTTATTCTGCAAGCGAGGACTTTTAATGATGTTCTCTATCACTTCTTTTTCTGCTCTTTCACGCTCTTTTTCTTCTCTTTCACGCTCTTTTTTTTCTCTTTTCACTCTCTTTTCTGCTCTTTCATAGTCTAACTTCATTTGTAATGCCTGCATTTTCACTTTCTCCACTTCTAGGGGAAGTACTGTGTCTGAAACCTCTAGAAATGGTGGTTTCTGACTGAGGGTCAGTTATTGGTTCTTCACCCAGATGAGTTAATATTAGTGTCATTAAGTGTTCCTTTTTAGTTTCATGAGTGAACTGGATGCTAAAGTTAGCGGCAATATACTTGAGTTGATCTTTAGTAACTCTTGCAGCTTTAAGTTCTTCAGCAGAGGGATTAACCCACAAACTCTTCCGCATCAAACTCTATATTAAAGTTTAAAACAAAATTAAGAACCACAATAGGTTAGAAGAGAGATGCCAAGGGCGTATTTCAGGAAATTCACTCGAGCTATTAAATGAACTTACCCTGACATGAGATTTGATAGGGAAAGACCCCGGGAGATTTATCACTTCGAAGGGTTAACGAGCCAGTGGAGAAGTACCAGAGAATGCAGTACCCACAATACGCACACAAGATCTGGCATAAGTACTCAAATGTTTTGAGTTTTGAACTGGTCAAGTTTATAATCGAGTGAGTTAAATAGATTTGGAACATCGCTGGTTCCGTGAGAAAAGATGAGTCAGTATAGCTTAGCGGGGAGGAAGTGTTTCCCACTTGGAAAATTATCAAACAGAGCAATAAGGTATTTAAGCAGTGTGAAAGAACTGGAAAATGCCTCTACACCAGGCCTTCGTGTAGTGAGTTTTTAAAGGCACAGCTATCCCACACGCTCAATCATGTAGCACACGTAAAGTAATAACCCACCAACATAGACACAGTGAAATCTCACAACAAAAGAAAATCCTGGGGTGAAACACAGAAAAATATGAATATCACTGAAGTGAGATTAAGAAATAACAAACCCTAAAGGTTATTACAACCCGGACAGGCCCCCAACTGTTTCGAGCGAGACAGTGAGTTGTCTAGAGGAATGATGCGAGACTGAACGCCCGAAACCATAACAAAAGGTGATGGAAAAAGTAGATAAAAATAACAATTTTAAAAATATCTAATAAATCACCTTGTAGCAAGGAGTAAGATGATCTTGCTTTTGAAGCACACACAGAGATGACTAAAGAAAATGCTTATATAATCTAAAGACCAATTGTACATAACACAAAATAATTAACCCCAGAGAAAAACACAAAAAGAATACTAAGATAAGTTTCACCACCAGGTAGTAAATAATAATATGATGTAGTTGACTTGAGTAGAGTCACCAGTGCTAATGTTGACTGGGTACTTACTTAAGGCACAAGAATGGTGTTACTGTTTTTGTTCCCCGAGAGAGTAGTAACGCTTCAGCTATATCAGATGACTGACTAACAAAAGAAAACGAGGTTTTTTAAATGCCCTCGTATTTGCCTGGGGGTGCTTCACTCAAACTTTGAGTCGAGACACACCGGCGAGATCCCGGAGTAGTTCCGGTGCCTTCCCTTTGTGTTGATTTGAGGAAGGGTAGTTAGTGGTACTCCAGGCAGTGTGTGGGGGTGTGTGTGTGTGTGTGTGTGTGTGTGTGTTTTGTGTTTTGTGTGTGTGTGTGTGTGTGGTGTGTGTGTGTGTGTGTGTGTGTGTTTGTGGTGTGTGTGTGTGTGTGTGTGTGTCACACAGGATGAGGATAGGCGAAGCTTATGATAGCTACAAAAACTTGAAAACCACAAGTGGGACCTGACACAGGAGGTTGTGCCGTTCGCTCTCTTCGGTAGCAGACTCAGTGACAAGAGAAGCAGGACCATTCTGCCAAGCTGCACGCCACTGAGAAGCCCAAAAGCTTCAGACGAGGGAAACCTATGTTCCCTCAGGTTACAGCCAAAACGACTCTGGCTGATCTAGTTTGGGCCAGAGAGTCATCTTCTGCTTGACAAACCCCTTTGGCATTGAGTATGACTGGCTTCTGCAACCTTTGGCGACATGGCCAAGGAGTGATGACTACAGCAAGGCCTGGAATAGTCAGCAATGTAAAAGTAGTGAATGACATTGCTGAGCGGGGAGTCAAGATGATGACTGATTTCGCAAACATCATTACCACAGATTCTCAGCAAAAACAGTACCT
Organism: Chionoecetes opilio; assembly: GCA_016584305.1. Lineage (NCBI taxonomy): Eukaryota > Metazoa > Arthropoda > Malacostraca > Decapoda > Majidae > Chionoecetes > Chionoecetes opilio. The sequence goes on along the minus strand of JACEEZ010003723.1, from coordinate 52,625 downwards.
TCTTCAAACTGTGGAATACAACTGTGAGCGATTTGATAGCTTCAAGAAGCAAACTCTGAAAAAATGACTGTGAAGTGTCCTTCTGACATAGACAATAGAGTTTTCTGCCACTTGAAAATAGTTTTTAGAGTCTTTGTCACACATTTTTTGATGTCAAGATTGTAATATTTATGAAACTTATATGAGATTTTCAGAAAATTTTGCTTTTTTTCTGGATATGATGTGTCTTTTTTTCTTAAATTTTTACTTGGATTGTTTTTTCTGAAATAATATTAAAAATGCTTCAATTTGATACCCAATTTGTTGTTCTATCCCAATTGTAACAAAAGTCTCAGGTGAAAAAAAGTCTGGCGGAAGGCAAAATTAGGCGCTTTTCTACTGTCGCGGGCTTAATATCTTGAGGTCCAATGAGGCAAAAGTTCCTGACATTTTAGCTCAAAATGGTTGTGATTTTCGGCTTTTCCAGGTCAAAAAGCATGGGAAACCTTGCAGGGGGGTATAAAAATAGGAAAAAATTGTTTTCTGAACAGGTCTACCGGCTATGGGCTATAGGACCCATTGTAGCAAATCTTTTCCCACACTCTAAACATTCATAATTCTTAACACCACTGTGTGTCAGGGTGTGTATGGTGAGGTGACCCATTGTAGCAAATCTTTTCCCACACTCTAAACATTCATAATTCTTAACACCACTGTGTGTCAGGGTGTGTGAGGTGAGGTCACTCTTTGTAGTAAATCTTTTTCCACACTCTAGGCATTCATGAGTCTTAACACTACTGTGTGTCAGGGTGTGTTTGGTGAGCTGACTCTTTCTAGCAAATCTTGTCCCACACTCTAAACATTCATAATTCTTAACACCACTGTGTGTCAGGGTGTGTGTGGTGAGGTCACTCTTTGTAGTAAATCTTTTCCCACACTCTAAACATTCATAATTCTTAACACCACTGTGTGTCAGGGTGTGTGTGGTGAGGTCACTCTTTGTAGTAAATCTTTTCCCACACTCTAAACATTCATAATTCTTAACACCACTGTGTGTCAGGGTGTGTGTGGTGAGGTCACTCTTTGTAGTAAATCTTTTCCCACACTCTAAACATTCATAATTCTTAACACCACTGTGTGTCAGGGTGTGTGAGGTGAGGTCACTCTTTGTAGTAAATCTTTTCCCACACTCTAGGCATTCATGATTCTTAACACCACTGTGTGTCAGGGTGTGTTTGGTGAGCTGACTCTTTCTAGCAAATCTTGTCCCACACTCTAAACATTCATAATTCTTAACACCACTGTGTGTCAGGGTGTGTTCGGTGAGTTGACTCTTTGTAGTAAATCTTTTCAATCGAGTCATGCGAGAGACTGTTGGCTGTTATATAGAACCGGCTTTTAAATGTATCTACATGTACAATAGTCACTTGAATATTTTTAATACTTTTAAACGTATTGAATTATAATTTGCAAAAACTTTCTGATTTATATCGAATATCTTGAAAGTAATCACTATGGATTTTGATTTGACTAAGAAAGTTGACTTCAACTTTCTATACAAAGACGATCACGAGCGACTGACTGATGCAGACGGACTAACTAGTCAGAGCGAGAAAAAACCAACGGAGATTGACTAACTAGACGGAAAAAGTGCTAGTGTGACGCCGCCTTAGCTAGTACCAAAACAGACTAACATTTATAACATGACTGTTATTATTTGAGGGGTCATAGGTTATTATTTGATGCTGTTACACATGGAGAGTGTTTTTTTCCAGTCAAAAATTCTAAAAAATGTCTTTTTTTATTTATTTATCATTACTTTTCGGATTGCAAAAGAAACTCACTTTTTTTAGGTTTGCACAGGAAAAAACTATCTCCATTAAGAAAAGCATCACATGTTATGCGGAAAACATCGAAATTGGCTTTAAATCTTTGAACAGTCATATATATAAATATTTACCCGTAAGCATCACTTTCCCGCGTAACTCAAGGATGGCGTCCTCTGCACCCAAGGTAAGAAAAAATTGATTGTTTTCTGTATATTATTAAGTACTTCTGGTAATTATTAGTCATGAGCTATGTCTTTGATCTTAATTACTGCTTGTTAAGCACAGTGGAGTAGCTACAGAGGACTGGCACGTGGCCCCCCATGATAGGCACGTGGCCCCCCATGATAAGCCAGTGCCCCCCAAAGGTGCTTCCTTCCCCCAATGGCCACTGATCTGATCTTAGAAGATGCCCTTATATCCTTCTATGTGGCATCAAAATGCCTCTGAGCTTCATTTGCCTAGTGTCACCCCCATACTTAGATGTGCCCCCACATAAATAGATTACTGGTTGAGCAGTAGTTAAACCAGCCCAGCGCCTTTCTCACGAAGAAAATAATTGATGTAGGGAGGGAGGACGAATGCTGCGCTATCTTTAGGCCATTGACTAATAAGTGTACTAGTGTGAAGTCTCGAGGCAACTACTACTTCATTGACATTTATAAGGCATAAGCTGGATATCAATGTTGTTTAGCAGTGTTTCAGCCCAGGGAAGCTTATCACGACGACAATAATACGGTGGAGGACGAATGCTACGATGTTTAGAGCGTGGCCCGGTGTAGCGATCTGACTAGCTAGTCAGATATCAGATCACTACACCGGTCATTTTCTCCCCTGGACATATTCCCTATAGACAGTTTCCCCTGTGGGTGTATTTGATTGCACTGTGTTCCGATAACGAAAAAATGACCGAAACCATTGCTGTTAATAGTTTTTGGTTAGGTTAGGCTGTTTTAAGGTCACGTTAGCAATGATTTCGGTCATTGTTTCGTTATCAATTATATACACCCAGAGGGAATAAGTTCACAGGGGATAAATTATGTCCAGGGGGCAATATCTCAGGGGATGGAGGGGGGGGATGTCCTACACTCGTTTTTAGCTGCGTTAAACCTATTGACTAGTTCCATTAGCTTGAATCCCCTTGGTAACTACTCTCACGCATACGAAAAATTGTGTAAACGCAAGAAAAGTGGTCATATACACAGAGCTGGGCAGTATTTAAATACATTTGTGTATTTATAAATACATTGGTTTTCACGTATATAAATACAGTATTTAAATACTTTAATGAGTATTTAAATACTCATAATATAAAAATTAAATACTTTTTTATCAATTAATTTTGCCATAAACCCGCCCAACTTTCTGGCAACTCTGATGTTACAGTGAACCAGTGTTTCCACTTTCAAGGAAATTTCCTTATATAAGGAAATATAGGCCTGAGGAGGAAAAAGCAAGATTTAAGGAACTCTTGTTTTTTGAGGAATTTCTAGAGATATGTAGATTAAGTTAAATAGAAAGGTGAGGTTTTTTTGTTTTTTTGTTCTAAAAAGGAAATTATACCATAGGAAAGTATCCTTTATCATTTATCAAGCTTTTTATATTGTTTTAATCATGAATTTCTGAATAGTACATGTAAAATTTGTGTCCATTTGAAATGTATTTACAAATATATTTAAATACAATTGATGTACCTATTTAGTATTTAGTATTTAAATACAAATTGTAAAATGTATTTAGTATTTGGTATTTAAATACATTTGTTCCATGTATTTAGTGCCCAGCTCCGCATATACATAATTATCAAATCAAGTAATAAATAGTCACTCAGGCTGGTGTTTCTTGCTGCTGGGCACCACTCAACCCGAGGGGGAAGCTCATTCCCAGCAGTACACCAGCCTTGTAGAAAATATAATTAGGATGGCAAAAGTCTTGTTTTTGTCTCTGAAGGAAAGTCCCCACTGTCATTCTCCCAAGTAACTCATAATTTTGTATCTAATATTTATTAAAGGGAAGCACCCATTATTTGTAGGTAGCTAACAGTAATGCATAGCTTTATTTCAGTCATACTGTAATTTACCCATGCATATGATGTTCAAATTGTAAATAGTAACTATACTTACAGGCACTTCCTCTGGTGGGCAGTCAAAAAAAAGAACTGCTGAACCTGATTAAGGAGAGGGAGGCCATTCTAACATCAAAGGCCTCCCATCCCCGCCTCCCAGAACAAAAGGCAAAGGCCTGGGCTGTGGTCACTGCTCGCTTCAATGCCAGCAATCCTGGACAGGAGCCCAGGACTGTCAAGCAGATGAAGCGGAGCTGGGAACATATCCGGAGGAAGTATGTTTGGTTTGAACATTGTTTATCATAACATAAGAGTTAGGACTAAAATTTGAAGTACGAAGAGTAGGTAGATATTATACAATTATAATTGTTTATCCTTCCCCAGAACACAGGTATAGTTTGAGATTTAAGTGTACCTGCGTAACAATGACAGCCCTCCTTATATATGTTTATGTATGTTGTTATATTCTGTAGCACTACATGCAAATATTATAATTAGCCAATATTAATTGTTGCTTTATAATAATGCATATTTTAATATAATTGGTGTTGTGGTTATAATCATCATTATGCCTGACATTATCTATATACAAAGAGTGAGGAAACCTGCATTTAGTGTGAGTGCACAGAGCCCATATATAAATTAGGAAACCATCAATTTGATAGTGGACATCAACTTGATTGTAACATTTTCTTCAGGACGAAAAGTGAGGACACCGTGTACCGCAGGAGAAGGATGGAGACCGCGGGAGGGCCACCACCACCTCAGCCCAAATTCTCTGAGGATGAGGAGATGGCTAGGGACCTCCTTTCTAAGGACCTAGCCATGCCCTCACAATCTAGGGAAATTGGGCTGATATATCCTGTGGATGACGAGGATATCTGTCGAGGATGACCATTCCTGTCTTCATAGGTGAGATTTATACAATGTTGCTTTATAGATTAACACATTTATTATGCAGAAGCTGCTAAGTAATAAGTTGCAGTAAATAAAGTCTGTATGGTTCTGGTATTATGGGATGATATCTGGTATCATGCAGGAGAGAGTGTTGCAATAAGTGTGTGGTAATCAAAAGATGCATTGAGTAATTTTGCAAGCTTATATAAACGTCTGGGACGTTTAGTTAAAGTAAAGAAATTAATTATTGAGTAGTTGTGGTAGTTGTCAAAAACAAAACATGCACGTTTATGGTCTGGGTATATGAGGAAGGCTTTCTGCAGAGTGGGAGGACACCACAGTAAAATACTTAAGTTGGCAGAGCAAAAGAACTAGAGTCAACAATGATGTCTTGTAGGAATGAACAATGCATGAACTGTTGTAACCACCACATTGAGATCAAAGTACAGTATAATTTCACAATTAGATAAGAAGCTAAGAATAAGAAAATTATACCCATACTGCACAACACTTCTGATCATTGCTCAAATGATTTTCTCTATTTTCAGATTTCTCTCAATGCTCAGATTATCCCTATTTTCAGGATAGAAATATTCAATATTATTCAGTAATGAATGCACTGAATAGGTGTGCCACAGGAAGGCAATGCACTGTCTTCAGAAAAATGTATTTGTTTTGTTTTTAAAACTTTCTCTTATCACTTGCAGATATTGAAGAAAGGTCCCTGGTCAGCCCTCCTCCCTCGCAAGACTCCTCTGTCCCTTCTCCTTTCTCTCCTCGTCCTCTATACCCCTCAACCTCTTCTTTTCTGTCTCCTGCAGACCCTCAACCTTCAACTTCTTATTCTTCACGTTCTGTCCCTCCTTCCCAAACCCCCACTTCACGGCCACCCAAGACATCTCAGAGGGTAGGGAAGGACGCGGAGATACTGAGTGATATCTCCCAGAGGGGGGATGAACTGCACCAGATGCAGATGAAGGTGAAGGAGGCCAGGCTGGCAACTGAGGCAGGATGGCAGGCAGTTGCGGCGGAATGGCAGTGCAGCTAGTAGGTGTACCAAGGATGCCTCTCTGGCAATGTCTGCCTTCATCAATAACCTTAACAAGAGTCTAGATTCTTGTAAGGTTATTGGGGCAAACATTGCCAGAAATTTCAATGAACTTGTTGAAGAAGGCCTTGAAGGGTGCCTTTGAGGCGATCATCGTCACCAACCATCTTCAATGGAGGCATCCCAGCGATCATTAATATCAATCAATCAATCCTTGGGGCCATACAACGGTGGGCGGTCGCCTCGCCCACCTTACTACACCACTTGCACGAGTCCCCGTGCAGGTTCTCTTCCAAAACCAAACAACTCTCGACAGAAAACATCAACCGTGACCATGCTGGAGCCGGTTGATGTTTTCTGTCGAGAGTTGCTTGGTATGGGAAGAGAGCCTGCACGGGGACTCATGCGTGGTGACCCCCCAGTGGTAGTGATGATATTGATGATTAGTACACCAAGCAGCTGCCTGCCAACTTCCCCCAACTTATGCCAACTTCCCCCCTGCCCCTCCTCTTCCCCACCTTCTCCATCTGTCTCCCCACTGCACCCTTCCCTCCTTCCCTTGGATCCCCCTCTGTCCTTTCCCTCTTCTTCTACTACCTCTAACCGTCCCGCTGTTAAGTCTTTTCTTAACTTACCCCTCCCTCCTGGCTGTACAAGACTTCCTTTTGTCTCAACCATCCCCATCCCTGACCCTACTGACTGTACTTCACCTACTACACTTGATCCCCCACCTGATATCCCTGATCCTGCTAACCCCTCTACTCTGGCTGCTACCATTCCGACTATCATCACCCGCTTACCTCTACACTCTGTCTGTTCTGCAGTGGAACATTCACGACTTCCGATCCCACAGACAAGACCTTGTCTCCTTATTTCATGCTATAAGCCTCAAGTTATCTGCCTCGCAGAAACTTTCCTTACTCACCCCCCTGACCCATTTCCCAATTTATGATCTCCTTCCCCCAACAAATACACATCCTTCCTCTGATCTAACCTTACTGCTATAACGTTAAATTCCTTTCCCCTTCCCTCACCGTTTCACTCTTTCTCTGTGACCCCTCCCCTTCATTATGCTTTGCCAGTGCCATATGACCTCCGATGTCTGGCACATTTTCCCTTTTTAGCATTAAATCAATCAATCAATCACGAAGAAAAGGAAGGGAAGGCAGGGGGCATGGATTCATGACAGGCTTTGCCAACGGTTACTATAGTTTTGTTATGATGATTTAAGGAAAATCTATATTATTTATGTATAAAAAGAAAATTGATGATATAAGGAAAATATATATTATTTTTGTATGATGTAGTGAAAAAATATATTATTTTGTATGATGAAAGTAAAATATATATTATTTATATCAAAATATAATTCTTATTGCATAATTTTTTTTTTATGTCAGGCCACGTCATATGCTTAATTACCCTTCAGGTCACGGCTTGCTAGGGGTGACCTCACTGGGGTCAACCAAATCCCCCTTTGTCCAGCCCGGGAGTGGTAGGGCGCGCATATTGAACTTGATAATTTTAATGAAATTCTCGTGGCTCGTGGCTGGGGCAAGTTGATGTTTCTTGTCGAGAGCTGCTTGGTATGGGAAAGGAGCCTGCATGGGAACTCGCGCGTGGTGACCCCCGGGAGTGGCGTCGTAGGGTGGGCGAGGCGACGCGCCCCCCGGCGTATGCCCCCAATGATTGATTGATTCGTTGCAGTCCAGCTCTGTACCTCAGTCCTGCCTTTGCTATCCTCTCTCTGAACGTGCTCCATCCCATGTCTCCTCTAATCGCTTCCACTGCCACATACCTATTGGCTCCTAATGCTATTCTGCCTGCTTTGTTATGTGTTACTTCCAATCTGTCCAACTCCTTCCTAGACCACACCATTGTTTCCAGGCCATACATAATGCTAGGGACTGCCACACCCTTCCATAGTCCTCTCACCACTTCATACTTGTTGGCCCGACATCTTGCCACACTGCTTAGCCTTCCAACCCCATGGTTGGCTCTAGCTATCCTCTCATGTTTAGTTTTCGCACAGCCTTTATCATCCAACCAAATACCCAGATACTTGTACTCTTTCGTTCTCTTTATTTCATTCCCACCCACCATCCAAGGTGGGTGGGAGGGAGGGTCTGGAGTGGGTGTGCAAGGTGATCACCTTGCAGTGGGTTGATCTTGATCTTGATGTTACAGGTGGCCTTTTCTTCATAGGCCAGGGTGAGCATTTTCGAAGGGGCTCTAAACTACACCCTCTTAGCGTCGTAAGACCAACTTAGCTATACCGGGCTAAGAAGACTACTAAGGAAGCATTTTCGGGCGTCATCTTAGCCTCGTGTAAGGGGACAGAAGCCCAACCCTTCTTAGTGCCACCACCTCCGCTTCAACCAATCAGCGGGCGCGACAAAAGTTTGTATTTGGCGGGAAATACGTATACCACGCCGAGGGACTCTCTCTCTCTCTCTCTCTCTCTCTCTCTCTCTCTCTCTCTCTCTCTCTCTCTCTCTCTCTCTCTCTCTCTCTCTCTCTCTCTCTCCTTTTTTTTCTCCCTTTTCATCCTCCACACACATATCATAGCCAGTATGTGATATTATCCTGAATAACGAAAAAAAAATTCAGGTGAGTTTTGATGTTTAGAATTAATCTGCTAACCGTTTCTGTCGCAAATCATATCTATTCCACCCAGCCCACCCCTATAATATATATATATATATATATATATATATATATATAATATATATATATATATATATATATAGATATTATTTATATAATATAGTGTATATATATAATAGCCACACCATATATATATAGTATATGTATATATATATATATATATATATATATTATATATATATATATTATATATAATATATTTATACATAGTGTATTATACAGCCTAATATACTATATACAGTCTAAAATATATAATATATAACCAATAATATAACCATTGTTGTTATGGTGACGAAGAAAATTGCGGGCTAAGACGACCCAACCCTGCTTAGTTTACACTCGCTGCGCTGTCTTAGGCGGAGCGAAATTTGCTTCCGAAAATGTTCAACTAGCGCTAAGATGGTCTTAGTAGTCTTCGAAAATGCCCCCCCCAGGCCTTTAAGCCGGCTGCTCCTGTAGTCTTGTTCTTGTTCTTGTTTTAGGGCCTGTAGAGTCTATTGTCTATTTCTCATATACCACATTCTTTCCAAAAAACTCTTTCACTATGGGTGCCTTCCACTGCAATATCCGGGGCAATGAGGTTGCTGATGCTGCAGCTAAGATGGCCCTTTCGGAGGTAAACATCACCCCCCTCCCGCTGCCGCTCTCCACCGCAAAGCGTCTGATTTCTAATGTCTGCCGTTCCGCCTGGGATAGGTCGCTCGGCGACGCCCTCCGTGCCACCTCCATGGGTCAATACCCCCACAGACCCCTCCCGCACCCTGGATAAGACAAGCGTCCCGCGTCTTAGATGTCGCCCTCACCCTCCTGAGGATTCGGTCACACAAAACTCACAGCACACCTGCATGTCTGCAGCTCACGCCCACCCGAACTGCCCTGGACTCTTGAGCCGCCTTGGTGGTGACCTTGGGCTATATTCAAGAATGCTCGTCAAATCCCGGCCGGTGGAGATTCTCCACCGTCGTACCTCCACTGGTAAACATCTACAAGAATTGTCCGACTGGTGGATATTTGACAGGCTTACCAACACAAGCGAGCCAAAGCGGCATCAGTATTTGACTGTTTTAATATCTAGGAAATACTTTGGAACTCATCCTTCCGGCTTTGACTGAAAGAACTACGCACTGTATTGTATGCTTATTGTACTTCACATCTGAAAAGGGTTTTCCAGCGTGCGCTCAGCCTTGGTTACCCACACGGCCGCCATGAAATATAGGTGCTTCAAAAAATTCTAAGTCCAGTAGGTTAGGTTAGGTATACTTTGTGGTTAAGGTTTAGGTTAGGTTAGGTTAGGTATACTTTGGGGTTTAAAGGTTAGGTTATACTTTGTGGTTAAGGTTAGGTATACTTTGTGGTTAAGGTTGGGTATACTTTGGGGTTTAAGGTTAGGTAACTTTGGGGTTAAGGTTAGGTATCTTTGTGGTTAAGGTTGGGTATACTTTGTGGTTAAGGTAGGTATACTTTTGGTTAAGGTTAGGTTAGGTTAGGTATACTTTGTGGTTAAGGTTAGGTTAGGTTAGGTATACTTTGTGGTTAAGGTTAGGTTAGGTTAGGTGTACTTTGGGTTAAGGTTAGGTTAGTTAGGTTAGGTATTACTTTGTGGTCAAGGTTAGGTTAGGTATATTTTTTGGTTAAGGTTAGGTATACTTTGGTTTAAGGTTAGGTTAGGTTAGGTATACTTTGTGGTTAGGTTAGGTTAGGTTCGGTTAGGTATACTTTGTGGTTAAGGTTAGGTTAGGTTAGGTATACTTTGTGGTTAAGGTTAGGTTAGGTTAGTTTTTTACATATAGTGACTTTGATGATTTTTTTGGGAGCCATAAATCATTTTAAAATTTGCTTCCCCCACCCAAAAATCCCGTTTTTCCCGCCATTTCCCCAGTCTTGTTGGCTATAGGGGAAGAAAAAAAAAGATAGGGGTGAAGGACTTCTTCCAAAGTTTTACCCTGCCCACAAAAATGGCCGACCTCCATCCTCCGCCGCCGCCCGGCTTCCTCACAACTTCACATACCTATATAAGGCCTCCTGGACCTGATTTTACCTTAACTATGACACGTGTGCATTCACAAGGTATGCATGTCACTCGGTTGTGTTGAAAACTCACCTGTAATGGTCTGGGAAGAAATAGGATGGAATAAGTGGAGAGCGGGATAGAGGTGGGATGTGCAAGCCACTGCATGGTGAAGGCAGTCAGCTGACTCAAATCTCCACTCGTCGCGTTTTCCTTGATTACCGTTTCGCGATGCAACGGGTCGACAAAATTTCTTGAATATGGGCCAAAACGTATGTGCTTCAGCTCCTCCAACGCAATCTTACCATACCACTTTCGCTGACCACGACACTACACTACGTGGTACTGTGTGCCTGGTTCTGCTGTGTGGGGCCTGTGCGTGCCTGTGCCCTAGACTCCCTGCTCCCGTGATCGATGCCGCTATGGGCTATAGGACCCATTGTAGCAAATCTTTTCCCACACTCTAAACATTCATAATTCTTAACACCACTGTGTGTCAGGGTGTGTATGGTGAGGTGACCCATTGTAGCAAATCTTTTCCCACACTCTAAACATTCATAATTCTTAACACCACTGTGTGTCAGGGTGTGTGAGGTGAGGTCACTCTTTGTAGTAAATCTTTTTCCACACTCTAGGCATTCATGAGTCTTAACACTACTGTGTGTCAGGGTGTGTTTGGTGAGCTGACTCTTTCTAGCAAATCTTGTCCCACACTCTAAACATCAAAATTTCTTAAACACCACTGTGTGTCAGGGTGTGTTGTGGTGAGGTCACTCTTGTAGTAAATCTTTTCCCACACTCTAAACATTCAAAATTTCTTAACACCACTGTGTGTCAGGGTGTGTGTGGTGAGGTCACTCTTTGTAGTAAATTTTTTCCCACACTCTAAAAATTCAAAATTTCTTAACACCACTGTGTGTCAGGGTGTGTGTGGTGAGGTCACTCTTTGTAGTAAACTTTTCCCCACACTCTAAACATTCATATTCTTAACCCCACTGTGTGCAGGGTTGTGTGAGGTGAGGTCACTCTTTGTAGAAAATCTTTTCCCCACTTTTAGGCATTTCATGATTCTTAACACCACTGTGTGTCAGGGTGTGTTTGGGAGCTGACTCTTTCTACAAATCTTGTCCCACACTCAAAAACATTCATAATTCTTAACACCACTGTGTGTAGGGTGTGTTCGGTGATTGATTTCTTTGTAGAAAATCTTTTCAATCGAGTCATGCGAGAGACTTTTGGGCTGTTAATAGAACCGGCTTTTAAATGTATCTACATGTACAATAGTCACTTGAATTTTTTAATACTTTTAAACGTATGAATTATAATTTGCAAAAACTTCTGATTTATACGAATATCTTGAAAGTAATCACTATGGATTTTGATTTAAACTAAGAAAGTTGACTTCAACTTTCTATACAAAGACGATCACGAGCGACTGACTGATGCAGACGGACTAACTAGTCAGAGCGGGGAAAAAAACCCAACGGAGATTGACTAACTAGACGGAAAAAGTGCTAGTGTGACGCCGCCTTAGCTAGTAAAAAAAAAAACAGACTAAACTTTTATAACATGACTGTTATTATTGAGGGGTCATAGGTTATTATTTGATGCTTTTTACACATGGAGAGTGTTTTTTCCAGTCAAAAATTCTAAAAAGTGTCTTTTTTTTATTTATTTATCATTATTTTTCGAATTGCAAAGAAACTCACTTTTTGTAGGTTTGCACTGGAAAAAACTATCTCCATTAAGAAAAGCATCACATGTTATGCGGAAAACATCGAAATTGGTTTTAAATCTTTGAACAGTCATATATATAAATATTACCCGTAAGCATCACTTTCCCGCGTAACTCAAGGATGGCGTCCTCTGCACCAAGGTAAGAAAAAATTGATTGTTTTCTGTATTTATTAAGTACTTCGGAAATTTATTAGTCATGAGCTATGCCCTTTGATCTTAATTACTGCTTGTTAAGCAACAGTGGAGTAGCTACAGAGGACTGGCACGTGGCCCCCCATGATAGGCACGGGGCCCCCCCCATGATAAGCCAGTGCCCCCCAAGGTGCTTCCTTCCCCCAATGGCCACTGATCTGATCTTAAAGATGCCCCTATACCCCTTCTATGTGGCATCAAAATGCTCTGAGCTCATTGCCTAGTGTCACCCCATACTTAGATGTCCCCACATAAATAGATTACTGGTTGAGCAGTAGAAACCAGCCCAGCGCCTTTCTCACGAAGAAAATAATTTGATGTAGGGAGGGAGGACGAATGCTGCGCTATCTTTGGGCCCATTGACTAATAAGTGTACTAGTGTGAAGTCTCGAGGCAACTACTACTTCATTGACATTTATAAGGCATAAGCTGGATATCAATGTTGTTTAGCCAGTGTTTCAGCCAGGGAAGCTTATCACGACGACAAAAAATACGGTGGAGGGACGAATGCACGATGTTTAGAGCGTGGCCCGGTGTAGCGATCTGACTAGCTAGTCAGTATCAGATCACTACACCGGTCATTTTCTCCCCTGGACATATTCCCTATAGACAGTTTCCCCTGTGGGTGTATTTGTTTTGCACTGTGTTCCGATAACGAAAAAAATGACCGAAAACCATTGCTGTTAATAGTTTTTGGTTTTAGTTAGGCTGTTTTAAGGTCACGTTAGCAATGATTTCGGTCATTGTTTCGTTATCAATTATATACACCCAGGGGGAAATAAGTTAAACAGGGGATAAATTATGTCCAGGGGGCAAATCTCAGGGGATGGAGGGGGGGGATGTCCTACACTGTTTTTAGCTGCGGTTAAACCTATTGACTAGTTCCATTAGCTTGAATCCCCTGGTAAATACTCTCACGCATACGAAAAATTGTGTAAACGCAAGAAAAGTGGTCATAATACACAGAGTGGGCAGTATTTAAATACATTTGGTGTATTTATAAATACATGTGGTTTTCACGTATATAAATACAGTATTTAAATACTTTAATGAGTATTTAAATACTCATAATATAAAATTAAATACTTTTTTATCAATAATTTTGCCATAAACCCGCCCAAAATTCTGGCAACTCTGATGTTACAGTGAACCAGTTTTTTCCGCTTCAAGGAAAAATTTCCTTATATAAGGGAAATATAGGCCCTGAGGAGGAAAAAGCAAGATTTAAGGAACTCCTGTTTTTTTAGGAAATTTCTAGAGATATGTAGATTAAGTTAAAAAGAAAGGTGAGGTTTTTTTTTTTTTTTTTGTTCTAAAAAGGAAAATTACCATAGGAAAGTATCCTTTATCATTTTTCAAGCTTTTTATATTGTTTTAATCATGAATTTCTGAATAGTACAATGTTTAAAATTTGTGTCCATTTTAAATGTATTTAAAATATATTTAAATACAATTGATGTACCTATTAGTATTTAGTATTTAAATACAAATTGTAAAAATGTATTTAGTATTTGGTATTAAATACAATTGTTCCATGTATTTAGCGCCCAGCTTCCGCATATACATAATTATCAAATAAAATAATAAATAGTCACTCAGGGTGGTGTTTCTTGCTGCTGGGCACCACTCAACCCGAGGGGGAAGCTAAATTTCCCAGCAGTACACCAGCCTTGAGAAAAATATAATTTGGATGGCAAAAAGTCTTGTTTTGTCTCTGAAGGAAAGTCCCCATGGTCATTCCCCAAGTAAATCATAAGTTTGTATCTAATATTTATTAAAGGGAAGCAACCCATTATTTGTAGGGAGCTAACAGTAATGCATAGCTTTATTTCAGTCATACTGTAATTTTCCCATGCATATGATGTTCAAATTGTAAATAGTAACTATACTTACAGGCACTTCCTCTGGGGGGGCAGTCAAAAAAAAGAACGCTGAACCTGATTAAGGAGAGGGAGGCCATTCTAACATCAAAGGCCTCCCATCCCCGCCTCCCAGAACAAAAGGCAAAGGCCTGGGCTGTGGTCCAATGCTCGCTCAATGCCAGCAATCCCGGACAGGAGCCAGGACTGTCAAGCAGATGAAGCGGAGCTGGGAACATATCCGGAGGAAGTATGTTTGGTTTTGAACATTGTTACAAACATAAGAGTTAGGACTAAAATTTGAAGTACGAAGAGTAGGTAGATATTACAATTATAATTTTTTATCCTTCCCCCAGAACACAGGTATAGTTTGAGATTTAAGTGTACCTGCGTAACAATGACAGCCCTCCTTATATATGTTTATGTATGTTGTTATATTCTGTAGCACTACATGCAAATATTATAATTAGCCAATATTAATTGTTGCTTTATAATAATGCATATTTTAATATAATTGGTGTTGTGGTTATAATCATCATTATGCCTGACATTATCTATATACAAAGAGTGAGGAAACCTGCATTCTAGTGTGAGTGCACAGAGCCCTATATTTAAAAATTTGGAAACCATCAATTTGATAGTGGACATCAACTTGATTGTAACATTTTCTTCAGGACGAAAAGTGAGGACACCGTGTACCGCAGGAGAAGGATGGAGACCGCGGGAGGGCCACCACCACCTCAGCCCAAATTCTCTGAGGATGAGGAGATGGCTAGGGACCTCCTTTCTAAGGACCTAGCCATGCCCTCACAATCTAGGGAAATTGGGCTGATATATCCCGTGGATGGGCGAGGGTGTCTGTCAAGGATGACCATTCCGTCTTCATAGGTGAGATTTATACAAAAGTGCTTTATAGATTAAACACATTTATTATGCAGAAGCTGCTAAGTAATAAGTTGCAGTAAATAAAAGTCTGTATGGTTTGGTATTATGGGATGATATCTGGTATCATGCAGGAGAGAGTGTTGCAATAAGTGTGTGGGGAATCAAAAGATGCATTGAGTAATTTTGCAAGCTTATATAAACGTCCCGGGACGTTTAGTTAAAATAAAGAAATTAATTTATTGAGTAGTTGTGGTAGTTGTCAAAAACAAAACATGCAGTTTATGGTTGGGTATATGAGGAAGGCTTTCTGCAGAGTGGGGGACACACAGTAAAATACTTAAATTGGCCAGAGCAAAAGAACTAGAGTCAACAATGATGTCTTGTAGGAATGAACAATGCATGAACTGTTTTTAACCCCCACATTGAGATCAAAGTACAGTATAATTTCACAATTAGATAAGAAGCTAAGAATAAGAAAATTTACCCCTACTGCACAACACTTCTGATCATTGCTCAAATGATTTTTTTCTATTTCAGATTTCTCTCAATGCTCAGATTATCCCTATTTTTTAGGATAGAAATATTCAATATTATTCAGTAATGAATGCACTGAATAGGTGGCCACAGGAAGGCAATGCACTGTCTTTAGAAAAAAGTATTTTTTTGTTTTTTAAAAATTTCTCTTATCACTTGCAGATATTTAAGAAAGGGTCCCTGGTCAGCCCTCCTCCCTCGCAAGACTCCTCTGTCCCTTCTCCTTTCTCTCCCCGTCTCTATACCCTCAACCCCTTCTTTTTTGTCTCCTGCAGACCTCAACCTTCAACTTCTTATTTTTACGTTCTGTCCCCTTCCCAAACCCTCACTTCACGGCCACCCAAGACATCTCAGAGGGTAGGGAAGGACGCGGAGATACGATGATATCTCCCAGAGGGGGATGACTGCACCAGATGCAGATGAGGGTGGAAGGAGGCAGGCTGGCCCCTGAGGCAGGATGGCAGGCAGTTGCGGCGAATGGCCCGTGCAGCATTTTGTGGTTGTACCAAGGATGCCTCTCTGGCAATGTCTGCCTTCATCAATAACCTTACGAGTCTAGATTCTTGTAAGGTTATTGGGGCAAACATTGCCAGAAATTTCAATGAACTTGTTGAAGAAGGCCTTTGAAGGGTGCCTTTTAGCGATCATCGTCACCAACCATCTTCAATGTGAGGCATCCCCGCGATCATTAATATCAATCAATCAATCCTTGGGCCATACAACGGTGGGCGGTCGCTCGCCCACCTTACTACACCACTTGCACGAGTCCCGTGCAGGTTCTCTTCCAAAACCAAACAACTCTCGACAGAAAACATCAACCGTGACCATGCTGGAGCCGGTTGATGTTTTCTGTCGAGAGTTTCTTGTATGGAAGAGAGCCTGCACGGGGACTCAAAGCGTGGGACCCCCCAGTGGTAGTGATGATATTTATGATTTGTACACCAAGCAGCTGCCTGCCAACTTCCCCCAAAAAATTTTGCCAACTTCCCCCCTGCCCTCCTCTTCCCCACCTTCTCCATCTGTTTTCCCCACTGCCCCCTTCCTCCTTCCCTTGGATCCCCCTCTGTCTTTCCCTCTTCTTCTACTACCTCTAACCGTCCCGCTGTTAAGTCTTTTTTAACTACCCTACCTCCCGGCTGTACAAGACCCCCTTTTGTCTCAACCACCCCCTCCCGACCCTACTGACTGTACTTCACCTACTACACTTGTCCCCACCTGATATCCCTGATCCTGCTAACCCTCTACTCTGGCTGCTACCATTCCGAATATCACCCGCTTACCTCTACACTCTGTCGTTCTGCAGTGGAACATTCACGACTTCCGATCCCACAGACAAGACTTTCTCCTTATTTCATGCTATAAGCCCCAAGTTATCTGCCCCCGAGAAAACTTTCCTTACTTTACCCCCCTGACCCATTTCCCAATTTATGATCTCCTTCCCCAACAAATACACATCCTTTCCCCTGATCTAACCCACTGCTTTTAACGTTAAATTCCTTTCCCCTTCCTCACCGTTTCCCCTCTTTCTCTGTGACCCCTCCCTTCATTTTGCTTTGCCAGTGCCATATGACCTCCGATGTCTGGCACATTTTCCCTTTTTAGCATTAAATCAATCAATCAATCAGAAGAAAAGGAAGGGAAGGCAGGGGCATGGATCATGACAGGCTTGCCAACGGTTACTATAGTTTTGTTATGATGAAATTTTAAAGGGAAAATCTATATATTTATGTATGAAAGAAAATTGATATAAAGGAAAAATATATTTTTTTTGTATGATGTAGTGAAAAAATATATTATTTGTAGATGAAAGTAAAATTATAATTTTTTATATCAAAATATAATTCTTATTGCATAATTTTTTTTTTTTTTACCACTTATAATATAAATTCCTGCATCTTCAAATGGGTGGGGAAGAAAACAATCAATAAGTTTTGTATGCATTTCCGACGATTTTGATGAGACCATCATTCTTAACACATCAACATACATGGGAAAAGAGTACTTCTAACCTCTTGCTCATGCTGAATTACTGGTTGAAAGTACCAAAATACCAAGTAATATTGGGTGAATTTTTACACTAAGACCAGAATTCTCAACACAATTTGGATTATGGTTTCTGTTTACCGTAATGGATTCTAGAAATTCAGAATTTCCGTCGCAAATCACTATTTTCAGAGATATAAGATGTTTGTACTAGGAAGAAGAGTGTATAAGAGATATGAAAATAAACTAACCTAACCCCACCTTTAGACTCACTAATCTAACCTAACCCCACCTTTAGACTCACTAATCTAACCTAACCCCACCTTTAGACTCACTAATCTAACCTAACCCCACCTTTAGACTCACCAATCTAACCTAACCCCACCTTTAGACTCACTAATCTAACCTAACCCCACCTTTAGACTCACTAATCTAACCTAACCCCACCTTTAGACTCACTAATCTAACCTAACCCCACCTTTAGACTCATTAATCTAACCTAACCCCACTTTTTAACATAAATAAACCCTAATCCTCATTAAAAAGTGTCCGCGTTAGGGGAAGAACAGAGGCGATGCAGGTCACAAAAGGAAAAAGTGAGGCGTACGTAAACACTTGTTTCTCTCCTCCCTGTAAGTAACATGTTATATCTCAAAAAATAATTATTTGCGATGGAAGCTCATTGAAAGAATATTTCCTAGAATCCGAATAGGTAAACAGAAACCATACTCTCAATTGTGTAGGGAATTCTGGTCCTATTGTAAAATATTATATTATATTGCAGTGGCAAAAATCATTGCAGATGCCAATAGCCTGCATTAAGTATATCTACATATGCATATCTGTGATGTCAGAGGGCAGACCAGCCATAAACAGCTCTATACATATCGTACTTTTTATACAGTATATTTCTATATAAATAATAGCTTGATATTCTGCAGGAGTGGACTGGCTCCACATGCCTTACAGGATACTTTTTCTCTATCATTTGCAACTCAGTTTATTACTCTGTATTTATTCACTTGCATAAACCAAAAATATAGCACGTGTTTTTGTATAGTAATAGCTAGGTTAGGTTAAGGCTAGGTTTGTTTAGTGGAGTTATTTTGGTTTAATAAGCAAATCTGATGGTGCGATTACACGGCTGGTTGGCGGCTGCAAACTCCTGCGTAATATTTACCTATCCAGGGAGGTCCCGTTATACGAGCATTCGGTATACGAGAATCCGATGATACGAGAGGTGTAAATTAGGGTCTATTTTCAATATACGAGATCAAAAATCCAATGATATGACATTCAAACTGGGGTGAGTAAAATTATCAAGTTCAATATGCGCGCCCTACCACTCCCGGGCTGGACAAAGGGGGATTTGGTTGACCCCAGTGAGGTCACCCCTAGCAAGCCGTGACCTGAAGAGTAATTAAGCATATGGCGTGGCCTGACATTTAGGGGTAATTAGCAGGTGTGCGGCCCCAACCTTGGGACTGCAGTCAGGTCACCCCTAGCAAGGCGTGACCTGAAGGGTAATTAAGCATATGGCGTGGCCTGACCTTTAGGGGTAATTAGCAGGTGTGCGGCCCCAACCTTGGGACCACTACACTACCTTCTCTTGTATCACGCCGCGTCCCCTACATTACAACGTCTTTTTTGCTTGTTATGCATGTTTTATGTTTAATTAATGTGCAGTTATGTTATTTTGTGTGCTATTTTCTCTTTCAGAATGCTTTTTCTACAGAGTAGGTAGTACAGTGTGGGTAATATAGATGCTGTGTGTTTGTTGTGTTTGCTATAGTTTATTTTAGCTTGAAAAACATGTCTTATTTTTTTGTCTTTTTTTTATTGACAGGGTCCTGGAACCAAACCTATATTTTACCATTAGTTATGTGTTTCGTTATACGAGATTTCGCTTTACGAGTATGCCAGGTGGAACCTAACTGCTCGTATCTTCGGGACCTCCCTGTACTAATTATTTACACAACATTTATTTCACTGTTATGGATTCTACCACGCTTTAATGTTTGTTGGTAAATACTCCCCAGAAGTAGGTGGCTGCCAACCAGCCGGGACAGCCAGGCAATCGCGCACCATCAGACTCGCCTTTGTAACCTAAATAACTCAACAAAATCTGTCCCAAACTTAACCTAAACTAAACATAAGCTAAACATAACCTAAATCTAGCCCTAAAAGTTAATAGTTTTACCACACAGTTACTTGCTAATTCATGTACTAAGGCCCATCAAAAGCACTTGATCCAAATATTATCACTTTATGGAAATTACTTAATTCAGTTTTATTTCAGCAATATTATTTATTTGCAGTTCAGCATTTGTTCAATCTTGCGCTATTATTCCAGAATCACGCATGTTTCACTGTGAAGGACAGTTATGCGTTACATGAGGTTCCTTTTAGGTTAGGTTAGCTTAGGTTACTACTCTCGCTAACCGGGTCTCTCAACTCCCTCAGCAAGATCCCTCGTCTCCCTCTAATCGGCCAAGTACGAGATTTGGCAGAGTCGTGGACATGGAATTCCCCACTCCACCCAACGCCCGAACTGGCTTCGTAAATTATTCTACTATAGATAGTCCTCTCACACACATATGTATATGTATTCTAATTCTATGCTGATCTGCAAAATCAATTACTTCACTTTTCTCTTCTCAAATAAAACCACTTACTTTTGCTCACAGTAACTTTTAAGTTTTCCCCTCATACAAACTACTTAAATGATTTACCATTTTTTCTAAATAAATTTCACACTGCTATTAGCAGTGTCATCTGTAAACATTATAGCGTTGAGCTTCCGTTTTGTATCATTGATAATCATATCTTGTAAGGCTGCATCTTGTTAACAATCACTATTTATTTTGCCATAACTCTTTCCGTCAATGTCATTTGTATTTTTTTACATAAAGCTTCTGACCAATAAGATTTCCTTGGCATACAAAACTTATTGATTGTTTTCTTCCCCACCCATTTGAAGATGCAGGAATTTATATTATAAGTGGTACAAAAAAAAAAAATTATGCAATAAGAATTATATTTTGATATAAATAATATATATTTTACTTTCATCATACAAAATAATATATTTTTTCACTACATCATACAAAAATAATATATATTTTCCTTATATCATCAATTTTCTTTTCATACATAAATAATATAGATTTTCCTTAAATCATCATAACAAAACTATAGTAACCGTTGGCAAAGCCTGTCATGAATCCATGCCCCCTGCCTTCCCTTCCTTTTCTTCGTGATTGATTGATTGATTTAATGCTAAAAAGGGAAAATGTGCCAGACATCGGAGGTCATATGGCACTGGCAAAGCATAATGAAGGGGAGGGGTCACAGAGAAAGAGTGAAACGGTGAGGGAAGGGGAAAGGAATTTAACGTTATAGCAGTAAGGTTAGATCAGAGGAAGGATGTGTATTTGTTGGGGGAAGGAGATCATAAATTGGGAAATGGGTCAGGGGGGTGAGTAAGGAAAGTTTCTGCGAGGCAGATAACTTGAGTGCTTATAGCATGAAATAGGAGACAAGGTCTTGTCTGTGGGATCGGAAGTCGTGAATGTTCCACTGCAGAACAGACAGAGTGTAGAGGTAGCGGGTGATGATAGTCGGAATGGTAGCAGCAGAGTAGAGGGGTGCANTTTTACTGCTCCTTAATCCCAGCAATCTGGACAGGAGCCCAGGACTGTCAAGCAGATGAAGCGGAGCGGGGAACATATCCGGGGGAAGTATGTTTGGTTTTGAACATTGTTTATCATAACATAAGAGTTTAGACTAAATTTTGAAGTACGAAAGTAGGTAGATATTTATACAATTATAATTGTTTTATCCTTCCCCAGAACACAGGTATAGTTTGAGATTTAAGTGTCCCTGCGTAACAATGAGCCCTCCTTATATATGTTTATGTATGTTGTTTATATTCTTTTAGCACTACATGCAAATATTATAATTAGCCAATTTTAATTGGGTTGCTTTATAATATCATATTTTATATATTGGTTTTTGGTGGTTATAATCTTTCATATGCCTGACATTATCTATATACAAAGAGTGGGAAACCCTTTGCATCTAGTGTGAGTGCACAGAGCCCTATATAAATTGGGAAACCCATCAATTTGAAAAGTGGCATCAATTGATTGTAACATTTTCTTCGGGACAAAAGTGAGGACACCGTGTACCGCAGGAGAAAGGATGGAGACCGCGGGGGGCCCCACCACCTCAGCCCAATTCTCTGAGGATGAGGAATGGCTAGGACCTCCTTTCTAAGGACCTACCCATGCCCTCACAATCTAGGAAATTGGGCTGATATACCTGTGATGACGAGGTTTGTCTGTCAAGGATGACCCACCCTGTCTTCATAGGTGAGATTTATACAATTTTTGCTTTATAGATTAACACATTTTATTATGCAAAAGCTGCTAAGTAATAAGTTGCAGTAAATAAAGTCTGTATGGTTCTGGTATTATGGGATGATATCTGGTATCATGCAGGAGAGAGTGTTGCAAAAAGTGTGTGGTAATCAAAGATGCATTGAGTAATTTTGCAAGTTTATATAAACGCCCTGGGACGTTTGTTAAATTAAAGAAATTAATTTTTTGAGTAGTTGTGGAAAGTTGCCCAAAAAAAAAAACATGCACGTTTTTTGGTCTGGGTATATTAGGAAGGCTTTCTGCAGAGTGGGAGGACACTACGTAAAATACTTAAGTTGGCAGAGCAAAAGAACTAGAGTCAAAAATGAGTCTTGTAGGAATGCAATGCAAAGAACTGTTGTAACCACCACATTGAGATCAAAGTACAGTATAATTATTTCACAATTAGATAAGGCTAAGAATAAAAAATTATACCCATACTGCACAACACTTCTGATCATTGCTCAAATGATTTTCTCTATTTTCGATTTCTCTCATGCTCAGATTATCCCTATTTTCAGGATAGAAATATTCAATATTATTCAGTAATGAATGCACTGAATAGTGTGGCCACAGGAAGGCAATGCACTGTCTTCAGAAAAATGTATTGTTTTGTTTTTAAAACTTTCTCTTATCACTTGCAGATATTGAAGAAAGGTCCCGGGCAGCCCTCCTCCCTCGCAAGCTCCTCTGTCCCTTCTCCTTTCTCTCCTGTCCTTATACCCCTCAACCTTTCTTTTCTGTCTCCTTTGCACCCTCAACCTTCACTTTTTAAATTCTTTTACGTTTTTCCCTCCTTCCCAACCCTACTTCACGGCCACCCAAACACCCTCAGAGGGTAGGTGAGGACGCGAGATACTGATG
Source organism: Chionoecetes opilio (assembly GCA_016584305.1). Classification (NCBI taxonomy): domain Eukaryota; kingdom Metazoa; phylum Arthropoda; class Malacostraca; order Decapoda; family Majidae; genus Chionoecetes; species Chionoecetes opilio. Next base: position 29,660 of record JACEEZ010003723.1, on the reverse strand, counting down.
ATATCTCCCGAGGGATGATGCACCAGATGCAATGAGGTGAGGAGCCAGCTGGCACTGAGGCAGGAGGGCAGGCAGTTCGGGGGATGGCAGTGCAGCTAGTAGGTGTACCAAGGATCCCTTTTCTCGGAAAATGTCTGCCTTCATCAAACCTAACGGTCTAGTTCTTGTAAGTTTATTGGGCAAACATTGCCAGAAATTTCAATGAACTTGTTGAGAAGGCCTTGAAGGTGCCTTTGAGGCGTCATCGTCACCAACCTCTTCAATGGAGGCATCCCGCGCTTTAATATCAATAAATAAATCCCTTTGGCCTCAACGTGGGCGGTCGCCTCGCCCACCTTACTACACCACTTGCACGAGTCCCCGTGCAGGTTCTCTTCCAAAACCCAAAACAATCTCGACAGAAACATAAACCGGGGACCTGCTGGAGCCGGTTGAGGGGTTTCCTGTCGATAGTTGCTTGGTATGGGAAGAAGCCTGCACGGGGATCATGCGTGGTGACCCCCCGTGGTAGTGATGATATTGATGATTAGTACACCAAGCAGCTGCCTGCCCCAACTATTCCCCCAACTTATGCCAACTTCCCCTGCCCTCCTCTTTCCCACCTTCTATCTGTCTCCCCCTGCACCCTTCCCTCCTTCCTTGGATCCCCCTCTGTCCTTTCCTTCTTCTTCTACTACCTCTACCTCCCCGCTGTTAAAGGGTCTTTCTTAAACCCCTCCTCCGGGCTGTACAAGACTTCCTTTTGTCTCACCACCCCATCCCTGACCCACTGACTGTACTTCACCTACTACCCTTGTCCCCCACCTGATATCCCCTGATCCTGCAACCCCTCTACTCTGGCTGCTACCATTCCGACTCATCCCCCTACCTCTACACTCTGTCTGTTCTGCAGTGAACATCACACTCCGACCCCAGACAAGACCCTTGCCCTCCTATTTCATGCATAAGCCTCAATTATCTGCCTCGCAGAAACTTCCTTACTCCCCCCCCTGACCCATTCCCAATTTATGATCTCCTTCCCCCAACCCAAATACACATCCTTCCTCTGATCAACCTTACTGCTATAACGTAAATCCTTCCCCTTCCCTCCCGTTTCACTCTTTCCCTCTGTGACCCCCCCCTTCATTTGCTTTGCCCGTGCCCTATACCTCCGAGTCTGGCACTTTTCCCCTTTTAGCAAATAAACAATCAACACGAAGAAAGGAAGGGAAGGCAGGGCATGGTTTCATGACAGGCTTGCCAAGGGTTTACTATAGTTTGTTATGAATTTAGAAAATCTTATTATTTATGTATGAAAGAAAATTGGATATAAGGAAATAATATTATTTTTGTATGCGTATGAAAAAATTATTTGTATGATAAATAAAATTATATTATTTATTCAAAATATAATTCTTATTGCATAATTTTTTTTTTTTTTTACCACTTATATAAATTCCTGCATTTTCAATGGGTGGGGAAGAAACAATCATAAGTTTTGTATGCATTTCCGCGATTTGATGAACCACATTCTAACCACTCAACATACAGGGAAAAAGTACTCTACCTCGCTCATGCTGATTACTGGTTGAAGTCCAAAATCCAAGTAATATTGGGTGAATTTTTACACTAAGACCAGAATTCTCAACACAATTTGGGATTATGGTTTCTGTTTACCGTAATGGATTCCTAGAAATTCAGAATTTCCGTCGCAAACCCACTATTTTCGGGGATATAAGATGTTTGTACTAGGAAGAAGATTTGTATAAGAGATATGAAAATAAACTAACCTAACCCCACCTTAGACTCACTAATCTAACATAACCCACCTTTAGACTCACTAATCTAACCTAACCCCACCTTTAGACTCACTATCTAACCAAAACCCCACCTTTAGACCACCAATCAAACCTAACCCCACCTTTAGACTCACTAATCTAACCTAACCCCACCTTTAGACTCACAAATCTAACCTAACCCCACCTTTAGACTCACAAATCTAACCTAACCCCACCTTTAGACTCATTAATCTAACCTAACCCCACTTTTTAACAAAAAATAAACCCTAATCCTCATTAAAAAGTGTCCGCGTTAGGGGAAGAAAGAGGCGATGCGGGTTTCACAAAAGGAAAAAGTGGCGTACGTAAACACTTGTTTCTCTCCCCCCTGTAAGTAACAGTTTATATCTCAAAAAATAATTATTTGCGATGGAAGCTCATTGAAAGAATATTTCCCTAGAATCCGAATGGGTAAACAGAAACCATACTCTCAATTGTGTAGGGAATTCTGGTCCTATTGTAAAATTTATATTATATTGCAGTGGCAAAAATCATTGCAGATGCCAATAGCCTGCATTAAGTATATCTACATATGCATATCTGTGATGTCAGAGGGCAGACAGCATAAACAGCTCTTTTACAATTCGTACTTTTTATACAGTATATTTCTATATAAATATAGCTTGATATTCTGCAGGAGTGGACTGGCTCCACATGCCTTACGGGTTTATTTTTTCTCTATCCATTTGCAACTCAGTTTTAACTTTTGTATTTATTCACTTGCAAAAACCAAAATATAGCACGTGTTTTTGTATAGTAATAGCTGGGTTAGGTTAAGGCTAGGTTTTTGTTTAGTGGAGTTATTTTGGGTTTAATAAGCAAATCTGATGGGGGCGATTACACGGCTGGTTGGGGGCTGCAAACTCCTGCGTATATTTACCTATCCAGGGAGGTCCCGTTATACGAGCATTGGGTATACGAGAATCCGATGATACGAAGGTGTAAATTAGGGTCTATTTTAAATATACGAGATAAAAAAATCCAATGATATGACTTCAAACTGGGGTGAGTAAAATTATCAAGTTCAATATGCGCGCCCTACCACCCCCGGGCTGGACAAAGGGGGATTTGGTTGGCCCCAGTGAGGTCACCCCTAGCAAGCCGTGACCTGAAGAGTAATTAAGCATAATGGCGTGGCCTGACTTTAGGGGTAATTAGCAGGTGGGGCGGCCCCAACCTTGGGACTGCAGTCAGGTCCCCCTAGAAAGGCGTGACCTGAAGGGTAATTAAGCATATGGCGTGGCCTGACCTTTAGGGGTAATTAGCGTGTGCGGCCCCAACCTTGGGACCACTACACTACCTTCTTTTTGTATCACGCCGCGTCCCCTACATTACAAACGTCTTTTTTTGCTTGTTATGCATGTTTTTGTTAATTAATGTGCAGTTATGTTATTTTGTGTGCTATTTTCTCTTTCAGAATGCTTTTTCTACAGAGAGTAGTACAGTGTGGTAATAAGATGCTGTGGGTTTGTTGTGTTTGCTATATTTTTATTTTAGCTTGAAAAACATGTCTTATTTTTTGTCTTTTTTTTATTGACAGGGTCCTGGAACCAAACCTATATTTTACCATTAGTTATTGTTTCGTTATACGAGATTTCGCTTACGAGTATGCCAGGTGGAACCTAACTGCTCGTATCTCGGGACCTCCCTGTACTAATTATTTACACAACATTTTTTCACTGTTATGGATTCTACCACGCTTTAATGTTTGTTGGTAAATCCCCCCCAAAGTAGGTGGCTGCCAACCAGCCGGGACAGCCAGGCAATCGCGCACCATCAGACTCGCCTTTGTAACCTAAATAACTCAACAAATCTGTCCCAAACTTAACCTAAACTAAACATAAGCTAAACATAACCTAAATCTACCCCTAAAAGTTAATAGTTTTACCACACAGTTACTTGCTAATTCATGTACAAAGGGCCCCATAAAAAGCACTTGATCCAAATATTATCACTTTATGGAAATTATTTAATTCAGTTTTATTTCAGAAATATTATTTATTTGCAGTTCGAAATTTGTTCAATTTTGGGCGCTATTATTCCAGAATCACGCATGTTTCACTGTGAAGGACAGTTATGCTTTTAACCATGAGGTTCCTTTTAGGTTAGGTTAGCTTAGGTTACTACTCTCGCTAACCGGGTCTCTCAACTCCCTCAGCAAGATCCCTCTCTCCCTAATCGGCCAAGTACGAGATTTGGCAGAGTCGTGGACATGGAATTCCCCACCCCAAACCCAACGCCCGAACTGGCTTCGTAATTATTCTACTATAGATAGTCCCTCTCCACACATAGGTATATGTATTCTAATTCTATGCTGATCTGCAAATCAATTACTTCACTTTTCTCTTCTCAATAAACCACTTATTTTTGCTCACAGTAACTTTTAAGTTTTCCCCTCATACAAACTACTTAAAGATTTACCATTTTTTTCTAAAAAAATTTTTCACACTGCTATTAGCAGTGTCATCTGTAAACATTATAGCGTTGAGCTTCCGTTTTGTATCATTGATAATCATATCTTGTAAGGCTGCTCTTGTTAACAATCACTATTTATTTTGCCAAAACTCTTTCCGTCAATGTCATTTGTATTTTTTTACATAAAGTTTCCCTGACCAATAAGATTTCCTTGGCATACAAAACTTTTTGATTGTTTTCTTCCCACCCATTTGAAGATGCAAGGAATTTATATTTTAAGTTTGGGACAAAAAAAAAAATTATGCAATAAAAATTATATTTTGATATAAATAATATATATTTTACTTTCATCAAAACAAATAAATATTTTTTTCACTACATCATACAAAAATAATATATATTTTCCTTATATCATCAATTTTCTTTTCTACATAAATAATATAGATTTTCCTTAAATCATCATAACAAAACTATAGTAACCGTTGGCAAAACCCCGTCATGAATCCATGCCCCTGCCTTCCCTTCCTTTTCTTTGTGATTGATTGATTGATTTAATCTAAAAAAAGGGAAAATGTGCCAGACATCGGAGGGCATATGGCACTGGCAAAGCATAATGAGGGGGGGGGTCACAGAGAAAGAGTGAACGGTGAGGGAAGGGGGAAAGGAATTTAACGTTATAGCAGTAAGGTTAGATCAGAGGAAGGATGTGTATTTGTTGGGGGAAGGAATCATAAATTGGGAATGGGTCAGGGGGTTTAGTAAGGAAAGTTTCTGCGAGGCAGATAACTTGAGCTTATAGCATGAAATAAGGAGACAAAGGGCTTGTCCCGTGGGATCGGAAGTCGTGAATGTTCCACTGCAGAACAGACAGAGTGTAGAGGTAAGCGGGTGATGATAGTCGAATGGTAGCAGCCAGAGTAGAGGGGTTAGCAGGATCAGGGATATCAGGGGGGGGATCAAGTGGGAGTAGGTGAAGTACAGTCAGTAGGGTCAGGGATGGGATGGTTGAGACAAAGGAAGTCTTGTACAGCCAGGAGGGAGGGGTAAGTTAAGAAAGACTTAACAGCGGGACGGTTAGAGGTAGTAGAAAAAAGAGGGAAAGGACAGAGGGGATCCAAGGGAAGGAGGGAAGGTGCAGTGGGGAGACAGATGGAGAAGGTGGGGAAGAGGAGGGGCAGGGGGAAGTTGGCATAAGTTGGGGGAAGTTGGGAGGCAGCTGCTTGGTGTACTATCATCAATATCATCACTACCACTGGGGGTCACCACGCATGAGTCCCCCGTGCAGGCTCTCTTCCATACCCAAACAACTCTCGACAGAAAACATCAACCGGCTCCACATGGTCACGGGTTTATGTTTTCTGTCGAGAGTTTGGGGGTTTTGGAAGAGAACCTGCACGGGGACTCGTGCAAGTGGTGTAGTAAGGTTTGGGGGAGGCGACCGCCCACCGTTGTATGGCCCCAAGGATTGATTGATTGATATTAATGATCGCTGGGATGCCTCCATTGAAGATGGTTGGTGACGATGATCGCCTCAAAGGCACCCTTCAAGGGCCCTTCCTTCAAAAAGTTCATTGAATTTTTGGCAATGTTTGCCCCAATAACCTTACAAGAATCTAGACTCTTGTTAAGGTTATTGATGAAGGCAGACATTGCCAGAGAGGCATCCTTGGTACACTACTAAACTGCACTGCATTCCGGGCCGCAACTGCCTGCCATCCTGCTCAGTTGCCACCTGGCCCCCCTTCACCCTCATCTGCATCTGGTGCAGTTCATCCCCCCTCTGGGAGATATCACTCAGTATCTCCGCGTCCTTCCCTACCCTCTGAGATGTCTTGGGTGGCCGTGAAGTGGGGGTTTGGGAAGGAGGACATAACGTGAAAATAGAAATTGAAGGTTGAGGTTCTGCAGGGGACAGAAAAGAAGAGGGTTGAGGGGGATAGAGGACGAGGAGAGAAAGGAGAAGGGGCAGAGAGTCTTGCGAGGGGGGAGGCTGACCAGGGACCTTTCTTCAATATCTGCAAGTGATAAAAGAAAGTTTTAAAAAACAAAACAAATACATTTTTCTGAAGACAGTGCATTGCCTTTCCCGTGGCACACCCATTCATGCATTCTTACTGAATAATATTGAATATTTCTATCCTGAAAATAGGGATAATCTGAGCATTTAGAGAAATCTGAAAATAGAGAAAAACATTTGAGCAATGATCAGAAGTGTTTGTGCAGTATGGGTATAATTTTCTTATTTTTAGCTTCTTATCTAATTGTGAAATTATACTGTACTTTGATCTCAATGTGGGGGGTTACAACAGTTCATGCATTGTTCAAATTCCTACAAGACATCATTGTTGACTCTAGTTCTTTTGCTCTGCCAACTTAAGTATTTTAAATGTGGTGTCCTCCCACTCTGCAGAAAGCCTTTCCCCATATACCCAGACCATAAACGTGCATGTTTTGTTTTTGACAACTACCACAACTACTCAATAATTAATTTCTTTACCTTAACTAAACGTCCAAGACGTTTTATATAAGCTTGCAAAATTACTCAATGCATCTTTTGATTACCACACACTTATTGCAACACTCCCCTCCTGCATGATACCAGAAAATTTATCCCATAATACCAGAACCATACAGACTTTATTTACTGCAACTTATTACTTAGCAGCTTCTGCATAATAAATGTGTTAATCTATAAAGCAAAATTGTATAAATCTCACCTATGAAGACAGGAATGGTCATCCTCGACAGACATCCTCGTCATCCACAGGTATATCAGCCCAATTTCCCTAGATTGTGAGGGCATGGCTAGGTCCTTAGAAAGGAGGTCCCTAGCCATCTCCTCATCCTCAGAGAATTTGGGCTGAGGTGGTGGTGGCCCTCCGCGGTCTCCTCCTTCTCCTGCGGTAAAACGGTTTCCTCACTTTTTGTCCTGGAAGAAAATGTTACAATCAAGTTGATGTCCACTATCAAATTGATGGTTTTTCCCAATTTATATATGGCTCTGTGCACTCACACTAGATGCAGGTTCCTCACTCTTTGTATATAGATAATGTCAGGCATAATGATGATTATAACCACAACACCAATTATATTAAAATATGCATTATTATAAAGCAACAATTAATATTGGCTAATTATAATATTTGCATGTAGTGCTACAGAATATAACAACATACATAAACATATATAAGGAGGGCTGTCATTGTTACGCAGGTACACTTAAATCTCAAACTATACCTGTGTTCTGGGGAAGGATAAACAATTATAATTGTATAATATCTACCTACTCTTCGTACTTCAAATTTTAGTCCTAACTCTTATGTTATGATAAACAATGTTCAAACCAAACATACTTCCTCCGGATATGTTCCCAGCTCCGCTTCATCTGCTTGAAAAAGTCCTGGGGTCCTGTCCAGGATTGCTGGCATTGAAGCGAGCAGTGACCACAGCCCAGGCCTTTGCCTTTTGTTCTGGAGGCGGGGATGGGGGGCCTTTGTGTTAGAATGGCCTCCCTCTCCTTAATCAGGGTTTAGCAGTTTTTTTTTTGACTGCCCCCCAGAGGAAGTGCCTGTAAGTATAGTTACTATTTACAATTTGAAAATCATATGCATGGGGGAAATTACAGTATGACTGAAATAAAGCTATGCATTACTGTTAGCTACCTACAAATAATGGGTGCTTCCCCTTTAATAAATAAATTTGATACAAACTTATGAGTTACTTGGGAGAATGACAGTGGGGACTTTCCTTCAGAGACAAAAACAAGACTTTTTTCCATCCTAATTATAAATTTTTTACAAGGCTGGTGTACTGCTGGGGAAAGAGCTTCCCCCTCGGGTGAGTGGTGCCCCGCAGCAAGAAACACCAGCCTGAGTGACTATTTTTTACTTGATTTTGATAATTATGTATATGCTGAGCTGGGGGCTAAATACATGGAACAAATGTATTTAAATACCAAAAACTAAATACATTTTACAATTTGTATTTAAATAAATAAATACTAAATAGGTACATCAATTGTATTTAAATATTTGTAAATACATTTCAAATGGACACAAAATTTTACATGTACTATTCAGAAATTCATGATTAAAAACAATATAAAAAGCTTGATAAATGATAAAGATACTTTCCTATGGATAATTTCCTTTTTAGAACAAAAAAAAAACAAAAAAACCTCACCTTTCTATTTAACTTAATCTACATATCTCTAGAAATTCCTCAAAAAACAAGAGTTCCTTAAATCTTGCTTTTTCCTCCTCAGGCCTATATTTCCTTATATAAAGGAAAATTTCCTTGAAGTGGAAACACTGGGTTTACTGTAACATCAGAGTTGCCAGAAAGTTGGGGGGGTTTTTTGGCAAAATTAATTGATAAAAAAGTATTTAATTTTTATATTATGATATTTAAATACTCATTAAGTATTTAAATACTGTATTTATAAAACGTGAAAACCAATGTATTTATAAAAAACACAAATGTATTTTAAAAACTGCCCAGCTCTGTGTATATGACCACTTTTCTTGCTTTACACAATTTTTCGTATGCGTGAGAGTAGTTACCAAGGGGGTTCAAGCTAATGGAACTAGTCAATAGGTTTAACGCAGCTAAAAACGAGTGTAGGGCATCCCCCCCCCCCATCCCCTGAGATATTGCCCCTGGACATAATTTATCCCCCGTGAACTTATTCCCTCTGGGTGTATAATTGATAAAAAACAATGACCGAAATCATTGCTAACGTGACCTTAAACAGCCTAACCTAACCAAAACTATTAACAGCAAAGGTTTCGGTCATTTTTTCGTTATCGGAAACACAGTGCAATCAAATACACCCACAGGGGAAACTGTCTATAGGGAATAGTCCGGGGAGAAAATGACCGGTGTAGTGATCTGATATCTGACTAGCTAGTCAGATCGCTACACCGGGCCACGCTCTAAACATCGTAGCATTCGTCCTCCACCGTATTATTGTCTCGTGATAAGCTTCCCCGGGCTGAAACACTGCTAAAAAAACATTGATATCCAGCTTATGCCTTATAATGTCAAAGAGGTAAATAGTTGCCTCGAGACTTCACACTAGTACACTTATTAGTCAATGGCCTAAAGATAGCGCACCATTCGTCCTCCCTCCTACATCAATTATTCTTCGTGAGAAAGGCGCTGGGCTGGTTTAACTCCTTGCCCAACCAGTAATCTATTTATGCTGGGGGCAACATCTAGGTTATGGGGATTGACACTAGGCAAATGAAGATCAGAGCATTTTGATGCCACATAGAAGGATATAAGGGCATCTTCTAAGATCAGCATCAGGGCCATTGGGGAAGGAAGCACCTTTGGGGGGCACTGGCTTTATCATGGGGGGGGCCACGTGCCTCATCATGGGGGCCAGTGCCAGTACCAGTCCTCTGCTAGCTACTCCACTGTGCTTAACAATGCAGTAATTAAGATCAAAGAACTAGCTATAGACTAATAATTACCAGAAGTAACTTATAATATACAGAAAAACAATCAATTTTGCTACCTTGGGTGCAGAGGACGCCATCCTTTGAGTTACGACGGGAAAGTGATGTTAGGGTAAATATTTTATATATGACTGTCAAAGATTAAACCAATTTCAGATGTTTCCGCAGTAAATGTAATGCTTTTCTTATAATGGAGAGCATAGTGTTTTTCCTGTGCAAACTAAAAAAAAGTGAGTTTCTTTTGCCAATCCGAAAAAGTTGAATAAATAAATAAAAAAAAGACATGTTGTTTAGAACTTTTTGACTGGAAAAAAACACTCTCCATGTGTGTAACAGCATCAAATTATAACTATGACCCCTATCAAATAATAAACAGTAATGTTATAAAATGGTAGTATGTTTGGTACTAAGCTAAGGCCGGGGCGTTCACACGAGCACTTTTTCCGTCTAGTAGTTCCAACTCCGGTTGTTTTTTCTCGCTCTGCAATATAGTAGTCCGTCTGCAATCAAGTAAAGTCGCTCGTGATCGTCTTGTATAGAAGGTTGAAGTCAACTTGTCTTGTATAGATCATATTCAAAATCCATAGTGATACTTTCAAGATATTCGATATAAATCAGAAAGTTTTTGCAAATTCTAATTCAATACGTTTAAAAAGTATTAAAAAGATTAAGTGGACTATGTAAAATGTAGATACATTTAAAAGCGGTTCCTAATAACAGCCAACAGTCTCTCGCATGACTCGATTGAAAAGATTTACTACAAAGAGTCAAATCACCGGAACACACCCTGACACACAGTGGTGTAAGAATTATGAAGGTTTAGAGTGTGCGGACAAGATTTGCTAGAAAGTAGTCAGCTCACCAAACATCACCCGGACACACAGTGTCGTTAAGAATCATGAATGCCTTAGTGAGTGTGGGAAAAGAATTTACTACAAAGCGTGACGTCCTCACATCACACACCCTGGACACCACAGTGGTTGTTAAGAATTATGAATTGTTTAGAGTGTTGGGAAAAGATTTACTAAAAGAGTGAGCCTCACCACACCACACACCGAACACAGTAGCGTGTTACAAGAATATGAAGTTATGCGTGTGGGAAAAGATTTACTACAAAAGACGTGACCTCACCACACACACCATGACACCAGGGGTGTTAAGAATTATGAATGTTGTTAGAGTTGTGGGAAAAGATTTACTACAAAGAGTGAACCTTCACTCACACAACCCTGACACACAGTGGTAGTTTCAAGAATTATGAAGTTTAGAGTGTGGGACAAGTATTTGCTAGAAAGAGTCAGCTCAACCAAACACACCTAGTGGACAATCACAGTAGTGTAAGACTCATGAATGCCTAGAGTCGTGGAAAAAAAGATTTAGTACAAAGAGTGACTCACCTCACACACCCTGACACACAGTGGTGTTAAGAATTATGAGATGTTAGAGGTGGGAAAGATTTGCTCACAATGGGTCACCTCACCATACACACCCTGACACACAGTCCAGGTGTAAGAATTATGAATGTTTAGAGTGGGGAAAAGATTTGCTACATGGGCACTATAGACATAGCGGTTATTAGGACTGTTCAAGAAAACAACTTTTCCTAGTTTTATACCCCCCGAAAAGGATTTCCCATGACTTTTGACCTGGAAAAGCCGAAAACACAAACCCATTGTTGAGCTAAAAGTCCAGGAAAAATTTTGCCTCATTGGACCTCAAGATATTAAGCCGCCGGACAGTAGAAATGCGCCTAATTTTGCCTTCAAGCCCAGACTTTTGTTCACTGAGACTTTTGTACAATTGGGATAGAACAAACAAAATTTGTGTATCAAATTTGAAGCATTTTAATATTATTTCAGAAAAAAACCAATCAAGTAAAAATTTAAGAAAAAACGGGACACATTCATATCCAGAAAAAAAAGCAAAATTTTCTGAAAATCTCATATAAGTTTCATAAATCTTACAATCTTGACATGTCCAAAAAAATGTGTGACAAAGAATCTAAAAACTATTTTCAAGTGGCAGAAAACTCATATTGTCTATGTCAGAAGGACACTTCACAGTCATTGTTTCCAGAGTTTGCTCTGAACTATCAAATCGCTCACAGTTGTATTCCACAGTGTGATTAGAAAGGTACTGTTTGTTGCTGAGAATCTGTGGTAAGATGTTTGCGAAATCAGTCATCATCTTGTGACTCCCCGCTCCGCAAATGTCATTCACTACTTTACATTGTCTGACATATTCCAGGGGCCTTGCTGTAGTCATCACTCCCTTGGCCAGGTCGCCACAGGTTGCAGATAGCCAGTCATACTCAATGCAGGGTTGTAGTCAAGTTCAAAGATGACTCCTGGACCAACTAGATCAGCCGAGTCGTCTTGGCTGTAACCTGAGGGGAACATAGGTTCCCTCGTCTGAAGCTTCTGGTTCTCAGTGGCGTGCAGCTTGGCAGCAATGTCATGCTTCTCTCTGTCACTGATGTCTGCTACCCGAAGAGAGAGATACGGCACAAACTCACTGTTGTCAGGTACCACTTGTGGTTTCAAGGTTTTTGTTAGCTATCATAAGCTCTTTCTTCGCCTTATCCTCATCCTGGTGTGGAAACACACACACACAACACACCCCACACAACCTCAAACCACACACACAACACACACAACAAACACACACACACCACACACACCACACACACACACACACACACACACACAACACAACACACACCACACACACTGCCGGGAGTACCACTAAACTAACCTTTCTCAATCAACACGAAGGAAGGCACGGAACTACTCCGGGATCTCGCCGGTGTGTGCTCGACTCAAAGCTGATGTGAAGCATAGCCCCAGGCAAATACGAGGGCATTTATAAACCTCGTTATTATTTTGTTAGTCATAATCGTAATAGCTGAAGCGGTACTACGCTCCTCGGTTGGAACATAACAGTACACCATTCCTTTGTTGAGGGCCCTTTTACAGTAAGTACCCAGTAAACATTAGCACTGGTGACTCTACTCATAAGTCAACCACATCAGTATTATTATATTAATACCTGGTGGTGGAAACTTTATCTTAGTATCTCTTTTTGTGTTTTTCTTAGGGTTAATTATCTTGTGTTATGTACATATTGTCAATTTAGATTATATAATCATTTTTCTTTAGTCATCTCTGTGGTTGTGCATTCAAACGCAAGATCATCTTACTCCTTGTACAAGGTGATTATAGATATTATTAAATTGTTATTGTTATCTACTTCTTTACATCACCTCTTTTGTTCTGGTTTCCGGGCGTTTTCAGTACTCGTACTCATTCCTGTCTAAGGACCAACTCACTTCTCGCTCGTAAACAGTGGGGGCCTGTCCGGGTTGTAATAACCTGTTACGGTTGTTATTTTCTTAATCTCATTAAGTGATAATTCATATTTTTCTGTGTTTCACCCAGGTATTTTCTTTTGTTGTGGAGAGTCACGTGTCTATGTTGTGTGGGTTATTACTTTACGTGTGCTACAGGATTAGAGCGTGTGCGATAGCTGTGAGCATTAAAAATCTCACTTACACGAAGCCGCCGTGTTGTAGAGGCATTTTCCAGTTTCGTCCACAAAGGCTTAAATTACCTTAGTGCTCTGTTTGATAATTTTCCCAAGTAGGACACTTCCTCCCCGCTAGCGATACTGACTCATCTTTTTCTAACGGAACCAGCGATGTTCCATAACTAGTGTAACTACAACTCCGATTATTAACTTGGACCAGTTTCAAACTCAAACATTTGAGTACCCTTTTTTGATGTTATTTTTTTTTTTTTTTGCCAGATCTTGTGTGCGTATTGTGGGTACTGCATTCTCGGTACTTCTCCACTGCTCGTTATATCCTTTCGAAGTGATAAATCTCCAGGGGTCATTCCCTCTCAAATTCATGTCAGGGGTAGTAGGCTTCAGTTAATAGCTCGATAGTGAATTTCCTGAAATACGCCCCTTAGGCCATCTCTACTTCTCTTAACCTACTATGTGGTTCTTCATTTTGGTTTAACATTAATTTCATAGAGTGTATGGGAAGAGTTGTCGGTAATCCCCTCTCGCTGAAAGAACTTAAAGCTGAAGAGTTACTAAAGATCAATCAAGTATATTGCGCTAACTTTAGCATCCAGTCACTCATGAAACTAAAAAGTTTAACACTTAATGACACTAATATTAACTCATCGGGTGAAGAACCAATAAACTGACCCTCAGTAGAACACCATTCTAGAGGTTCTTCAGACACAGCAGTACTTCTACTAGAAGTGGAGAAAGACAGTGAAAATGCAGGCATTACCAATGAAGTCTAGACTATGAAAGAGCAGGAAAAAGAGAGTGGAAAGAGGAAGAAAAAGAGCCGTGAAAGAGAAGAAAAAGAGCGGAAAGAGCAGAAAAAAAGAAACGTGATTAGAGAACATCAGTTAAAAAGTCACTGCGCTCTGCAGAATAAAGGTCACGCCACTCAAACTCCAACAATAAATTACAATTACAAAAATTTTGCCTCTTTACCCTCAGTCTCTGAGTACCGATCCTGAGCTTTCTTAGGAGAGTTCGAATCCTCTGCCACGCATTTCAGGTACCTAAAGGGATGGACCTGGCTGTTCAAGCCAAAACTTAATGGAAAGGCTTTATCTGTTCTAGACAGTGTGCAGGATAAGGCCGAATATGATGTAGTTGTTAAAGATTGCTATACACAGCTTACGCGGTCACCACAGAATAGATACCGACAAAATATTTCCGCAACATGAACAAAATACTGGTCAAACTTACCTAGAATTTGCCTCAGAGAAATCAGAGCCCTTTATAAAAAACTGGCTCAAGTCTGATTCCCCCCCCCCAGTCACCACTTATGGACGATCGGTAAATCTCGTAGGGGGGGGCACTGGAGGAAATTTAAACGTTAAAAAAATATCATTACTCAATAATGTTGCACATTACAGAAAAGGCAAGGATGAGACAAACCTACTCAAAAGCGCTAAAAATAGCAGATGTCTTTTCCTTAGTACATCGCCCTACCTGTATCCTCGGGAGAGAAGAAGGCTCAGTCCTATGTAAGTTCAGGTGCAATTTATGAAAAGGATGGGTAAGTTGATTAGATTATAGTGGTTCCAAGCCAAGTGTTGTTCTGCTATTCTGTAAGAAAACTGGCCACCTCATAAAGAACTGTCCTGACCCTAGGTGTAAAAGTAGCTAAATGGGCACTTTTCTAAACCTAGTTGCTTCGGGAACACAATAATTACAACTCACTTTGTTACTGATCCTTTCAAAACCCTTAGGTCACAAGGTACATGTCTCCTCGAATCTGACTCTGAGGAGCGCCCTCTTCCAGATTATGCGGGAGATTACTGCTTCTGCCCAATCAATCCTCTTAAAATTCTGCCACTTCCAGGAAGTTAGACGGAAGTATACAGGGGAGAAGGAGAAGGTGTACCTCAAGGATTTTCCACCAGACTTTACCCGACCTCGGTGCTAGGTGTACCTTGATTGTCCACTTGTTAAGGGAGTCAGTAACCATTGCTGTCAGTGAGGACAAGTCTTTACCCAATTCCGCAGTACTAACTTCATGTTTTAGCTACCGCTCTGGCTGGTGAGTTAGTCATTCCACCCCTTGTCACTAAAACTCACCCATTACCATACACCCCACAGCTCACATAGAAAAGGAGAAAGCCAAAACTCTTTCCATTAACTGTGCCGCTTACCCGTGCAACAGTCCGAAGCATAATGCGCTCAAATACCCCCTCAGCCCTGTCAACTACCACTCATTCATACTGCCTAACGTACAGTCTTGGCAAGGTATTCTCTGAAGCAAACTACTTGCTGCGGCTCACGAGACGATCGCCTCTCTGTCTCGGTACATGCCAGAACCATTCCTAAAGATCAGACACTAATTCCCCTGTTCTTTATATTACCAGGACAAAGTTCTTATGAGGCTATTCAAACTGATCATAAACTTTCTGATGGATGCCACACTTGGGCTGCGTTCCACTCAAATTTGTATTGCCAATCAACTTAAGAGAGCCAATCATGGAGATCGCTACATGGAGAAAAAGCCGGTCACATAGGAATTAAGAAAAACTTGTGACAAATATACTCAAATGATTTTTACTGGCCAGGATTAAAAAAAAGACAGAACTTCAATGATAAATTCATGTCCACACTTGCCAGATTACTGGGAAATACCTAATCAAAATTATTACTCACGTACCCCACTCCAACCTATTCCAAGTGCTCCTGAGGACCTTTTCAAAAGATCATAATTGGATCATCGTGGCCCATTGACCAAAGCTAGGAGACGGGAACCAATACATCCTCACCATTTATGTGTCCAACCCCCGATACCCTGAGGCCTTCCCCACTTAAAAACATTACAGCCAAAACAATTGTGTCAAAACTCGCTCAACTGTTCACTACCTCTGATACCTAGGGAAAATTCAAAGTGACCGCGGCACAAATTTCACGAGCGGGTCCTCTTTGCAGCAGTTTTCTGGCAGAGATTGAATCACACAGACTCTATCTACGGAATTACCATCCGCAATCCTACAAGGTGCCTTTGGGAGATGTCACCAGGACCACTTAAGGCACTTCTCCGCAAGTTTTGTCATGACAAGCGACCAAGGAATGGACCGAATGCCGTACCTTTCGTCCTATTCGCCATACGGGAGACCACCCAACGAGTCCTTGTGTTGCGTCCCTTTGAGCTATTGTTTGGTCGTAAGGTTAGGGGGCCACTTAAGATAATCAAAGACAGATTGATAAACAACATACCAGTAAACTTGTCCCGTTTTTTTTTATCACTAATACATTGAGAACTTAAGAAATACTCATTGACCAAGTCCGTTCATTTGGCTCGAAGCAATCTCAAACAAGATCAAAGGGGTAATGAAACAAACACTTGATAGTAAAGCTAAAGTAAGAACATTTAATTGAAGGTGACCAAGTCCTTGCATTTCATCCATTCTTTTGGTTCCACCTTTACAAGCTAAATACCATGGTACTTATCACATCAGTACGAGGTCAGGACAATAAAAACCTTTTTATATCATAAACACTCCGCCCGCCGTCAAAGCACTCAGCTAATTCACATTAATCTACTGAAATTATACAAGAGTAGACCAAACCTTGACCTGATACAAATAAAAATACCGATTCAAATCACAAATGCCAGTGCACCATTTCTGTACCCTGACAAATACCTACCACCCTTGTATACAGGTACAGATCTGTACCAAACAACACACACACTCAACCATACTTGGTAAACTCAGAGATTACCTAACCCAACCTATTTCCTCTCAAACGGAGAGACCAACCACCATATGTTTAAACCCATAACAAATGTCCTTGGCGATCATCTAAATTATGTCAACAGGACCTTCCCACACACTGATTTGTGTCGAGCTTCTCCAGGAACCTGTCTTCCCTTCTTCGTCAACCACCCTACCGACTACATCCTCGGAAATGTGACGGATGATGGCAAGAGGTTGGATTATCTACTCCAGCAGGACTGGGCTATCCCCAGCCAGTCTCCAGTAGGGCGTCACCATGTTCCTTTTCTCGTCCCCAAGGAGGCATTGGACAACTGCGCTCGCAAGGACAACCGTCAGAGTAAACGCCTGTGACTGTTCCGGACGCCCTACCCGTCTACCAAGAATAGATGATCTCATCGACAAGGTTGGACAGCACTAAATTATATACAAAAATTGACTTACTGAAGGGATTACTTACCAAATACCCCTGTACGGAAAAGGCCAACAAAATCCAAGCATTCCATCACACCCTTGTCTTTTCCAATACAGATCATGCCTTTTGGGTGAGGGAATGGCCCTTCTTACCTTCCAAAGGGCAAATGGGCACTACTTATTAAAGGATGGCTGAGTTTCTGTATACTAGACGGACATTCTGATATTTACAGAGCATTGGGAGCAGCACCTTCTCAAACTCGGGAAGACTTCACATGCTAGTACAACTATAGGTCAAATGGCCTTAAAGATAGCGCAGCATTTCGTCCACTCCCGTCCACACCCCACTAACAGCCCAATTATTTTCTTACGTATGAGAAGGCGCTGGGCTGGTTTAATACTGCTCAACCAGTAATCTATACATGTGGGGCGGCCAACATCTAAGTATGGGGGTTGACACTAGGCAAATGAAGTATCAGAGCATTTTGATGCCACATAGAAGGATATAGGGGCATCTTCTAAGATCAGATCAGTGGCCATGGTCGGGAAGGAATAGCACCTTGGGGGGCACTGGATTATATGGGGGCCACGTGCCTATCATGGGGGCGGCCACGTGCCATGTCCTGCTGTAGCTACTCCAATGGGCTTAACAAGCCAGAATTAAGCTCAACAAGACATAGGCTCCATGATCTAATAATTACCAGAAGTACTTAATAATATACAGAAAACGAAGCAATTTTGTTTCTTACCTTGGGTGCAGAGGACGCCATCTTGAGCTACGCGGAAAGTGATGCGTACGGGTTAAATATTTATCATATAGGGGACTGTTCACAAAAGAATTTAAAGCCAATTTCGATGTTTTCCGCATAACCATGTGATGACTTTTCTAATGGAGATAGTTTTTTTCCTTTGCAAAACCTAAAAAATAGTGAGTTCTTTTGCACATTCGAAAAAGTAATGAATAAATAAATAAAAAAAGACACTTTTTAGAATTTTTGACTGGAAAAAAACACGCTCCAGTGAACAGCATCAAAAGAATAAACCTATGAATAAGCTATGACCCCTCAAATAAAACAGTCATGATTATAAATGTTAGTCGTTTTGGTACTAGATAAGGCGGCGTCATCACTAGCACTTTTCCGTCTCGTTAGTCAATCTCCGTGGGTTTTTTCTCGACTTGACTAGTTAGTCCGTCGGAATCAGTTCAGTCGCTCGTGATCGTCTTGTATAGAAAGTTGAAAAGTCAACTTTCGTAGTCAAATCAAAATCCAATAGTTGATTATTTCAAGATATTCGGATATAAATCTAGAAAGTTTTTGCAAAATTATAATTCAATACGTTTAAAAGTATTAAAAAATTATTCAAGTGCTTGTTGTACATGTAGATTACAGTTAAAAGCCGGGTTCTATATAACAGCCAACAGTCTCTCGCATGACTCGAGTGAAAGATTTAATACAAAGAGTCAACTCACCACACACACCCTGACACACAGTTGTGTTAAGGAATTATGAATTTTTAGATGTGTGGGACAAGATTTGCTAGAAAATATAGCTCACCCAAACACACTGACACTACAGTGGTGTTAAGAATCATGAATGCCTAGAGTGTGGCGGAAAAGATTATACTAAAAAGAGTGACCTCACCTCACACACCCTGAACACAGTGGTGTTAAGATATGAATGTTTAGACTGTGGGAAAAGATTTACACAAAGAGTGACTCACCCACACACCCTGACACACAGTGGTGTTAAGAATTATGAATAGTTTAGAGTGTGGGAAAAAGATTTAACTACAAAGAGTTGACGCGGCACCACACAACACCCGACACACCAGTGGTGTAAGAATTATGAATGTATAGAGTGTGGGAAAAGATTTCCTACAACAGATGTGACCTCACCACACAACCCTTGACACACAACAGTGGTTGTTAAGAAGATTATGAATGTTTAGAGTGTGGGACAAGGATTTGCCTAGAAAGAGGTCAGCTCACCAAACACACCCTGGAACACACAGTAGTGTAAAGACTCATGACATGCCTAGAGTGTGGAAAAAGATTTAATACAAAGAGTGACTCAACCTCACACACCCTTGACATCACAGTAGCGTGTTAAGAATATGAATGTTTGGAGGTGGGAAAAGATTTGCTACCAATGGGTCCACACCTCACCATACACACCCTGACACACAGTGGTGTTAAGGAATATATGATAGGTTTTTGAGAGTGTGCAAAGATTTGCATACATGGGTCCTATAGCCCATAGCGGCATCGATCACGGGGGACGCAGGGGAGTTTAGGGCACAGGCAAGCACAGGACCCACACAGCAGAACCAGGCACACAGTACCACTGTAGTGTTAGTTGTCGTTGGTCAGCCGAAGTGGATAGTGGTCAGATTGCGTTTGAGGAGACTGATAGCACATTACGTTTTGGCCCATATTCAAGAAATTTTGTCGACCCGTGGCATCGCGAAACGGTAATCAAGGACAAGCGACGAGTGGAGAGTTTGAGTCAGCTGACTGCCCTTCACCATGCAGTGGCTTGCACATCCCACCACTCTATCCCGCTATCAACTGTATTCCATCCTATTTCTTCCCCAGACACCATTACAGGCTGAGTTTTCAACACGAACCCTGAAGAGAGTGACATGCATACCTTGTCGAATTCACACGTGTCAAGTTAAGGTAAATCAGGTCCAGAGGCCTTATATAGGTGTGTGAAAATGTGAGGAAGCGGCGGCGGCGGGAGGGATGGATTTGGTCGGCCATTGTGTGGAGCAGGGTATAAATTTGGAAGAAGTCCTTAACCACCTATCGTTTTTTTATGTCCCCCTATAGCCAACAAGACTCGGGAGAACTGGGGGGGAATACGGGGTTTTTTGGGTGGGGGAAGCAAATATAAGTGATTATGGCACCAAAAAAATCATCAAAGTAACTATCGTAAAAATCTAACTAACCTAACCTTAATTCAACAAAGTTACCGAACCTAAACCTAACCTTAACACAAAGTATACCTCAACCGAACCTAACCTAACCTTAACCACAAAAGTATCCTAACCTAACCTAACCTTAACCCACAAAGTATAACCTAACCAACCAAAAAAGTATACCAACCTAACCTTGACACAAATGTATACCTAACCGAACCTAACCTAACATTAACCACAAAGTATACCTAACGAACCTAACCTAACCACAAGTAACCTAACCTAACCTAACCTTAACCACCAAAGTATACCACGAACCTAACCTTAAACCACAAAGTGATACCTAACCTTTAAACCCAACGTATACCAACCTTAACACAACGTATACCTAACCTTAAACCACTCAAAGATACCTAACCTTAAACTCACAAAGTATACCTAACCCTAACCACAAAAGTATACCTAACTTAACCACAAAGTATACCTAATTCAACTAAACCTAACCTTAACTCACAAAGTAACCTAAACCTAACTAACTGGAACTTCGAATTTTTTGATGGACACCTATTTTCCTGCGGCCGTGTGGGTTAACCAAGGCTGAGCGCCACGATGAACCTTTAAGATGTGAAGTACAATGAAGCATACAATTACAGTGCGGTAGTTCATTTACAGTCAAAAGCAGGAAGGATGAGTTCCAAAGATTCCTGATATGTATAAAACAGTCAAAATACTGATGCCGCTTTTGGGCTCGCTTGTGTTGGTAGCCCTGTCAAAAATATCCACAGTCGGAAAATTCTTGTAGAATGTCACGCAGTGGATGCGTACGGACAGTGGAGAATCTCCACCGGCCTCGGAGATTTGACGAGCATTCTTGAATATCAGCCCAAGGCACACCAAGGGCGGGCTCAAAAGAGTCCATGGGGCATCCAGTACGGGTCGGGATCGTCGAGTGAAGACGATGCAGTGTTTGGCATGTGAGTTTTGTTTTGTGCACCGATCCTCAGGAGGGTCCGAGGGGCGACATCTAAGAGCTGGGACGCTTTTCTAATGTACATGGGTTGCGGGGAGGGTCTGTGCGGTATTGACCCATGGAGGTGGGACGGAGGGCTCTCGCCGAGCGACCTATCCCAATGCCCGGAACATGGCAGACATTAGACAAACTCAGACCGCTTTGCTGTGGAGAGCGGCAGTGGAGGGGGGGGTGATGTTTACCTCCGAAAGGGCCATTCTTAGCCTGAAGCATCAGCAACCTCATGCCCCGGATATATTTGCGTGGAAGGCAAACCATAGTGAAAGAGTTATTTTGAAAGAAGTGGTATACTGAGAAATAGGCAATAGGACTCCTACAGCCCTAAAACAAGAAAAAACAGAACAAAGACTACAGGAGCAGCCGGCTTAAA
This sequence comes from Chionoecetes opilio, assembly GCA_016584305.1. Classification (NCBI taxonomy): domain Eukaryota; kingdom Metazoa; phylum Arthropoda; class Malacostraca; order Decapoda; family Majidae; genus Chionoecetes; species Chionoecetes opilio. The sequence continues at coordinate 7,959 of JACEEZ010003723.1, read as the reverse complement.
GGCCTGGGGGGGGCATTTTCGAAGACTACTAAGGACCATCTTAGGGGACTAAGACCATCTTTAGCGCTAGTTGAACATGTTCGGAAGCAAATTTCGCTCCGCCTAAGGACAGCGCAGCGAGTGTCAACTAAGGGCAGGGTTGGGGTCGTCTTAGCCCGCAATTTTCTTCACGTCGCCATAACAAACAATGGTTATATTATGGTTATATATTATAATTTTAGACTGTATATAGTATATTCGGTGATAATACACATGTATAAATATATATTATATACATATATATATTATAATATATGTATAATATATATGAGATATATATATATATATATATGGATGACTATATATATAGGTGTGGGCTATATATATATACTAATATATATATATATATATACTATATCTATATATATATATATATATATATATATATATTATATCTATATATATATGATATATTATCTATATATATATATATATATATCTATATATATATATATATAATATATTAAATATATATATAGGGTGGCTGGGGAATAGATATGATTTGCGACATTAAAAACGGTTAGCAGATTAATTGTAAACATCAAAACCACCTGAATTTTTTTTCTCGTATTCAGGATAAATATCCACATACTGGCTATGATATGTGTGGAGGATGAAAAAGGGAGAAGAACAAAAGGAGAGAGAGAGCGAGGGAGAGAGGAGAGGAGAGACGAGTAAATTGCTACAATGTTACCTCACCAACACACCCTGACACACGTGGTGTTAGAATAGAAGTTTAGAGGTGGGAAAGTTTGCTACAATGGGTCCTATAGCCCATAGCCGGTAGACCTGTTCAAAAACAATTTTTTCCTATTTTTATACCCCCCTGCAAGGTTTCCCATGCTTTTTGACCTGGAAAAAGCCGAAAATCACAACCATTTTGAGCTAAAATGTCAGGAACTTTTGCCTCATTGGACCTCAAGATATTAAGCCCGCGACAGTAGAAAAGCGCCTAATTTTGCCTTCCGCCAGACTTTTTTCACCTGAGACTTTTGTTACAATTGGGATAGAACAACAAATTGGGTATCAAATTGAAGCATTTTTTAATATTATTTCAGAAAAAAACAATCCAAGTAAAAATTTAAGAAAAAAAGACACATCATATCCAGAAAAAAAGCAAAATTTTCTGAAAATCTCATATAAGTTTCATAAATATTACAATCTTGACATCAAAAAATGTGTGACAAAGACTCTAAAAACTATTTTCAAGTGGCAGAAAACTCTATTGTCTATGTCAGAAGGACACTTCACAGTCATTTTTTCAGAGTTTGCTTCTTGAAGCTATCAAATCGCTCACAGTTGTATTCCCACGTTTGAAGAAGGTACTGTTTTGCTGAGAATCTGTGGTAATGATGTTTGCGAAATCAGTCATCATCTTGACTCCCCGCTCAGCAATGTCATTCACTACTTTTACATTGCTGACATATTCCAGGGCCTTGCTGTAGTCATCACTCCTTGGCCATGTCGCCACAGGTTGCAGAAGCCAGTCATACTCAATGCCAAGGGTGTCAAGCAGAAGATGACTCTCTGGACCAACTAGATCAGCCAGAGTCGTCTTGGCTGTAACCTGAGGGAACATAGGTTTCCCTCGTCTGAAGCTATCTGGCTTCTCAGTGGCGTGCAGCTTGGCAGCAATGTCCTGCTTCTCTTTGTCACTGAGTCTGCTACCGAAGAGAGCGAACGGCACAACCTCCTGTGTCAGGTACCACTTGTGGTTTTCAAGTTTTTGTAGCTATCATAAGCTTCGCCTTATCCTCATCCTGTGTGACACACACACACACACACACACACACACACACACACACACACACACACACACACACACACACACACACACACACACACACACACACACACACACACACACACACACACACACACACACACACTGCCTGGAGTACCACTAACTACCCTTCCTCAATCAACACGAAGGAAGGCACCGGAACTACTCCGGGATCTCGCCGGTGTGTCTCGACTCAAAGCTGAGTGAAGCAGCCCCAGGCAAATACGAGGGCATTTATAAACCTCGTTTTCTTTTGTTAGTCAGTCATCTGTATATAGCTGAAGCGTTACTACTCTCTCGGGGAACATAACAGTAACACCATTCTTGTGCCTTTAAGTAAGTACCCAGTCAACATTAGCACTGGTGACTCTACTCAAGTCAACTCACATCATTATTATTATTTACTACCTGGTGGTGAAACTTATCTTAGTATTCTTTTTGTGTTTTTCTCTAGGGTTAATTATCTTGTGTTATGTACATATTGGTCATTTAGATTATATAAGCATTTTCTTTAGTCATCTCTGTGTGTGCTTCAAAAGCAAGATCATCTTACTCCTTGCTACAAGGTGATTTATTAGATATTATTAAATTGTTATTGTTATCTACTTCTTTCCATCACCTTTTTGTTATGGTTTCGGGCGTTTCAGTCTCGCTACTCATTCCTCTAGACAACTCACTGTCTCGCTCGTAACAGTTGGGGGCCTGTCCGGGTTGTAATAACCTTTACGGTTGTTATTTCTTAATCTCACTTCAGTGATATTCATATTTTTCTGTGTTTCACCCCAGGTATTTTCTTTTGTTGTGAGAGTTCACTGTGTCTATGTTGGTGGGTTATTACTTTACGTGTGCTACATGATTGAGCGTGTGGATAGCTGTGCCTTTAAAAACTCACTACACGAAGGCCTGGTGTAGAGGCATTTTCCAGTTCGTCACACTGCTTAATTACCTATTGCTCTGTTTGATAATTGTTCCAAGTAGGACACTTCCTCCCCGCTAAGCTATACTGACTCACTTTTCTCACGGAACCAGCGATGTTCCAAATCTAGTTAACTCACTCGATTATTAACTTGACCAGTTCAAAACTCAAACATTTGAGTACTTATGCCAGATCTTGTGTGCGTATTGTGGGTACTGCATTCTCTGGTACTCTCCACTGGCTCGTTATATCCTTCGAAGTATGAAATCTCCAGGGGTCATTCCCTATCAAAATCTCATGTCAGGGTAGTTCAGTTAATAGCTCGAGTGAATTTCCTGAAATACGCCCTTTGGCATCTCTCTTCTAACCCTATTGTGGTTCTAATTTTGTTTTAACATTAATCATAGAGTTTGATGCGGAGAGTTTGTCGGTAATCCCTCTGCTGAAGAACTTAAAGCTGCAGAGTTACTAAAGATCAACTCAAGTATATTGCCGCTAACTTTAGCATCCAGTTCACTCATGAAACTAAAAAGGAACACTTAATGACACATATTAACTCATCTGGGTGAAGAACCAATAACTGACCCTCAGTCAGAAACCACCACTTCTAGAGGTTCTTCAGACACAGTACTTCTCCTAGAAGTGGAGAAAGTGAAAATGCAGGCATACAAATGAAGTTAGACTATGAAAGAGCAGAAAAAGAGAGTGAAAGAGAAGAAAAAAAGCGTGAAAGAGAAGAAAAGAGCGTGAAAGAGCAGAAAAAGAACGTGATAGAGAACATCAGTTAAAAGTCCTCGCTCTGCAGAATAAAGGTCACGCCACTCAACTCCAAATAAATTACAATTAACAAAATTTTGCCTCTTTTACCTCAGTTCTCTGATTACGATCCTGAGCTTTCTTTAGAGAGTTCGAATCCTCTGCCACGCATTTTCAGGTACCTAAAAGGATTGGACCTGGCTAGTCAAGCCAAAACTTAATGGAAAGGCTTTATCTGTTCTAGACAGTGTGCAGGATAATGCCGATTATGATGTAGTTAAAGATGCTATACTTACAGCTTACGCGGTCACCACAGAAAGATACCGACAAAACTTCCGCAACATGAACAAAAATACTGGTCAAACTTACCTAGAATTTGCCTCAGAGAAATTCAGAGCCCTTAAAACTGGCTCAAGTCTGCATCAGTCACCACTTATGACGATCTGGTAAATCTCGTAGCACTGAGGAATTTAAACGTAAAATATCCTACTCAATCATGTTGCACATTACAGACAGGATGAGACAAACCTACTCAAAGCTGCTAAAATAGCAGATGTCTTTTCCTTAGTACATCGCCCTGTATCCTCGGGAGAGAGAAGGCTCAGTCCATTGTAAGTTCAGGTGTCAAGTTATGAAAAGGATGGTAAGTCTGTAGATAGTGGTTCCAAGCCAAGTGTGTTCTGCTATTTCTGTAAGAAAACTGGCCACTCATAAAGAACTGTCCTGACCCTAGGTGTAAAGTAGCTAAAATGGGCACATTTTCTAAACCAGTTGCTTCGGTGAACACAATAATTCCACTCCCTTTTGTTACTGATCCTTTCAAACCCTTCAGTCAAAGGTACTGTCTCCCTCGACTCTGACTCTGAGGAGCGCCCTCTCCAGATTATGCGGGATACTGCTCTGCCCAATCAATCCTCTTAAAATCTGCACTTCCAGGAGTAGAACGGAAGTATACAGGGGAGAAGGTGTACCTCAAGGATTTTCACCAGACTTTCCCCGTACCTCTGGCTAGGGTGTACCTTGATTGTCCACTGTTAGGGAGTAGTAACCATTGCTGTCAGTGAGGACAAGTCTTTACCCATTCCTCATACTAACTTCTGTTTAGCTAACGACTGGCTGGTGAGTTAGTCATTCCACCCCTTGTCACTAATAACTCACCATTACCATACAACCCCACAGCTCACATAGAAAGGAGAAGCCAAATCTTTTTTCCTAACTGTGCCGTTACCCGTGCACAGTCCGAAGCAAACTGCTCAAATACCCCCTCAGCCCTTGTCAACTACCACTCCTCATACGCCTAACGTAAGTCTTGGCAAGGTATTCTCTGAGCAACTACTTGCTGAGGCTCAACGAGACGATGCTACTCTGTCCCTCGGTACCATGCCAGAACCATTCCTAAAGATCAGATCACTCATTCCCCTTCTTTCTATTACCAGGACAAAGTTCTTATGAGGCTATTCAAACTGCATAAACTTTCTGATGATGCCACTTGGGCTGAAGTTCACCAAATTGTATTGCCAATCAACTTGAGAGAGCCAATCATGGAGATCGCTCATGGAGAACAAGCCGTCACATAGGAATTAAGAAAACTTGTGACAAATACTCAATGATTTTTACTGGCCAGGATTAAAAAAAGACATAACTTCAATGATAATTCATGTCACACTTGCCAGATTATGGGAAAACCTAATCAAAATATTCCTCAGTACCCACTCCAACCTATCCAAGTGCCTGAGGAACCTTTTCAAAAGATCATCATTGACATCGTTGGCCCATTGCCCAAAGCTAGGAGAGGGAACCAATACATCCTCACTATTATGTGTCCAACCACCGATACCCTGAGGCTTTCCCACTTAAAAACATACAGCCAAAACAATTGTGGTTCAAAACTCGCTCAACTGTTCACTACCTTTGGCATACCTAGGAAATTCAAAGTGACCGCGGCACAATTTCACGAGCGGTCTCTTTGCAGCAGTTCTGGCAGAGCTTGGAATCACACAGACTCTATCTACGGCATACCATCCTCAATCACAAGGTGCTTTGGAGAGATGTCACCAGACCTTAAGGCACTTCTCCGCAAGTTTTTGTCATGACAAGGACCAAGAATGGGACGAAGCCTTACCTTTCGTCCTATTCGCCATACGGGAGACACCCAACGAGTCCCTTGGTGTTGCTCCTTTGAGCTATTGTTTGGTCGTAAGGTAGGGGGCCACTTAAGGTAATCAAAGACAGATTGCTAAACAACACTACCAGTAAACTTGTCACTATCACTCAATACATTGAGAAACTTAAGAATACTCTTGACCAAGTCCGCTCATTTGCTCGAAGCAATCTCAACAAGCTCAAGGGGTAATGTAAAAAACACTTTGATAGTAAAGCTAAAAGTAAGAACATTCAATGAAGGTGACCAAGTCCTTGCTTTCATTCCAGTCTTTGGTTCACCTTTACAAGCTAAATACCATGGTCCTTATAACATCAGTAAGAAGGTCAGTGACAATAACTATATCATAAACACTCCCGACCGCCGTAAAAGCACTCAGCTAATTCACATTAATCTACTAAAAATTTTATACAAGAGTAGCCAAACCTTGCACTGATACAAAAAAAATACCTGATTCAAATACAATGCCAGTTTGCACCATTTCTACCTAAAAAATACCACCACCCTTGAAACAGGTACAGATTGTAAAAAACTCAACCATACTTGGTAATCTCAGAGTTTACCTAACCCACCTATCTTCCTCTCACAGGGGGAGACATAACCACCATTATGTTAAACCATAAAAATGTCCTTGGCGTCATCCTAAATTATGTAACATGACCTCCCCGATGTCGAGCTTTCTCCCGGGAAACCCCTCCTCTTCGTCAACCACCCACCGACTACATCCTCGGAAATGTGACCGGATGAGGCAAGAGGTGGATTATCTACTCCAGCAGGGACTGGCTATTCCCAGCCAGTCTCCGTGGGCGTCACCATGTCTTCTCGTCCCCAAGGAGGATGGACAACTGCGCCTCTGCACGGACTACCGCAGAGTAAACGCTGTGACTGTTCCGGACGCCTACCCTCTACCAAGAATAGATGATCTCATCGACAAGGTTGGACAGACTAATTTATAACAAAAATTGATTACTGAAGGGATACTACCAAATACCCCTTACGGAAAAGGCCCAACAAATATCAGCCTTCATCACACCCTTTGGTCTTTTCCAATACAGAGTCATGCTTTTGGGATGAGGAATGCCCCTTCTACCTTCCAAAGGGCAATGGACTACTTATTACAGGATCTGGCTGGAGTTTCTGTATACTTAGACGACATTCTGATATTTACAGAGCATTGGGAGCAGCACCTTCTCAAACTCCGGGAAGACTTCACACTAGTACACTTATTAGTCAATGGCCTAAAGATAGCGCAGCATTCGTCCTCCCTCCCTACATCAATTATTTTCTTCGTGAGAAAGGCGCTGGGCTGGTTTAAAATACTGCTCAACCAGTAATCTATATATGTGGGGGCACATCTAAGTATGGGGGTGACACTAGGCAAAATGAAGCTCAGAGGCATTTTGATGCCACATAGAAGGTATAAGGGCATCTTCTAAGATCAGATCAGTGGCCATTGGGGAAGAAGCACCTTTGGGGGCACTGGCTTATCATGGGGGGCCACGTGCCTATCATGGGGGGCCACGTGCCCGTCCTCTGTAGCTACTCCACTGTGCTTAACAAGCAGTAATTAAGATCAAAGACATGTCCATGGGCAATAAATTACCAGAAGTACTTAATAATATACAGAAAACAATCAATTTTTTTTTTACCTTGGGTGCAGAGGACGCCATCCTTGAGCTCGCGGGAAAGTGATGCTTACGGGTAATATTTATATATATGACTGTTCAAAGATTTAAAACCAATTTCGATGTTTTCCGCATAACATGTGATGCTTTTCTTAATGGAGATAGTTTTTTCCTGTGCAAACCTAAAAAAAAGTGAGTTTTTTTTGCAATTCGAAAAGTAATGATAAATAATAAAAAAAAGACACTTTTTAGAATTTTTGACTGGAAAAACACTCTCCATGTGTAACAGCATCAAATAATAACCTATGATAAGCTATGACCCCTCAAATAATAACAGTCATGTTATAAATGTTTAGTCTGTTTTGGTACTAGCTAAGGCGGCGTCACACTAGCACTTTTTCCGTCTAGTTAGTCAATCTCCGTTGGTTTTTTCTCACTCTGACTAGTTAGTCCGTCTGCATCAGTCAGTCGCTCGTGATGTCTTTTTATAGAAAGTTGAAGTCAACTTTCTTAGTCCCAAAACAAAATCCATAGTGATTACTTTCAAGATATTCGATTTTAAAACAGAAAGTTTTGCAAATTATAATCAATACGTTTAAAAGTATTAAAATATTCAAGTGACTATTTCATGTAATTTCTTTAAAAGCGGTTTTATATAAACAGTTTCCCAACCAGTTAC
>JACEEZ010003722.1:17500-27500 GCA_016584305.1 Chionoecetes opilio | reverse complement strand
AATCTCCAATGAGCCGGCGTCAGGAGGAGGCTGTAGACAACTTTACATGTATATTTCTCCCATTCAAAGTCCTTTTGATAGTTCAAAGTTATTGCTGGAAGCTCATAATATATATATGTTCGTGGCTCCTATATGTTCTATCTCGAACAAGGATGAAATAGAGGAGGAAAGGATGGAATGAGAGAAGGAGAGAATTAAGGAGAGGGAGGTGAAGGTGTCTTCAAGACACCAGGGCCGTACTATTGCGATCGCCTTGCGGACGCTTGCGATGCTGCGCCAGGTCAAGTCTCCAAGGGGGCGGAGTCAGGAGAAGGGTGTTGACAACTTTACAAGTATATTTCTCCCATTGAAAGCCATTGATAGTTCAAGTTATTGCTGGTATTTAATCCCTGAATGCAGAAACATGATTAAAAGCTTATTAAATGATATATTGGGTACTGTAATATCAAGATCAAGAACTAGAACTGTCGCCGACAATTAGAACTCCCGCCGACGTGAAAAATTGGAACAGTCGCCGATATCGGCGACAGTTCCTATCGGCGACAGTTCCAGGTACCTCAGGTGTGCCGTGAGTTGTCGCGTGGATACTCTTAATACCCAAATATACCGAAATACACCTAAACAACATACCAAAATATACCAAAATACACCGAAAAATACCGATAATACACCTAAATATTCCGAAATATACCGAAATACAAACAAATATACCGATAATACACCTAAATATACCAAAATAAACCGAAATATACCGAAATACACCCTAAACACGTTTACAAAATGTATGTATTACGTCTCTTGATACCTTATTTTAGTGTATTGTCATGTATTTCGGTGTATTACGGTATATTTTGGTATTAAGAGACGCCGTTGTCGCGTTTGTTTTGAATTGAGATCTGCCTAGCACTGGGCTGGGAGGCGCCGCGGCCAGACAGTAGTGTGACCACTTGCTCTGGGCGCCCAGAAGTAGCTCTGCTCCCAGCCCACGCAAAACCGCCCAGTCCACGGGTAAAAATGGCTAGTGTGACCGTAGCTTAACTCTATCTTAAATATACACAGATGTCGAAATTGGTATATGTGAAGTTTAAACCAATCAATATACGATCGGTGGTTTTAAAAGTATCCTGAACGTTTCATTTTCATTATAAGGAGTACCACAAAGGCAGCTGTCGGAAATGAAAAATAACATAAGGGGGGTCTGGCTGAGGGGACGAAACCCCTCTAGCGAGGTTAGGGTATGAAAACAATGCCCAGACTAGGTTACTTAACTTAATTAGCAGGGGGGTCTGGGGGGGCGGCGAAAGCCCCCTAGCGAGGTTAGATTACGAAAATAACGCCTAGGCTAGGTTAGTTAACTAGCGGGGGGGTCTGGGGGGGAACGAAACCCCCCTTGCGAGGTTATGTTAAGAAATCAATGCCTAGGCTAGGTTAGTTAACTAGCGGGGGGGAACGAAACCGGCCGGCCGGTCCCCTTTGCGAGGTTATGTTAAGAAAAAATGCCCAGGCTCAGTGCGTTAACTAGCGGGGGGGTCTGGGGGAGAACGAAGCCCTCCTTGCGAGGTTATGTTAAGAAAACAATGCCTAGGTTAAGTTAGTTAACTAGCGGGGGGGTCTGGAGGGGAACGAAACCCCCCTTGCGAGGTTATGTTAAGAAAACAATGCCCAGATTAGGTTAGTTAACGAGCGGGGGGAACGAAACCCCCCTAGCGAGGTTAGGTTACGAAAACAATGCCCAAGTTTAGTTATTTAACTTGCAGGGGGCCTGGAGGGGCGCAGCCCCCCCCCCCCCGTTATGATAGGAGAGTATTGGTCAATAAGGAGTATTGGTTAAAACTGCATATTTACATCAAAATTAAAAACACTTGGTGAGACATGCGATATTTACCTTGTAAGAAGTCATTTCTTTGAGTTGGGGAGTCCGGAACCGTCCTTGGCGCCAAATTGCAATGTTTTTTTATTGCATCTGGTCTTGGTCTTAGGGTGGGTGACCCCTCCGGCATACCAACCTCGCCATGGCTCCCGACGTCGGGTCCTCATCCCGATAGGAACAAAATCAGCAGTTCATGAAACTGATCAATGAAGTATCACGACAGTCGGGCGCCCCACTCACTATCGTGTACTGGGTGGAAAATGACCACTTCTTGCAACTGGGCCTAAGCCACGAATGGAAAAGAAAACGGTCATTTTGTCGTCACGATAGAGCTACGATAACAACGACAGTGCCATGACGGTGCCATGAACGTATCACGATAGCGTCAAGAGCCAGCAACCCATTCTCACACGTGGCTGGGTGTTGTCATGGTGATGGAGAAGGAAGGGGGTAAAAATGAAGGTGGAGAAACAGGTTTTGTATTGGTGATGGGGAAGGGGTGGAAACGGGGGGGGGGGTGTTGTGATAAAGAGGGGGTGTTGGTTTTGGGTTTGAGAAACGGGGGGTGATGGAGAAGGCGTGTTGGGGGTGGTTGGGTGTGAGTGCTTAAACGGGGGTGGGTGGCATCACCACGTGGTGATGGGAGTAGGGATATGGAGTAAGGGAGGGGGTGTCACCACGTGGTGATGGGAATAGGGGGTATGGAGTAAGGGAGGGTTCACCACGTGGTGATGGGAGTAGGGGGTATGGATTAAGGGGGGGGGGGGTTTCACCACTGGTGATTGGGTAAGGGGGGGGTGTCACCCGTGGTGAGGGAGTATGGGTGGTACTACTCTACTACTACTCTATACTACTATACTACTACCCACTACACTACTACTACTACTACCACCACCACCAATAAATACCACCCACTACCCCTACCTACTACCACTACTACCACTACTACTACTACTGCTAACTACTGCTACTACTATTACTGCCGCTACTATACCACTACTACCACTATACCACTACTTTCCCACCAACTACTACCACTTACTACTACTCTACTACTACTATTGCCTACTAATACTACTAAATATTTACTACTACTATTACTACTACTATTACTTTCTACTATACTACTACTACTACTACTAGTCACTACTCCCACTACACTACTACAACTATTACCACTACACTACTACTACTACTACTACTACACTACTACTACTTACTATACTACTACTAAATATACTTTCTAAATACTATAAATACTACTACTATACTATGTACTACTACTACTACTACGATACTACTACTACTACTACTAAATACTACTACTACTACTACTACTTACAGGCACGAACAACCGAAGGCCCACCCTACAAAACCAACGTCAAATCACCAAATCAAAACAGTTTTATGACCTCAATATGACAACCACTACACCTCAGCCAGCCCCCCACTGCCCTCCCAACCCCTACCGGGGCCGGGGGGGGGGAGAGAGCCACAACCCCCCGTAGTGGAAATTGAAGATGGACGCTATTCTTAGAGGCCGAATTTCCTCCTTTTTGAACCTGAGTAGAAATTAAGATGTTGTATCTATTAAACCCCTTTGTTAAACCCCCTTTCATTACCATTTAACCCCAAACCCCTCTTTTTCACCCCTCCCATCTCTTTCAACCCTAAAAACCCCCCTTTCAACCTCCTACTACTAAGTTCAACCCTACTGAACGAAAATTGGGTTTGAGCCGGTCCCATCAGCCCGCTGTACGGGCCCTCTTACACAACCCCACCGCCTCAACCAATTTTGGACGGGTCCCCACCAGGGTACGATTTCACNTAGCTCCTCTCTTCATAAAAATAGTCATTGTATTAATCGCGTTAAAACCTCAAGGTTACATGTGTTGTTCTTGCTGTGAATCGGTTACCTAAACACTTCATATAATTGTGTCTGTTTATTTCCCCAGAAATAAATTTGTTGTATTGTGCCATGGCATACTCTGTCCTGTCTCGTTCAACTTTCCGCGTAGTTGCTGGTTTACCGATACTCCTGATCTTAATATAAGTAGCAGTGTGGAACTTTCCTAGTACATCCATGAACACAAATATAGATGGATGGGATGTATAAAATTGCTCATTGAAATGAGCATGAAAAGATTCGGCAGAATTTTTGGTACGCTTTGTATTTGAGGGGACTTCAGCCCAAAGCACTGAAGAATATCTTGATTCTGCTGTTACATAATCATCAACCAGATAGTCAGGAAAGCGAGTACATCTCTCATCCTGAGGTGCGTCTGTCATTAATTCCTCGACGAAGCAATCTTCTACATCTGTTGAGTCAATGAAATGTAGACCAAATGATAATTTCAGCCACTGGCCTATGTCACTGTTGGTGTCCTTGTAGTCCCTATTTAGGTCCAGGTTTTGAATTTTTTGCCTCCATGCCTGCCCTAAATGAAATCTGCAACATTTGATGACTGCGGTTGATGACTGCGGGTACCGAGACCACCGTGAGTGCCTGTTTCGGTGGTTTCGTTGGTTGTTGGAGTTCACAGTTGTTCACAGTTGTTCACAGTGTGTTCACAGTTGTTGAAGCCCACGGTGCCCAGTCAGTCCGGTGCTTAAATCCTGTGTTGTCATAATTTTCCGCAATGGAGTTTACGATTTCCCGGACCAACAAAGGCAAGAAGTGTTTGATGCTCGATGGATATATATAATATATATATAACACACACATACACACACATACCCAGTCAATATTTAGTCAGTCAGTCAGTCAGTCAGTCACCCAGTCAGTCAGTCACTCACTCACTCAGTCCACACACACACACACACAGACACCCACCCACACACAAACACACCTTAAAGAAAGCTTCTCTGCTAGTGGGCTGCAAGGTTTGGGAAAAAGTACAGAATTCTTTCAAGTACAGTATGAGGTCCCGGCGCCTGGCCACGGGGACCTCCTCCGTATCCCCCGCTCCCAGTTGGTGGAAGAGCTCACTCAGGAATCTCTCGTCCTCCTTTTGTGCGAGAAGAACAGTCCACACACACACACAAAACACACACACACACACACACACACACCCCACACATAAAAGTGCATCATTTCCTAAACTATAATTAAAAACAACACACATCCAACCACTACTACTACCACCACTATAACTACCACTACAACCACCACATCATTCCACACCAAAACTGAAAAAACCCCCCATACAAAAAAATAGCTTAAAATCCCCATTACAAAAACTGAAAAAGCCCCATTACAAAAACTGAAAAATCCCCCCCTTAAAAAAACTGAAAATCCCCCCATTAAAAAAACTGAAAAATCCCCCCATAAAAAAAACGGTAAACCCCATTAAAAAAACTGAAAAATCCCCCCATAAAAAAACTGAAAATCCCCATTAAAAAATGAGAAATCCCTTAAAAAATCACCAAAAATCCCACCCATAAAAAACAAAAATTCCCCCATACAAATAAATACTGAAAATTCCCCCATACAAAATTTTAAACTCCTCATAAGGAAACTGAAAAATCCCCCATAAAAAAACTGAAAAATCACCCATAAAGAAACTGAAAAATCCCCATAAAAAAACTGAAAAATCCCCCCTAAAAAAACTGAAAAATCCCCCCCAAAAAAATGAAAAATCCCCCATAAAAAAACTGAAAAATCCCCCATAAAAAACAGAAAAATCCCCCATAAAAATACGAAAAAATCCCCCATAAAGAAACAGAAAAATCCCCCATAAAAAAATGAAAAATCCCTTTAAAAAACTGAAAAATCCACCATAAAGAAACTGAAAAATCCCCCATATACAAACTGAAAAATCCCCCATAAAAAAAGTTAAAAATCCCCCATAAAGAAACTGAAAATCCCCCATAAAAAACTAAAAAATCCCCCTCAAAAAAGTGAAAATCCCCATAAAAAAAATGAAAATCCCTTTAAAAAACTGAAAAATCCACCATAAAAAACTGAAAAATCCCTTTAAAAAAAACTGAAAAGCACCTCATAAAAAAAACTGAAAAATCCCCCATAAATAAACTGAAAAATCCCCATAAAAAACTGAAAAATCCCCCATAAAAAAACTGAAAAATCTCCCATAAAAAAATTGAAAAATCCCTTCAAAAAACAGAAAAATCCCTTTAAAAAACTGAAAAATCCCTTTCAAAAACTGAAAATCACTTAAAAAAAACTTAAACATCCCCCATACAAAAACTGAAAATCCCCCCTAAAAAAAACTGAAAAATCCCCCATAAAAAAACTGAAAAATCCACCATAAAAAAACTGAAAAATCCGCCATAAAAAACTGAAAAAACCCCCATAAAAAAACTGAAAAAGCCCCTATAAAAAACTGAAAAATCCCTTTAAAAAACTGAAAAATCCCTTTAAAATACTGAAAAACCCCTTTAAAAACTGAAAAATCCCTTTAAAAAAAACTGAAAAATCCCCCATAAAAAAAACTGAAAATCCCCCATAAAAAAAACTGAAAAATCCCCCATAAAATAACTGAAAAATCCCCCTAAAAAAACTGAAAAATCCCTATAAAAAATACTGAAAAATCCCCCATCAAAAAATTGAAAAATACCCCATACAAAAACTGAAAAATCCACCCACAAAAAAATTACCCTGCAAATTTTTTATTTTTAATTATAAATATTTCTCTCTGTTTCTCTTATTTCTAGTAATAAAACTATTTTTTCTCTCTCTATAATCTCTATCTATAATAATATAAGCGAAAGTGTGTCTGTCTGTCTGTCTGTCTGTCTGTGTGTGTGTGTGTGTGTGTGTGTGTGTGTGTGTGTGTGTGTGTGTGTGTCTGGTATAGGTTCCGCCCCACGTGGCGCAATCACCTCATATGGTACGTTTTTGGAACCAGGTTGACCAGGAGAAGGTTTTTAAGCCTACTTATGAGATGATCCGATATTTTTTTATTTTTTTTTAGCAGCCTATTAGCGAGAATTGTGAAAAAAAGTGTTTGCGAAAATTGAGGAAACCTTGATGTAGGGTGATGGGTAATGGGAGAGTGAATGGGTGGGGTGATGGGTAATGGGTATGGGGTGATGGGTGAGTGAATGGGTGGGGGTGATGGGTGAGGGGTGAAGGAATAGGTGGGGGGTGATGGGTAATGGGTGAGTGAATGGGTGTGTGGTGATGGGTAATGGGTGAGTGAATGGGTGGGGGTGATGGGTAATGGGTGAGTGAATGGATGGGGGGTGATGGGTGATGGGTGAGTGAATGGGTGGGGGGAATACATACATTTCTACATCCATGATTTCAGGAAAGTTAGAAGGGGCTATCTGGAGAGTCCGTGTTTGGTGGGCCGAAGGCCCCCAAACACAGGTGGTGGGCCAAAGGCCCACCAATAGCCCTCCGCAGGAGCTAGCCATCTATCATAATAATATAAGCGAAAGTGTGTCTGTCTGTCTGTCTGTCTGTGTGTGTGTGTGTGTGTGTGTGTGTGTGTGTGTGTGTGTGTGGTATAGGTTTCGCCCCCCGTGGCGGAATCCCATCATATGGCACACTTTTGGAACCAGCTTGACCAGGGAAGGTTTTAAGCCCATTTATAGGATGGTCCGATCGCTTTTTTTCTCTTTTTAAGCAGCCTATTAGCGAGAATTGTGAGAAAAAGAAGTGGGTTGCGAGAATTGAGGAAACCTTGATGTAGGGTGATGGGTAATGGGCGAGTGAATGGGTGGGGTGATGGGTGAGGAATAGGTGGGGGGTGATGAGTAATGGGTGAGTGAATGGGTGGGGTGATGGGTAATGGGTGCGGGGTGATGGGTGAGTGAATGGGTGGGGGGTTATGGGTGATGGGTGAGGGAATAGGTGGGGGGTGATGGGTAATGGGTGAGTGAATGGGGGTGTGGTGATGGGTAATGGGTGAGTGAATGGGTGGGGGGTGATGGGTAATGGGTGAGTGAATGGGTTGGGGGTGATGTGAATGGGTTGGCGTTAAAACATACATTTCTACATCAATGATTTCAGGAAAGTTAGAAGGGGCCATCCGGAGAGTCTGTGTTTGGTGGGCCAAAGGCCCACCAAACACATGTGGTGGGCCAAAGGCCCACCAATAGCCCTCCGCAGGAGCTAGCCAAAAGGTCCGCCCGGAGGGCGGCTTTGCGGCTAGTAATAATATATAATACAAAATTTTAAAACTCTTTCTCACCTGTATGAGTGACACAATCTGCACTTTATTGAAGAAGATGAATGACGAGAGCGTGGACACTGGCCAGCATATTCTCTATAATGCTATATACATGTACACAAATATGGCACCAACTCTAAGAGACCCAACCTTTTGTCCGCAGACGCTGAGTTCTCTGGGCGTGTTGTCTGCGCTGGAGTTAACACTGGGCCTGGAGGACAGTGTTATCAAAGCAGCGTCTATTGATGGCTTGAGTTACATGTGGTAGTAGTAGTGGTAGTAGTAGTGGTTGGATGTGTGGCGTGTTGGGTCTCGTTTTGAAGAGGAGGATGAAAGGTACTGTGTGGTAGTAGTAGTAGTAGTAGTAGTAGTAGTTGTGGTGGTAGTAGTGGTGGTAGTAGTAGTGGTTGGATGTGTGGCGAGTTGGGTCTCGTTTTGAAGAGGAGGATGAAAGGTACTGTGTGGTAGTAGTAGTTGTAGTAGTAGTAGTAGTAGTAGTAGTAGTAGTAGTGGGGGTAGTAGTGGTGGTAGTAGCAGTGGTTGGATGTGTGGCGTGTTGGGTCTCGTTTTGAAGAGGAGGATGAAAGGTATTGTGTGGTAGTAGTAGTAGTAGTGGTGGTAGTAGTAGTAGTAGTAGTAGTAGTAGTAGTAGTAGTGGTAGTAGTAGTAGTAGTAGTAGTAGTGGTAGTAGTAGTAGTAGTAGTAGTAGTAGTAGTAGTGGTTGGATGTGTGGCGTGTTGGGTCTCGTTTTGAAGAGGAGGATGAAAGGTATTGTGTGGTAGTAGTAGTGGTAGTGGTGGTAGTGGTAGTTATAGTGGTGGTTGGATGTGTGGCGTGTTGGGTCTCGTTTTGAAGAGGAGGATGAAAGGTGTTGTGTGGTAGTAGTAGTAGTAGTAGTTGTAGTGGTAGTTATAGTGGTGGTTGGATGTGGGGTCGTGTTGGGTCTCGTTTTGAAGAGGGGGATAGAAGGTGTTGTGTGGTAGTAGTAGTAGTAGTAGTAGTAGTAGTAGTAGTAGTTGTAGTGGTGGTTGGATGTGTGGCGTGTTGGGTCTCGTTTTGAAGAGGAGGATGAAAGGTATTGTGTGATAGTAGTAGTAGTAGTAGTAGTTGTAGTGGTAGTTATAGTGGTGGTTGGATGTGTGGCGTGTTGGGTCTCATTTTGAAGAGGAGGATGAAAGGTGTTGTGTGGTAGTAGTAGTAGTAGTAGTTGTAGTGGTAGTAGTAGTAGTGGTGGTAGTAGTAGTGGTTGGTTGTGTGGCGTGTTGGGTCTCGTTTTGAAGAGGAGGATGGAAGGTGTTGTGTGGTAGTGGTAGTAGTAGTAGTTGTAGTGGTAGTAGTAGTGGTGGTAGTAGTAGTGGTTGGATGTGTGGCGTGTTGGGTCTCGTTTTGAAGAGGATGAAAGGTATTGTGTGGTAGTAGTAGTAGTAGTAGTTGTAGTGGTAGTAGTAGTAGTGGTAGATTTTTTTTTTTCTACCTGAAGTTAAGTCTAATAGAAATTATAAGAAAATATTTATGTAACTATTCTCTCTCTCTCTCTTTTCCTCCTCTCTCTCTCTCTCTCTCTCTCTCTCTCTCTCTCTCTCTCTCTCTCTCTCTCTCTCTCTCTCTCTCTCTCTCTCTCTCTCTCTCTCCTTAAACCCTTCTATGTGGCATCAGAATAGATAGATAGATAGATCGCTATTATTGATATTATTACTACCATGGATAGATACCTAGCCACGCCCCTGCCTGTAGGGGGTGGGGGGGGAGTTAGGGCGTGAGAAAGTTCCAGTGGGTGGGTGTTAAATATATGCCGTGTTGGGTCTCGTTTTGAAGAGGAGGATGAAAGGAATTGTGTGAGAGTAGTGGTGGTGGTGGTGGTAGTAGTGGTTGTAGTAGTAGTAGTAGTAGTACTAGTAGTAGTAGTAACAAAGCAATCCAGTCCTTTAACAACCCACAAACTAAGTAGCAAAAAATAAATAAAGATGATATCCTACCCACAATCCTCTGCGAC
>JACEEZ010003722.1:2500-12500 GCA_016584305.1 Chionoecetes opilio | reverse complement strand
CCTCTCACCCGCCACTGTCAGGCGGCGCTGCACAGACATTATCATGGTCAAATCATCACAAAAAAAAAATATCAGAAACACCCAAAATTCCCCAAGCACTACATTTTTCTCCGAGTCTCCGTGTATTTGTATAGGGCCGGGCTGGGAGGCTCACTCGTGTGACGCCGCCAGCAAGTTTCCCACCACGGCTGGAATGGGGCTGTTTTTTTTCCCGCACTTTTTACAAAAGTCATGTTTCTAGGGAAATAAGGCGTGGAAATGAATGATTTTTTGTGGATTAGGTATTTTGAATGAACGTTCAACATAATTATGCAAAGAAACAATGGGTCTGGACGATTACTTTAAAATATTCTGTTACACCCTGTGTTGTGTTCCTGTAAGATGGGGGAAGAGAGAGAGAGCTGTGATCAGTTGTTCTTCATATATTTATTGAAGTCATTATGACAGTGGCACAAAGTAACACGGCTTGAATTTGCAGAAAGACGAGATGCAGCCAGCCGGGAGGAGACGGAAGAGCCAGCCAGCCAGCCCGTCAGCCAGCCAGCCAGCCAGCCCGTTCGTCCATCAGCCAGCCAGTCAGCCAGCCAGCCAGCCAGCCAGCCAGCCAGCCAGCCAGCCAGCCAGCCAGCCAGCCAGCCAGCCAGCCAGCCAGCCAGCCAGCCAGCCAGCCCGCCCGCCCGTCCGTCCGTCCGTCCGTCCGTCCGTCAGCCAGCCAGCCAGCCAGCCAGCCAGCCAGCCAGCCAGCCAGCCAGCCCGTCCGTCCGTCCGTCAGCCAGCCAGCCAGCCAGCCCGTCCGTCCGTCAGCCAGCCAGCCAGCCCGTCCGTCCGTCCGTCAGCCAGCCCGCCCGTCCGTCCGTCAGCCAGCCAGCCAGCCAGCCAGCCTGCCAGCCCGTCCGTCAATCAGCCAGCCCGCCCGTCAGCCACTCTGCTTGCTGTGCTGGGGAGGAAAAAGACACACATAAGAACATACGAAAATAAGGAAGCTGCAAGAGGCCCGCGGGACCTACAAGAGGTAGTTCCTGTTCAAGGTAGTTACCAGACAGCCTCGTGGACAGCAGACAAAAGGGACAGCTGATGGGGGGAGGGCAGGAGCTGCAGCTTGCCTATTTTATAACAATTTCTTTATAGACAGCGGGATATATATATATATATTATATATATATATATATATATATATATATATATATATATATATATATATATAATATATATATATATATATATATATATATATATATATATATATTATATATATATATATATATAATATATATAATATATGACAGGAGAGCACAGAGTGTCGCCCACAGAGTGTTTCTAGACCACAGCCGGAATGCCCGACACAGCCGCTGTATAACGGTCAATCTTATATGGGAATTTGCCCAAGTACATCACAACTGTAAACTTTTCTTTACTTCTACTTCACGACTGGTCTGGAAGGAAGCTGCAAACACTGTGAAGCCAGGGGGCAGAGTGTACTTATTACTGCACTGAAGCCAGTCATTCAGAGCGAAGAAGCTGAGAATTCTCAGCTTCCTCGTTCTAAATGTCACTTCATTCAGTGCAGTACTGGCTTCCTTCCTGTCTTCATAGTGTGGTCAGCTTCCTTCCAGGCCAGCCGTGTAGAGACAAGTTGTCGAGACGAGCAAATTCCGATACAAGGCTGTAGCGGAATGGCCTGAAAACAGTGCCGGGAGGCCTGAATGTTCTCTGCTTTCTGTCTGTATTTCTGTAAACAATAAAAACACTTTCAGGATCATTATTTTTCTATTGATGCCCAAACAAATAATGAAATATTTACTTTTTTTAAATAATCGCCTGGGTGAAAAGTAAGTGACGTACACGAGTGCCACACTGTATGACGAGAGCCACCCACCCACGGCACTCTGCAACACTGGCATTGCAGCTAGACGAGTGCCACAATGAGCGATGGCGAGACGGGGCACCCACCTACGGCACACTACAAAACTATGGCACTGACGGGCAAGAGACTACACGAGTGCCACACTGTATGACGAGAGCCACTCACCCACGGCACTGCAACACTGGCATTGAAGCTAGACGAGTGCCACAATGAGTCATGGCGAGACGGGGCACCCACCTACGGCACACTACAAAACTATGGCACTGACGGGGAAGAGACTACACGAGTGCCACACTGTATGGCGAGAGCCGAGAGCCTCACACACTGCAGCACTGGCACTGACGCCGGGTGAAAGCAAGTCGCTGTAGGCCCGCTGCTACCATGACAAAAATACACCTGGTTTCCATGCTGGCTGTTACTGGCGTTTATAAAACCTTACATTGAATACACCAAACCCAATACAAAGACTAGTTACTACTGGCCAAATAAAGACATTCATTATGCCCATTAGATGGTCGTATATTGCAAATAAAGCAGCGATTACAACTTATCACTTATAGTATTACTTACATACTTAATAAAGTGTTGCAGATACGATGGATGGCGAGTGTGTGAATGGCTCTCTACTAGGACAAAAGGAAATACTGGTAGTGTGTGGAGGGAGTGAAGTGTTGTGGAAATAGAGTTTGCATAGAGGTGTATAAGAGACATCAGGAAGCCGGGAGACCTACCTACACAGGGTAGTTGTTCCTGTTACTAATGAAAGATCTATTCTGTCAGGGCCAAGGGATCAAATAACCACGGGACAAACTGTGCATTACGTCACCTGAAGAGACTTAGATGCCCCCGTTTTAGAATGACCACAATACGTCAGGGGAGATGAGGAGTGCATGACAGGGGAGATGAGGAATGCATGACAGGGGAGATGAGGAGTGCATGACAGAGGAGATGAAGAGTGCGTGACAGAGGAGATGAGGAGTGCATGACAGGGGGGATGAGGAGTGCATGACAGAGGAGATGAGGAGTGCATGACAGGGGAGATGAGGAGTGCATGACACAGGAGATGAGTGCATGACATGGGAGATGAGGAGTGCATGACAGGGGAGATGAGGAGTGCATGACAGGGGAGATGAGGAGTGCATGACAGGGGAGATGAGGAGTGCATGACAGGGGAGATGAGGAGTGCATGACAATGGAGATGAGGAGTGCATGACAGGGGAGATAAGTGCATGACAGAGGAGATGAGTGCATGACAGGGAGATGAGGAGTGCATGACAGAGGAGATGAGTGCATAACAGGGGAGATGAGGAGTGCATGACAGGGGAGATGAGGAGTGCATGACAGGGGAGATGAGGAGTGCATGAGAGGAGATGAGGAGTGCGTGACAGAGGAGATGAGGAGTGCATGACAGGAGAGATGAGGAGTGCATGACAGAGGAGATGAGGAGTGCATGACAGGAGAGATGAGGAGTGCATGACAGAGGATATGAGTGCATGACAGGGGAGATGAGGAGTGCATGACAGGGAGATGAGGAGTGCATGACAGGGGATATGAGGAGTGCATGACAGGGGAGATGAGGAGTGCATGACAGGGGAGATAAGGAGTGCATGACAGGGGAGATGAGGAGTGCATGACAGGGGAGATGAGGAGTGCATGACAGAGGAGATGAGGAGTGATTGACAGAGGAGATGAGGAGTGCATGACAGGGGAGATGAGGAGTGCATGACAGAGGAGATGAGGAGTGCATGACAGGAGAGATGAGGAGTGCATGACAGGGGAGATGAGGAGTGCATGACAGGGGAGATGAGGAGTGCATGACAGAGGAGATGAGAGTGCATGACAGGGGAGATGAGGAGTGCATGACAGAGGAGATGAGAGTGCATGACAGGGAGATGAGGAGTGCATGACAGGGGAGATGAGGAGTGCATGACAGGGAGATGAGGAGTTGCATGATAGGGGAGATGAGGAGTGCATGACAGAGGAGATGAGGAGTGCATGACAGGGGAGATGAGGAGTGCATGACAGAGGAGATGAGGAGTGCATGACAGGGAGATGAGGAGTGCATGACAGAGGAGATGAGGAGTGCATGACAGAGGAGATGAGGAGTGCATGACAGGGGAGATGAGGAGTGCATGACAGAGGAGATGAGGAGTGCATGGCAGGGGAGATGAGGAGTGCATGACAGGGGAGATGAGGAGTGCATGACAGAGGAGATGAGGAGTGCATGACAGGGGAGATGAGGAGTGCATGACAGGGGAGATGAGGAGTGCATGACAGAGGAGATGAGGAGTGCATGACAGGGGAGATGAGGAGTGCATGACAGAGGAGATGAGGAGTGCATGACAGGGGAGATGAGGAGTGCATGACAGGGGAGATGAGGAGTGCATGACAGGGGAAATGAGGAGTGCATGACAGAGGAGATAGGAGTGCATGACAGGGGAGACGAGGAGTGCATGACAAAGGAGATGCGGAGTGCATGACAGGGGAGATGAGGAGTGCATGACAGAGGAGATGAGTGCATGACAGGGGAGATGAGGAGTGCATGACAGGGGAGATGAAGAGTGCATGACAGGGGAGATGAGGAGTGCATGACAGAGGAGGCACCGAAACACCTTTTGGAGAGCTGAAGAAGAGAATATCAGATGGAAAAAAACAGAGTTAACAGAAGTGCATTTCTTTCCAAGTGCATTTTTGTGTGACCTTGGCCAGTCCTTTGTCATGTAAATAAAATAAAAGTAGTCACAAGGGCCGTACTTTTAAAATCTTTCGCCAGTGCTGGGGAAAGCGTTGGCCAGGCACTTTGTGATTTCTTACTTTTAAAAGTCACGAGCGCTCCGCCAGGGCTGGCGGAGGACAAGTATTGGAATAGCCTGGCCAACGTGAGTTCTGCTGAGACCTCCCTCTCACCGGGCGATCAACATTTTTTGCATTAAGTTTATACTTTTTACAATACGACTAGGCATGTCATGAGACAGCAAACCTATTGCGACGGTAAATATGTGTATGGCAAGTTCTTTCATGGAAAATAAGTCATGTATATTATTTTCAAAACACCATCGAGGTCCCAGCGCAGCAGACAGCACCAGAGGTTTATAGAACTGTCGCCGATAGGAACCGTCGCCGAAGCAGCAAACGAGAACTGTCGCCGACGATTGGAACTCCCGCCGACGTGAAATGTTGGAACAGTTCCTAACGGCGACAGTTCCAGGTACCGCACCAGACACCCCCCCGAGGTGACTGTATTTTTCCTTTTTGTCCAATATATATTGGTTTAGGGACCATATTGCACAATATAATGTATACATTGGATGTTTTGGTGATGGCGTCTTTACACTAAGCTATAGCAGAGGCCTCTCACCCTCATAAGAATTTCAGTGAGACGTGATTATGATATCATTGTGCTCCCGCCACTAAAATATTTTATTTCTGTTGTATATCAGATAGAATTTAATGTTATTTTGCACAATATCAGGTTATGTTTTGGTGATGGCGTCTTTACATTGAGCTATGTCAGAGGCCCCGGCCCCGCATACATTACACGTGAGACGTGCTTGTAATAGTGTGCTCCCGACACTGTAAATTAGTTTTATTTGGTACATTTTTACACCAGGACCAGAATTCTCTATACATTTGGGAGAATGGTTTCTGTTTACCTTAATAGATTCTGAGAAACATTCTCTCAATGAGTTTCCGTCGCAAATCACTACTTTCGGAGATATAAGATGCTTTTAGTAGGAAGGAGAGTGTATGGGAGGGGGTGCAGTCAGTTCGTTCACAAGTTGTTTCGTACACCAGTAGATTAGTACACCAAAAAGTTGTTTCGTAGTCTATATGAAACCATAGTCGTTTCGTACACTCAGCTCAGAGTTGAACTTTACTACTAGAGCTACGAAACGACACCAGGTATGTACGCAAAACTCAAAATCAGTGTACGAAACAACTAACAAAACCTGGGTACGAAACAGCTTGTGTACGAAACTCCCTGTAACATATAGGAGATATGAAAATGAACTAACCTAACCCTACTATTACAGGGAGTTTCGTACCCAGGTTGTGTTAGTTGTTTCGTACACTGATTTTGAGTTTTGCGTACATACCTGGTGTCGTTTCGTAGCTCTAGTAGTAAAGTTCAACTCTGAGCTGAGTGTACGAACGACTATGGTTTCATATAGACTACGAAACAACTTTTTAGTGTACTAATCTACTGGTGTACGAAACAACATGTGTACGAACTGACTGCACCCCCTCCCATACACTCCCCTTCCTAGGGGAGTGTATACACTCACTAACCTAACCCCATGTTTTAAACTAACTAAAGCCAAATCCTCATTAAAAAGTGTCCGCGGCAAGGGAAGAACAGAGGCGATGCAGGTCACAAGAGGAAGAAGAGGGAGGTGCACATAAACACTTGTCTCTCTCCTCCCGAAAAATAGGATGTTATATTATATCTCCAAAAGTAATTATTTGCGATGGAAGTTCATTGAGAGAAAGTTTCCTGGAATACAATAAGGTAAACAAACCATGCTCCCAATTGTGTAGGGACTTCTGGTCCTAGTGTAAAATATTATACCTGTTATTTATTGGGTTAATCAGATGAAATTGAATGAGTTACAACTTTTGTTACAATTAGAAGGGTAAATATGCAGTTTCAATCAATACTCACTATTGAACAATACCCTACTGATATAAATAGGGGCCTGTGCCCCCCCGGACCCCCCTTGCTAGTTCACTAACCTAACTAAATTTTCATTTATGGGCATTACTGTTTTTGAGGACGAAACTTTGTCGTGAATAGTTTTAATATGTTTGAATTATCTGATACTTATTTTTGGGTGATTTATTTTCTCTGGTTTAAAATCACTTACAGTATATTTACATGAATGTTAGATTATTATATGTTTCATATATTATTTTCCAGATAATGGACGCACTGCTAGAGTTTGAAGATATAGAAGTGCTTGATCCAGCCAAAGCAGAAAGGATCAGATTGCCAAGACAAACTGTGAAAGACAGAAAGACAGCCTAGATTTGTTCCTGAGCCAGACTGAGTTGGAATTAAAAGATGGTTGGTAATAAAAAATACTGAAAACATTTCCTAATGTTTAATATCACAAACCTATATATTGTTTTGTCTTTGTACTTGTTATGTGGTGAATGAGATTAAATGATTAATATCACAATTGCCTTTGGAAGTATGATTGATTGTAGCATGTTAGGTTAAGTGGTGAACTATATTTAATTATTCACATCACTGCTGGAAGTATCTGATAGTGTGTAGCAGGTTAAGTGGGGATGTTAGGTTAAATGATGAATGATTTCTGTTTACCTAAATAGATTCTGAGAAACACTCTCAATGAGTTTCCGTCGCAAATCACTACTTTCGGAGATATAAGATGCTTTTAGTAGGAAGGAGAGTGTATGGGAGGGGGTGCAGTCAGTTCGTACACGAGTTGTTTCGTACACCAGTAGATTAGTACACCAAAAAGTTGTTTCATAGTCTATATGAAACCATAGTCGTTTCGTACACTCAGCTCAGAGTTGAACTAGAGTTACGAAACGACATCACAAATGTACGAAAAAAACTATAAGTCAGTGTACGAAACAACTAACAAAACCTGGCTACGAAACAACTTGTGTAAGAAACAACCTGTAACCTATAGGATAGGAAAATATTACCTCCCTACCTTTAGACTCACTAACCTAACCCTACATGTTAACCTATCACCTAAGGCCAAATCCCCATTAAAAAGTGAGGATCTTTAATATCGATACTGGAAGTATGATCCATTGCTGCATGTTAGGTTAAGCGGGGATAAATTATACTCAATAATACAACTACTGGAAGTATATGATCCATTGCTGCATGTTAGGTTAAGCGGGGATTGATCTTTAATAAGATCACTACTGGAAGTATATGATATATTGTTGTACGTTAGATAAGTAGTGAGCGAGTTTGAATTATAAATATCAGAACTACCTTTGGTAAAATTTCGGAAGTGGGCATTCCCTGATTTCGAGGTCGAAACTTAGTTTTCCTGAATAGTTTTGATGTGTTTTGAATGAATCTGGCACTCGTTTTTGTGGGAAATCAATGTTTGTTTACAGGTGTGGGGGTGCCCGCCCCGCCCCGCCCCGCCCCGCCCCGCAAACCTTAATTGCTCCGCTTCACACTGCCATAGTTTTGAACATTTCTTTTTTTCTTGATATCTGTTACTAAACCAAACTCCACCTCTAACCTAATTTAATTTAACCTAACTTAACAGTTTATGGCTGAAATAACGGTAGATTTTCGGTAGTACATGTAACACCATTATTATTCAATTGCGCCATGGGAAATGGGGTTCAAAATATTCATAATGAATAATTCTACACGATGATGTTTGTTTGTTTGTTTGTTTGTTTGTTTGTTTGTTTAGAGGATAATTCCTCAGAGCCGTAGTGATCTAGCGCTGCGGCAATTAGTGTTAGGGGAAGCCACCACCCCGGGAGGCGGGTCACAAACCCCCGGCTAACACCCGGTACCCATTCACTGCTGGGTGGACAGGGGCTCGGGTTTTAAGAAAGGCCGCCCGTCCGTCTTCGCTCCGCCCGGGGATCTAACCCGGGACTTCTCGGTTGTGAGCCGAGCGTGCTAACCACTACACCACGGAGCACCGTATGTAAATGTAGGTAAGAATGCTAGGACTTTTGGAAGCCCACTACCGAACTAATAGCCTATCTTTGCACGAGTTAGGTGGTAAATAAGCTTAAATGCTTAATATCACAACTGCTTTAGGAAGCATGTGACATATTATTGCTCGTTAGTTCAGTGATGAACGAACTTTAATTATTAATAACAGTACTGTCTGGAAAAGAGTAGCTACAAGAGCAATCACGGCATATAATTTGGTAGTTTTGTCATTTATGCCTTCAATATATTCCTTGATGAGGTCAATGAGCATCCCCTTATCCACAGTGGATACAGGAGTTGCCTCAAGAGAGCCAGCATCCTCACTTGTAGCACTGGTGTCCACTGTAGATGTAAACAAACTTTAATTTCCCGCGATTTCAAGCGCCATTTCGCCGAGTCGAGCGAGAGTATGAGAAGGTTAGCGCTGGCGAACACTCACGTCCGCCAACCCTGGCAATGCCAGGGTTGGCGTAAGCCAGTGTTTACAAGTAAGGATTTCCTGAGGCTGGCGTTGGCCAGGGTTGGCGTAAGCCAGTGTTTACAAGTAAGGATTTCCTGAGGCTGGGGTTCGCCTGGCGGAGCATCGGCAGGCGATCGCCAGCCCGGGCAGAAGGTTTAATAGTACGGCTCAGTAACTATGCTGCACGGTCGGTATAGACAGTTATTGGATAGCCAAAAATAACGTCTTTGAAATGTTCGAGAGCCCCAATGACTCCGAGGGTTTCTTGATTTGTGACGGAATAATTGACCTCCGCCGGGACGAGAACTGTGCTGGCGTACGCGATGACACGGTTCTTCCCTCTTTGATCTTTGTGCCTCAGTACTGCCCCAAGGCCCTTGGCTGAAGCATCTGCACACAGCTCCAATGGAGCTGAAAAGTCTGGGAATGTCAAGACGGGAGGAGCGTTTACGAGTGCAAGTTTTCACTCTTCCAAGCTTTGCTCCCGAGGAGCATCCCAGTGACAGGAGACTTCTTTTCTGAACAGCTGGTTTAGGGGAGATGCCATGCTGGCGAAATCTTTGATCAAGGGGCGCTAAAAGCCCGCTACTGCCAAAAAGGATCTAACATTCTCAACACTCTGGAGTTGAGGAAAGTTTTAGACTCATTATTCCAGTAGACAGTTAGTCAGCCCACAGCTGTACAGATGACCTGCCACACGGGGCACTTCCATAACACCACTTTGTAGTAATGGATGCCACCACAATTGTCCGTCCAGGTCCTGACCTAGTACTTTCAGTTCCTTTCCGGCAACATGTTTATTGATAAAAAGGAGACTAAATATTATTGTGAGCCTACCTCATGCTTGGGCTGTTGTGCTTCTTCCAGGCCCGGGGTGAGTCCAGGCCTGGGTGGGACAAAGGTCATGACTGTCGGGAAGGGTGTCAGGGCACACCTCTGTCACTGCAGTCCGCGGGGCCTCGTCCATCACAGCCTGCGGGAACAACACCTCATTACGGTATACAAC
>JACEEZ010003721.1:280166-322562 GCA_016584305.1 Chionoecetes opilio | reverse complement strand
TTTTTAAGACTAAATCTTCATCTATATTTTCCACTGGTAAATATAATAACAAATGCAGAACAAACAAACAGAACAGAGAGAGAGAGAGAGAGAGAGAGAGTTATTATTATCATTATCATCATCGTTATTGTTATTTAACAATAACAATAATAACGATGATGATAATGATAATAATAACTCTCTCTCTCTCTCTCTCTCTCTCTCTCTCTCTCTCTTTTTCCCCTTTTACTCTTCTTTTCCCCTCTTTCTTCCCTCTTTTACAGTACTCTTTCCTTGCAACATTTCCTCCTCTTACATGTCCAATCTACTCTTATTCATCCCTACTACAATTTCTTCTCTCTCCCCTCTCTCTTCTCTCCTCTCTCTCTCTCTCTTCTCTCTCTCTCTCTCTCTCTCTCTCTCTCTCTCTCTCTCTCTCTCTCTCTCAGCCAGCCAGCATTATGAGGCGGCCAGACTAAATCATATTACGCCAACAATAATGTCAATTTGTCCCATCAATTCACACTGTCTATTTCCGCTATTGTGAAAATGAATTGATTATCCTCCCCCTCCCTTCCCCTCCCCCCCCTTACACGCAGTCCTATCCCCCTCCCTCATATCCCCTCCCTTCTTTCCTCACCCTCTTCCATTCCCATTTCCCCCCAATTTCGCACCCTCCCCATTTCCCAATTCCCTCCCTTATTTCCCTACTACCTCTTTCCATTTCCCCATTTCCCCTCATTCCCCTCCCTTATTTCCCTACCTATCCCCATTTCCCCTATCTCTCCCCATTTCCCCTCCCTTATTTCCCTCCCTCTCTCCCCATTTCCCCATTCCCCCCATTTCCCTCCCCTCTTCCCCACCCTCCTCCCATTTCCCCTCCCCTCTCCCCATTTCCGCATTTCCCCTCCCTTTCCCTACCTCTCCCATTTCCCCTTCCCCTCATTTTCCCTTATTCCCCACCCTCTCCCCATTTCCCCATTTTCCCCTCCATCTCCCTCTCCCCCTTTTTCCCCACCCTCTCCCCATTTCCCCCATATTCCCACCTCCCCTCTCCCCATTTCCCCTCCCTTTATTTCCCCACCCTCTCCCCATTTCCCCCTTTCCCCTCCCTTATTTCCCCACCCTCTCCCCATTTCCCCATATTCCCCTCCCTTCTTTCCCTACCCTCTCCCCATTTCCCTCCCTTTCCCCTCCCTTATTTCCCCACCCTCTCCCCATTTCCCCTCCCTTCTTTCCCTACCCTCTCCCCATTTCCCCATTACGCAACCAATGACGCAAAGGGGAATATAGAAGTAGAAATAATATAATCTAATTTCTCTACTCAATAATTTCTTGGTATTCTCAGATTTTTCCAATTTTTCAGACTTTCATTTTTTTTTCTCTCGCGCAAATGTGTCAAAAGTGGGCGTGTGTGGTGGAGGAGGAGAGGGGAGGTGGGGGAAGGTGGAGGGGGAAGGTGGGGGAAGGTGGAGGGGGAAGTAGGGGGTATGGTGGGGGTGTGGGGAGGTTTCTACTACAGTTTACTCCCCTGACTCACACACAAAGTTTACGTCACTGTAGTAACGGGCCGCGACACCGCTTTTTACTACGCGTCGCTATGTAGTGCTTTGCCGCCAAACACATAATTCACACATAACTAACCACATAGCCCGTGTCTACCATAACTACATACCCATACATGACCCAAACTATACTATAACTAATGTATGAGTGCTTAAAACAGTGTAATATTGAGTTATAACGAGGAATTGGTGTATTTTATATTCCATAATGGCAACACATCTTTAGTTGTGTTAGATGTGATGTCACAAAAGGGGCGGGGTTTACGCGTGACGTCACAAAAAGGGGCGGGGTTTACGCGTGACGTCATAAAAAGGGGCGGGGCTTTTGGTAAACACGGACTTCTCTCATTCTTGTAGTGACTGCAGCGGCGCGAGCGTTAGTTTCGAGGTGGACATCGAGGCGGCAGTACGCTCGCCCCCCGTCCGTGACACCCTCTCTCTTGCTCACCACCAGCCTTTTTGGATTACCGGCACAATTTTTTACCGAGTATTATTTACCGAGTGGCAGTTGGAAAGCAGTGCATTTTGATACCAACCGAACCTTTACCCGAGAGCTTCTATTACGAAGGTGTGTACCGTATAAAAAGTATATAAGAAGCAAGAAAAATATATATATAACAAAATTTTTCCTATATTTTACACAATTTTAGATTTTTTTTTTTTTAATACGCCACCCAAATGTCATTACCGTAATTTTTCTTGGTATTTTTAATGTTTTAGTAACTTATTCACAACCACCAATTTATCATAACCAGTGTTTTGTAAAGAGTGAACAACCACAACCTGCTACTACCACCACAACCACTACTACTGCTCAAGGCAAAACAAGTTATAGATGTATTGCACGTGTGTGTGTGTGTGTGTGTGTGTGTGAGGCGGGGCAGTGAGATAACAGTTACCCATGAATGACATAACTTGCCGAGCGCCGTAAGCTTATCATTCATTTCACTTCATTCCTTCCTTCCTTCCTTCATTAAACTTCACTTCTATCATTGTTATGCATATTATTCACCCATTTTTTTAGTAATTTATCCATCGGCTCATTTATTATCATTCATTTAATTCCCTATTGTTGTTATGCATATTATTCACCCAATTTTAAAGTTATTTCTCCGTGTCTTCTCTATTATTTATTTACATTTATAATTATTCATCATTGCCTTACTGCTTGCTTCACTAGTTATTGTATTATAATATTTTTTTAAGATCGTATTAGTGGTATCGTGAAAATCAAACATTATTATTACTATTATTGTTATTATTGTTGTGTTTAGTAGTTGTATGTTGTCAAATGTATACTACTTTAATGAATGTTTTATAATTAATGTTTTTGCATGGTTAGCTATATCTCAAAATGCATGATGCTATAGATATGACAGTAGTAGTAGTGGTGGTGGCAGTAGTAGTAGTAGTGGTGGCAGTAGTAGTTGTAGTAGCAGTGGTGGTGGCAGTAACAACCTAAACCGCCATTAACCGACCACTCTCCTTATCCTTTTATGAAAGTAACCACCCCACTTATGACGGCACCCCTGTCCTACTTCTGCTACTACTATACTACTACTCTAACTGTACAACTGCTACTGCTACTACTACTATAAGCTGTACAACTGCTACTACTACTATTAACTGTACAACTGCTACTACTACTATAAACTGTACTACTGCTACTCTTAACTGTACAACTGCTACTATAACTACAACTGCTACTACTACTATACCTGTACTACTGCTACTCTAACTGTACAACTGCTACTACTACTACTACTACTACTGTTATTGTTGATGCTGCTACGCGCAATAATCTTATCATGCGTCCTTCTCTGTTTATCTTATTCTCTCTCTCTCTCTCTCTCTCTCTCTCTCTCTCTCTCTCTCTCTCTCTCTCTCTCTCTCTCATTAATCATGCAACATTCTCACTCGCGTCTTGTTTGTCTCCACTTATTACCAGCACACGACTCCACCCACAACTCCACTTAATACTCCACTTTACTTTATTTACCTTGATATTACACTTTATTTGCTTTGATATTCCACTTTATTTACTTTGATATTCCACTTTAATTGCCTTGATAGTCCACTTGATTTGCTTTGATAGTCCACTTTAATTGCCTTGATATTCCACTTTATTTACTTTGATAGTCCACTTGATTTACTTTGATAGTCCACTTGATTTACTTTGATAGTCCACTTGATTTGCTTTGATAGTCCACTTGATTTGCTTTGATAGTCCACTTGATTTGCTTTGATAGTCCACTTGATTTGCTTTGATAGTCCACTTGATTTGCTTTGATCTTCCACTTGATTTGCTTTGATAGTCCACTTGATTTGCTTTGATAGTCCACTTGATTTGCTTTGATAGTCCACTTAATTTACTTTGATAGTCCACTTGATTTACTTTGATAGTCCACTTGATTTGCTTTGATATTCCACTTGATTTGCTTTGATAGTCCACTTGATTTGCTTTGATAGTCCACTTGATTTGCTCTGATAGTCCACTTGATTTGCTTTGATAGTCCACTTGATTTGCTTTGATAGTCCACTTAATTTGCTTTGATATTCCATTTAATTTACTTTGATAGTCCACTTGATTTGCTTTGATAGTCCACTTGATTTGCTTTGATAGTCCACTTGATTTGCTTTGATAGTCCATTTTATTTGCTTTGATAGTCCACTTGATTTGCTTTGATAGTCCATTTGATTTGCTTTGATAGTCCACTTGATTTGCTTTGATAGTCCACTTGATTTACCTTGATATTCCACTTTAATTGCCTTGATAGTCCACTTGATTTGCTTTGATAGTACACTTGATTTACTTTGATAGTCCACTTGATTTACTTTGATAGTCCACTTGATTTGCTTTGATAGTCCACTTGATTTGCTTTGATAGTCCACTTGATTTGCTTTGATAGTCCACTTGATTTGCTTTGATATTCCATTTAATTTACTTTGATAGTCCACTTGATTTGCTTTGATAGTCCACTTGATTTGCTTTGATCTTCCACTTGATTTGCTTTGATAGTCCACTTGATTTGCTTTGATAGTCCACTTGATTTGCTTTGATCTTCCACTTGATTTGCTTTGATCTTCCACTTGATTTGCTTTGATAGTCCACTTGATTTGCTTTGATAGTCCACTTGATTTGCTTTGATAGTCCACTTGATTTGCCTTGATAGTCCACTTGATTTGCCTTGATAGTCCACTTGATTTGCTTTGATATTCCACTTTACTTTATTCGCCTTGATTTTAGCCTTGAAAACTAATATTAAATCGCTTCTATAGTAATATGCAGGCACGAAATGAATGATATAGTAATGCTAATATAGGAAAGGAAGATGGTTTATTTGACTATATTTTTCATGTGAACTTTGACGCTTAGTATCGCTTCATAGGTCCTCTTCAACTTCCTCTCCTACAAACTTGTCAACTCTTCCCTTAGCTATTAAATTTCACCTGAGATACTAAATCATTCTCATTAGTTTTCGGTCTAACTCTAGTCTAACTTCGGTCTAACTAGCTCTGACTAACATCCTAATTCATTATCTCCATTTTATTGTAGTATGCGTAGTGTATTTCTGTGGTTACGTGCAAGGTAAATATAGTATAGCTATGCGTTAATATACGGTAGCTATATTTACCTTGGTTACGTGTATATGTTACTACTGACACGCATTCCTATCACCATAACTGCTATATTGTTGACACCCTGTATACGCTAGGTCAGTGTTTGGCGTGGTTATGGTTACAGGGAGTTTCGAACACCGATTTTTAGTTTTTTCGTACATACCTGGTGTCATTTCGTAACTAGTAAAGTTCAACTCTTGAGCTGAGTGTACGAAACGACTATGGTTTCATATAGACTACGAAACAACTTGTGTACGAACTGACTGCACCCCTATAAAAGTACCGTGTGTACCCCTCTCTCTCTCTCTCTCTCTCTCTCTCTCTCTCTCGTCTAATTCTACACTTGGCGTCACAATCAATAACAAATCGATAATGGGTTGACCTTCGATTGTTGTGACGGGAATGAATGGATGAATAAATGGTCACCTGTAACCTTTTTTTTAATGGCGGGAAAGAATGGGGAGATAAAAAGGTCATATCGATTATTTTTACGCAAAACAGATTCCCGAAATGGCTTACTGATTTTTTTATTTTTTTTTATTTATTTACTTACTACTTTACATGACTTACTTAATTTACTTACTGATATATTTACTTATTTACTTATACTGACTATTTTCTTCACTCGAGTTACTATGAAACCACGATATTCATGTATTGATTTGTGTTTGACGCCGAATTGTCAATGTTAATATACTGTGATTGTAGTTAAAAAGGGAAAAAACATACTTGTAGAATCCATAATTTGTAGTCTATCTTGCATAGTGTATTTACTGTATGTGTGTGTGTATATGTATGTGTATGTGTGTATGTATGTGTTTATTATCTTCCATTCATTCCTCATCTTGATAAGCAGAAAGAGAGTGAGTGAGTGTGTATGTAAGAATCTTAACTTTTTCTTCATTCTCTCCTCCGTTCAATGACAGTTTAGTCCAACGACCTTCTATCCCCCCTCCCCCTTCCTCTCCCCTCCTCCTTCCTCCCCCCTCCTCACACTTCCCCCTTGTCTCTATCCTTTGTCCTCCCCTCCCCTCTTTCCCTCACCCCTCATTCGCCTTCTCTTCCTCTCACGTGAGTTTCTTGGCACCTGCGAGAGAGAGTATTTATTTAGCAGTCTTTTTATTGTCCCTAATGTCACTGGAAGATAGAGGGAGGGGGGGGTGGGGGCGTAATTTAGGTGGAGGGGGGAAAGGGGGGAGGGAGTGGAAAGTAGAATAAGAATAAAATGTTAAAAGTTGGACGCCCATATCTCTCTCTCTC
The DNA here is from genome assembly GCA_016584305.1 of Chionoecetes opilio. Taxonomy (NCBI): domain Eukaryota; kingdom Metazoa; phylum Arthropoda; class Malacostraca; order Decapoda; family Majidae; genus Chionoecetes; species Chionoecetes opilio. Next base: position 316,137 of record JACEEZ010003721.1, on the reverse strand, counting down.
TCTCTCTCTCTCGCTCTCTCTCTCTCTTGTCCGCCTTGGCACGTGAGATAGAGAGAGATTGATGAAGCGTGTTAGCAGACTGGTGAGGTGAAATTACCCTCAAAACCATTCCTCTCTCTCTCTCTCTCTCTCTCTCTCTCTCTCTCTCTCTCTCTCGTATGTATGTAGTATGTATGTACTGTACATGTATATTTACTATAGACAACAAAGTAAAGGCAAATAGATAACACACACACACACACACACACACACACACACACACACACACACACACAGCCCTATTCTCACCTATACGAAACAACTTTTTGGTGTACGAACTGCCAGCACCCCTTCTCACAGCCTCCCTTTCTCTCCCACAGCCTAACACACCATGGCACTCCTGGCTCCCTGCTCAGAGTTGGTCCCGGACTGGCTCAACCCATCCCACGCAGACGACCTATGGACAAAGTTCGATAGGTTTGATTTTGAGAATGAGCGCACCCTCGTCCTCCCCAATCCATCCCCAACCAGCGACTCCCAGCTAGCGGCCTTCCTGGAGATGGGGGCTGCAGTGGGGTTTGCTTCAAGTCTTCATCACCCCACCAACACCCTCCCCACACCCCCACACTCTCCCCCTACAGAGCATGATTTAGATGACCTGGTGGCGTCAATCCCTGAAATCCTGGAGTCTACTTCTACTACGCCTCCGTCAGCGTTCAGTGAGATCCTGTCTGATTTAGCAGGGATGGAAGCCTCCTCGTCCCCCCCACGCATGGGGGGGTCATGGGGAGGGGCTGACTGGTGGGGGAGCAGTCCTGTCACCCCCTTCCATGTCCTGGAAGCCTCTATCAAGACGGACATCATGTGGGGGGGTGGAGGAGGAGGGGGAGGGGAAGCATGCACCACCACTGCAGCTAACACCCCTACCACTGTTACCACAACGCCCTCCACTCCTACTACTACTACAGCACACTTCAAGAACCTACCACCTACTACAGGAATCACCACCACGCCTTTAGTAGAAGTGAAGGTAGAAGTGAAGAAGGAACGCCTGGACTCTGAAAGCTCTACCGAGGTCTCCTATGTAATACACACCGATGATACTTCTGATGACTCTGATGACGACCTCCCATACACTCCCTCTTGTACTGATAGTGACTGTGATGATGCTGACCCCACCTGGCCGCCCCCCCACCACATGCAAGTCTCCCCCACCACCACAACCACCTCCACCACCGTTCGCCCCACGCCATTGGTCAACAACGAGCATAACTACTGCGGGAGGGTTCCTGACCATCACCACCATCGTCACCATATTATTCACCATCCTCACCATACTACAGGCACCATCACACCTTCGGATACTGGTGAGTTATCATTGTATTCTCTCTCTCTCTCTCTCGTGCATCTTTTTTCAACTTCTCAGCTTTCTAATGTACGGATATAGTCTACTTCCTCCTCATTTCTTCCTCTTCTTCCTCCTCCTCTCCTCTTCCTCCTCATCTTCCTCCTCCTCCTCCTCATCTTCTTCCTTCTCCTCTTCCTCCTCATCTTCTTCGCCCTCACTTGATATTTATTACTTAGCATTACGTCAAAATCGCGGCCAGACAGACAGACAGGTAAGTTATGTAAGTGTTATTATCAATTCTCACACACACACACACACACACACACACACACACACACACACACAGACAGACACAGACAGACAGACCAGACACAGGGCACTGAACTAATATTTTGTACCCTTCCTCCTCTATGACGTAAGGGAGAGAAGGGAGGAGGGAATACATAATATTTTTTATTTTTTTTATCTGCGAGCGTCAGTCCAGCGCGTCTCGACATAAGCCTACACCCCGCGCCGCCCAAAAACCCGCCCAAACACGCCGCCGCCGCCATCTGTGGGCCGCAAGAACTACTACTCGGCTTGTAACGCAGTGTAGCCAGATAGCAGTGGCGGCGTATCCTTCCCTACCTCTCGCTCTATCCCTCCCAACCCTCTCTCTCTCTCTCTCTCTCTCTCTCTCTCTCTCTCTCTCTCTCTCTCTCTCTCTCTCTCTCTCTCTCTCTCTCTAACCTGTCCCTCTCCCCAACCTCTTCCTCTCCCCAACCTCTTCCTCTCCCATCCCTCTCTCTCTCCTCTCTCTCCTCTCCTCTCTCTCTCTCTCTCTCTCTCTCTCTCTCCTCTCTCTCTCTCTCTCTCTCTCTTCTCTCTTTCTGGAATAGTCTAGTACGCGCAACGTCTATCTTCAAGTCATGCAATGTTGATAAAAAAAAGTACGTATTTTTAGTCACTTGAAAGATGACTCACGAATTTCTCTCTCTCTCTCTCTCTCTCTCTCTCTCTCTCTCTCTCTCTCTCTCTCTCTCTCTCTCTCTCTCTCACACACACGGGGAATCCCAATAACAGAAATATAACTAAACTTACAACGTATAAAAAAAAATGCATTTACGTAGATTTACCAAGAAGGTTACACACGATTGGAACCACGCCAACACACACACACACACACACACACACACACACACACACACACACACACACACACACACACACACAGGAACGTGCTTCAGCGTAAATTCGTAAATGGATGTAAATTGGCAAGGCAGTAACGATAATAACAAAGTGTCAGAAGCAGCAATATTTGGGGTAAGTGATGTGGAAATAATGGGATAGGGTTGTTCAGTGCGTTATAGTAATTACGTGGGCGAGATTTTTTTAGCCTTGTTGAGTCGAGTTATGGGTACTTGTATTGTGTTAGGCCTTGTACTTGTATTAGGCCTTGCTTGTAATTATAGGAAGATGAAAGATTAGTATTGGTGCTTGTGGAGATGGGAAATGGAAGTGCTTGTGGAAATGTTGGTATTAATTTTTACCGTATGCTGTGTAGGAGTGGATAGTAATGATAGTAGTAGTAGTAGTAGTATTGATGATGAAGTAATGATGATAATAATAGTAGTAGTAGTAGTAGTAATAATGATAATGATAACAATAATAGTAGTAGTAGTAATAATGATAATAATAGTAGGAGTAGTAGCAGGAATAATAAAAGTAGTTGTGGATAGTAATGATAGTAGTAGTAGTATTGATGATGAAGTAATGATAATAATAGTAGTAGTAATAATGATGATAATGATAACAATAGTAGTAGTAGTAGTAATGATGATGATAACAGTAGTAGTAGTAGTAATGATAAAAGTATTGTAGTAATAAAAATAATGATGAAATAATGATAATAGTAGTAGTAGCAGTAGTAATAGTAAAAGTAATAGTAATATCAATGATAATATCGCGCGGAAACAACTTCAAGAGGTGGTGGAATTTTAAAGCGCACATGCGATCGTTAAATTTAAAAACTCACGCACACATACACACACACACTTATTCAAAATGATTGGTTGAATTTTAAAATAACGGAGAGACCTATGGGGGAATGTGTGCGCGCGCGTGCTCTCTCCACTTAAGCCTTGCCAGCCGCCGAGTAATTAGCATTGAGGAATTCTTTCACGCAAGTTAATGAATGAGGAGAATGTCCAGAAGTTTTTTTTTTTTTTTTTTTTTTTTTTTTTTTTTTTTTTTTTTTTTAAACCAGTAAACCGGTCTTCTTCTTTTTTTTTTTTTTTTTATATTATTTTTTTATTATACCAGTAAACCGTTCTGTCATATCCATCTACATTTCTTGCAAGTTTTCAATAACGATAATAATAGAAGTAATAATAATGATAGTCGGGTAAGGCAAGGTTTCCATAATAATAATAATAGAAGTAGTAATGATAAATTGGTAAGAAGCAAAAATCACGTTAATAATAATAATAAAAAATAAATAAATAAAATACCAATGCAAAGTAGATGTGAATTTACAGTTTAAGTATAAGTATTAATGCTCCATGACAACGTATGCAACAGTAAATTCTTGATCGATATATATGCATGCACCAGTAACTATCTGGAGCACATCAGTCACTATAACAAAAAAAATAGTAACGAATAGTGCGAGAATTACCCTGCTTCTTCCTCCTCTTCCTCCTTCCTCCTTCCTTTTCTTCCTCTTTTACTCTTACTCTTCTTCCTCTTACTCTTCTTCCTTCCTCTTCCTCTTACTCCTCTTCTTCCTTCCTCTTCTTCCTCTTACTCTTCTTCCTTCCTCTTCCTCTTACTCCTCTTCTTCCTCTTACTCCTCTTCTTCCTTCCTCTTACTCCTCTTATTCTTCCTCTTACTCTTCTTCCTCTTTCCTCTTACTCCTCCTCTTCTTCCTTCCTCTTACTCCTCTTCTTTCTCTTACTCTTCTTAATCCATCCTCTTCCTCTTCCGCTGAAAATCGATAATGTAATGCGCATTAACCTGTCACATGCATTTCCTCTCTCTCCTCTCTCTCTCTCTCTCTCCTCTCTCTCTCTCTCTCTCTCGTTACACTTCTGAATCTTTCCTTTTTTTTACCTTTTCCATATCTCTTCATTAACTAGTGTTGGAAGGTAAGAATTGTCAGATAAGATCCTAGTATCATATTCTCTCTCTCTCTCTCTCTCTCTCTCTCTCTCTCTCTCTCTCGTTTCAATAACTTTAGTGTTGGTAACTTGTAAGTGCGAATTGTCTAGATAAGATCCTAGTATTATATCATTCTCTCTCTCTCTCTCTCTCTCTCTCTCTCTCTCTCTCTCTCTCTCTCTCTCTCTCTCCTAAACGCGCCACATACAGAGAGAAAAAGATAGATAGAGAGTATCATTCCAAATCGATCGGAATAGTGGCGCATTATTTAGTTGGCCTCGAATTTCTCCCTTTTCTCCCTCTATCTCTCCCTTCCGCTCCCTCCTCAACCTCCTCCCGAGAAGCTTTTCCCGCGCTCGTCGCTGATTGGCTGGAGGGGAGGCAGAGGAAGGCCGCTGATTGGTCCTCTACCCTCGACATCCGCCCAGACCCACTGTTGCCATACGCGCTGCTCACCTTCACCTATATTGATTATTTCCATGGACTCTCTCTCTCTCTCTCTCTCTCTCTCTCTCTCTCTCTCTCTCTCTCTCTCTCTCTCTCTCTCTCTGTTCCACGCCCCCTTCTCCCTACATCCCTTTTTTTTCTCTCTTCTGCATATTTCTCATTGTTTCTCTTGACGCATTATGTAAAATAAACCGTAGGTGAAATGCGGTTTAAGAGTTTTTATTTTACGCTGTTATGATCTTGTTTGAGAGAGAGACAGACAGACAGACAGACAGACAGAGACAGAGACAAGGAAAGGACAGGATTCAAATTACACACGGCTGACAATACCCTTTTTCCCTTCTATATAGTTAGTAATAGGTAAGAATCATAGCATATTTATATTTGCATTGATTTTCCACCAGCATTATTTACTTATTTGTTTGCATAGACAGTGACAATGATAAAGTTTTAGGTAGACAATGAAATGGTAAAGGTTTTTGTTGTTATCTAAGACGCAATAGAAGATTCCTTAACGTGAGCATAAATTATAGAGCTGGCAAGACTTTTCTGACACGTTGTTGATTTAGTTGAGAAGAAAGTTAGTACGTAGATAGAAGATAGATAGATAGAAAGTAGTTGATAAATATATAGAAGAGAAAGATAGATAAAGAAAAAGATAGAAAAGAAGAAGAGAAGATAGATAGAAATAAGCAGAGAAAAAGATAGAAGATAGATAGAAAGAAGTAGAGAAAAAGATAGAAGATAGAGAAAGAAATAGATAGAAGTAGAGAGAAAAAGATAGAAAAGAGAAAGTAGTAGAGCAAAAAGAGAAGATAGATAGATAGAAAGAAGTAGAAAAAAGATAGATAGATAGTAGAGAAAAAGATAAGATACATATAGTAGAGAGAAAAAAAGATAGGTAGAAAGAAATAGAGGAAGAAGATAGATAGTAGTACATAGTTTATCATTAGTTCCTTGTATAAATAATGATAGTAATGATGATGGAGTTAGTAGCAAGGTTTAATTAATCGTGCAGCAGCAGTAGTAGTATGTTGTTGTAGTAGTAGTAGTTGTTGTTGTTGTTGTTGGAGGACTCAATTATATTCATTTATTCCTTAACCTGACTTCTTACGACGCACTTATCGATATATTAGATTTACTTACGTCTTGAGAGAGAGAGACAGACACAGAGAGAGAGACAGACACACACACACACACACAGAGACAGACAGACACGGACACAGAGAGAGACAGGCAGACACAGAGAGAGACAAACAGACAAAGAGAGAGACAGACAGACACAGAGGGAGACAGACAGACACACACACAGACAGAGAACTGAAATTGGCTGTTATTGAACTAATATTGCTTTCTAAACTATGATTATGTTTGTAATACGATATATTTTTAGCGTCAAGTAATATCGTCACATTAAATTTGCTATTATTGCCACTTACGCGCTGGTTTATTATCATGATTTTCTCTTATCCTTCCTTCCGTTCGCTTTTTCACTACTACTCCTGTTTCCTTTCCTCCTCCTCCTCCTCCTCCTCCTCCTCCTCCTCCTCCTCCTCTCCTCCTCCTCCTCCTCCTCCTCCCTCCTCCTCCTCCTCCTCCTTCATGAGAATAGGATAGGTAAGGTGAGGAGGGAGGGGAAATAGAGAGAGAGAAAAAAAAATATGTGAAGCAAAAAGCTGTCTAGGAGGACAATGTGTACCCATCTCTCCCTCCTCCCCATTCTCTCTCCCCTCTCCCCCCCCTTCCCCTGCCCTCCCCTCCTCTCTCCCCCCTCCCCCTCACCCCCTTTCCCCTCCCCTCTTCACCTGGGTTCTTTTCGATGAAGGAAAAAAAATATAAGGTTGGGGTAAAAAAAAGTTTCCTGGAGGGCTGAGGAATTTCTCTCTCTCTCTCTCTCTCTCTCTCTCTCTCTCTCTCTCTCTCTTCCTAATCTTCTTCCTCTCTTACTTTTATTCATCATTCATTATTCTTATTATTTATTCATTTCATTTTTATTGTTAATTTCTCCGTTATAAACTCTCTCTCTCTCTCTTTAATCCGTTATTCTCTCCCCTCACTCCCCTCTTTTTTGTTATGTTCTCTTCTTAGTCATGCCACAATATAAACCCCTCACTCCCTCTTTCTTCCAGTTTCCTCCTCTTCCCCTCTTCCCTTTCCTCCTCTTTACGTCTGCCTTGCCTCTCCCCCCCACTTTCGTACCCTCCCCCCTTTTTCTCTCCGCTGTTGCTTCCTCTTCCTCCTCCTCCTCCTCTCCTCCTCCTCCTCCTAAGTATTGTTTTAAAGCAGCATGGAAGCCTTTCTGATGAGTTCTTTTTGAATTTTTTTCTTTCTTTCAGATTCATTTCATTCCTGATTACTTTCATGTTCTTTCTCACGCCGAAGTTGAGAGAGTACACCCTCTCTCTCTCTCTCTCTCTCTCTCTCTCTCTCTCTCTCTCTCTCTCTCTCTCTCTCTCTCTCTCTCTCTTTTTTCCCCACAAAAGAGTAACGCTGTCAGCTCCATTATGTGAGATTTTAAAGGGAAGCGGTCAGGAGAGGTCAGACAGAGAGAGAGAGGGGAAGGAAGAGAGAGAGCGAGAGAGAGAGAGAGAGGGGAAGGAAGGAAGGAAGTAAGGGGAAGAGTGGTTGTTAAGTATACACAGCTGTTCTTTTTCCCCTTTCCCCTTACCCTCCCTTATTCCCTTCCTTACGTCTTCCTCTCACGTCCTTACCATTACCCACCCATTAGAACCCATTACCCATTACTTTTCCCCCTTACTCTCTCATATCCCCTATTACCCACCCATTAGAACCCCATTACCCATTACTGTTTCCCCCCTTACTCTCTCCCTCTCATATCCTCTCTTACCTACCCATTAAAACCCCATTACATATTGCTGTTTCCCCCTTATTCCCTTCCTTACTCCCTCTCATCTCCCTACCATTACTTACCCATAAGAACCCCATTAGATATTGTCGTTTCCCCCATTATCCATTACTTCCCTTACCCCCTCTTCCTCTTACGTCCTTACTCCATTCCTTACGTCCTTACTTCATTCCTTACGTCCTTACTCCATTCCTTACGTCCTTACTCCATTCCTTACGTCCTTACTCTATCCTTATCTCCCTTACGACTCATTCCTTTAATCCTACTTATTCTCACTCACTTACTCATCCTTACGTCCTACTTCAGTAGTCCACTCCATTCAACGTGCTTATCATTCATAGTCCTTACTTCATTCCTTACGTCCTTACTCCATTCCTTACGTCCTTACTCCATTCCTTACGTCCTTACTCTATTCCATTCCTTACCCACCCATTAGAACCCATTACCTAATCAACTACTAACACTAACACACCACTAATTACCGCACTATAATCAGCCCTATTAAGTAGCCGAACGTGATGTAAACAGTGTCATATGTAAACAAATAGTGGCCTGAGTTAGTGGATGCATTAAAAGCTTGTTAAGTGACGCTGTATGCAACGCTTTTGTCCATTTTTGTGAAGGTTTAGCGAGGCTCTGATCGGATTAACCCTTTTTTTGTGTTATCCCATTAAAAGGTAGTAACGGGAGGTGGATAATGGATGATGGATTGTGTGTGTGTGTGTGTAGATGGTTGTGTGTGTGTGTGTGTATATGGGTGTGTGTGTGTGTGTAGATGGTTGTGTGGATGGGTGGGTGTGTGTGTGTAGATGGATGTGTGTGTGTGTGTGTAGATGGGTGTGTGGAGTGAATAGATGACGGAGGGATGTGTAGCGGTGTAAGGGGAGATGTGGTGAGTAGATGAGATGTGGTTGTTAAGTGAGAGTGAGGATGTGGGGAAGAGTGTGTGAGATGATGTGATGGTTGTAGATGGTGTGTGTGTTATATTTCGAGATGACGAGAAATGTGAAAAAATAAAAAAAAGAGAAGAATAGGAATTTAATTAAAATAGAGATAGATGACCTGCCTTTGAAGTTTAGGTGTTAGTTATTATTTTCGAGTACAATACTGTGAAAAAAATAATAATAATAATAATATGATGACTGAGAGTGTAAAATAGTACGTTTGCCTATTTCTGCCAAGAAATAATATTAATGTGGCTGTGTTGAAGTTGTGAGCAACTGTTGACACACACACAGAGGCTCTTTGTCTTCCGCCAAATGTGTTATCTGACCTCACTTTGTGCTTCCGATAAGATAACAACCCCCCCTCCCCCTCCCCTCCTTTTTTACCCCTCCCCCTCCCTTTTCCATCCCCTTCCTTCTCTCCCCCCCTACTTTCTTAACCCTACCCTTCCCCTCCCCCTACAACCCCCCTCCCCCTTCCCCTCCTTTTTTACCCCTCCCCCTCCCTTTTCCATCCCCAATAACCCCTTCCCCCTGTTTAATACTCCTTTCCCCTGCCCCCTACACACTTAACCCTCCCCTCCCCTTTCCCACTATTTAATATTCCTCCCCTCCCCCCCCTACACACTTAACCCTACCCTCCCCTTCCCCACTATTTAATACTCCTTTCCCCTCCCCCTACATATTAACCCATCTTAAACCCTCCCCTTTCCCCCTATTTAATACTCCCCCCCTCCCCCCTACACACTAAACCCCCCATAATCCCTTCTTTCTGTACCATATTAACCCCTCCCCTTTCCCCCTCCCCCTACACCATAACAACCCCCCACCCTAACCCCTTCTTTCTGTACCATCACCCTCCTCCCCTTCCCCTTAACCTGAATTTTGGACCCATTATTTTATTTTTTATTATATTTATTACTATATTTCCCTTCTTTTTAACTCCTTTTCCCCTCACCCACCTTATGTACCATCTTAACCCCCCCCAATTCCCCTTCCCCCCCCAACCCTTAACCTAAATTTTGGCCCTATTGTAGTACCCTCCCCTACAATCTATATTTAGTTCCCCCCCCCCCCCCTCCATATCTTTATCCCCTATTCCCCCTTCCTGTCCCCTATTCCTTTACCCCCCCTTCCCGTCCCCTATTCCATTAACCCCCCTCCCCTATTCATTTCCCCCCCCTTCCCGTCCCCTATTCCCCTTCCCCTTTCCCTCTCCCCCTCCATTCCCGTCCCCTATTCCCCCTCCCCCTCCATTCCCGTCCCCTATTCCCCCTCCCCCTCCATTCCCGTCCCCTATTCCCCTCCCCCTCCCCCTCCATTCCCCTCAGTGTAAAGTAGCAATGAAAAGTTTGACTCACATCCGTTCTAAATAGGCAAGTTATAAAAAGAGTTATCAAGTTTGTGCTAAATGTTGGTCATGATTTATCTTTTTTACTTCTATTCCGTTTTATAAATTGCGTACTTACGTGTGTCATGTGTGTGTGTGTGTGTTTTATTCCATCACACACACACACACAGACAGACAGACACACACACACACACACACACAGGCACACACGTCATACATAAACAAAGAAGATATTGCTGTGACCTCCTCCTTCTTCCCCCTCCTCTTCCTCCTCCTCCTCACCCCCCTTCCTTCCTCCGCCCACATCACCTCCCTCGCCCCCCCTCTCCTTCCTCCTCCTCCTTATCCTCTTTGCTGTGACATCTTCCTTCTCTCCTCCTCCTTGCTGTGACATCTTCCTACGCCCACATCACCTCTCCTCCTCTCCTCTGCCCACAACACCTCTTCCTCCTCCTCTCTTCTGCCCACAACACCTCTTCCTCCTCCTCCTCCTCTCCTCTGCCCACAACACCTCCCCCCCTCCTCCTCCTCCTCCTCCTCCTGCTTATCTCCGGCACGGGCCACACAGTAAGGCACGGAAAGACACCGCCCACCTCCTTCTGTTATCATCTTTGTGGAATGAAAGTCACTGTGAGTTGAAAAAAAACATGTATACCCAGACTTTGTAATACTCTCTCCTCTCTCTCTCTCTCTCTCTCCTCTCTCTCTCTCTCTCTCTCTCTCTTCTCTTCTCTCTCTCTCTCTCTCTCTCTCCTCTTCTCTTCTCTTCTCTTCTCATCTCTCTCAGTACGGACACACATACATACTTACAGATATATAGAGATTATTTCCCAGACTAATTATCTCTCCCTCTCTGGACACACATACGTACAGATAGAGAGAGAGAGAGAGACCTTGTGGGGCTAATATTTTACTACACTATTTTTATCATGGGGAGGAATGTCGCGATGGGTTCAGGGGAAGAGGAAGAAGAGGAGGAGGAGGAAGAGGAGTAGCCCAAGGTCCGTGTGTGTGTGTGTGTGTGTGTGACTGTGTGTGCGTGTGTGTGTAAGAATCCATCGCGTAAAAGAAACATTCCTTAGCTATTAAATTAAAGTTCATACACTTTCCTAACGCGCACCTCCTTCCCACGAGATAATAAAAAAAAATTAGTAATGATAATTTATGATAATGATAACAACACTAATGACTTTAATAACTTTACTTAAGCTTGTGTGTGTGTATGTAAGAATCCATCGATATGTAATGATAGTATATGCTAATTATAAAAACAATGTCTTCTAATAACTCTACTAGCACTACTATAACTACTAAAATTCTGATGATAATGATAGTAATAATGATACGTAATTAAAATTCTGATAATGATGATAATAATGATATACTTAATAAAAATTCTGATAATAATGATAGTAATAATGATAAATAGTAAATCATAGTAATAATAATAGCAAATAAATAGTAAAATAGTGATGCTAAGAATGGTACACGTGATAATACTTAGTAAAACAAAGGCATGCTTCAACGACTGATAAAAACATTCTTTGTGACAAGTGAAGAGTAACAAAAAGTGACAAAGCGATAAAGGCGGGAGAGAAAAACCTAGACGTTTATCGGGAGAAACTGACCGATAGGGAGAGAGAGAGAGGAGGGCGGGCGGGCGGGGGCGGGCGGGCGGGCGGGCGGTGCGTGTAGAGAAATGCGCGTCACTTTTACTATGTCTTAAAGGGACGAAGTTATCAAAGTGCGCAGGGAAGACAGGTGTTGATAATGATCACGATAAGAAAAACTGATAATAGCCAAGTGGTCAGCGTACAATCTATAAATAAACGCAAATGATAAAGATAATAATGATAAAACATAAATGATAAAGCCATTGTGGGATTAATAACTTTAATTATGAAAGACTACCCTTCCTTCCTTCTTTCTTTCCTTCTTTCTTTCTTTCTTTCTTTCTTTCTTTCTTTCTTCCTTCCCTTCATTCATTCCTTCCTTCCTTCCCTTCATTCCTTCCTTCCTTCCTTTCTTTCTTTCTTTCTTCCTCCCTTCCTTTCTTCCTTCCTCCCTTCCTTCCTTCCTTCTGCTGCTGTATTTATTCAGTGTAATTTTCCTCTCTCTCTCTCTCTCTCTCTCTCTCTCTCTCTCTCCTCTCTCTCTCTCTCTCTCTCTCTCTCTCTCTCTCTCTCTCTGAAGTCATGTCCTATGCAAGACCATTACCATTTTATAACTACAATATTAAATGGGTTTGTATTTATAGCACATACCCTTCAACAAGAGTGAATTAATGGATGTATGATGAATAAGACATTAAATAAATAAGTACAATGCGGAAGAAAAGAACATTGTAGCGACGAAGAAAATACTGTAAAAAAAATCGACCAAAACAAACTAATAAAAAACGGAAATTACTCGGCACGCCATTCTCAACAAGGCAAAGAAAACGACGCAATTTAAAGCCAGACTTAGCCAAAACAAGACAAAGGGGGGGTGTATATTGAGGTGGGGGGAGGAGAGATGTAAGAGGGGGGGGGGGGGTGTAAAGAGAGAGAGAGGGGTCTGTCGCCTAATATAGATTTGTACTAAAGGCTGCACAGTAGAGAAAACAATTAACTAGGTGCGCTCTCTCTCTCTCTCTCTCTCTCTCTCTCTCTCTCTCTCTCTCTCTCTCTCTCTCTCTCTAATGTCTGAGGTCTTTGGCACTGTGTCTCGTCTGGTCTTTTGAGTGCCAGGGTAGTGTCGCCATCCTAGATCACGGTGCCAACTCTCTCTCTCTCTCTCTCTCTCTCTCTCTCTCTCTCTCTCTCTCTCTCTCTCTCTCTCTCTCTCTCTCTCTCTCTCTCTCTCTCTCAGTAGACCCCCACCTTTCCCTCTCACCCTCTTTTATACTCTCCCTCTCCTCCAGACTTTTTCCTTCCTCATCGTTCCCTGTTGAGTCTTCCTCCTCCTCCTCCCCTCCCCCCCTCCTCCCCCCCTCTTCCTCCTCCTCCCCTCTCCTCCTCCCCTCCCCCTCCCCCTCTTCCTCCTCCTCCTCCTCCTCCTCCTTTCCTCCACAGTACACTCAACATCAGACTACTCCTTTTTTTATGTCATCAAAGGAGGAGGAAGAAGAGCAGGAGGAGGAGGAAGTGGCAGAGCATACCCAAGAGCAGTGACACACGGTTGGGAATGCCCGGAGGGGGAAGAGGGGAAAAGAGAGGGGAAGGGTTTCTAGTCTGTGGGTATGTGTGGAATGTTTTTGCGTTGAATCAAGAAGCCCCACACAACCCTTCCTTCCTTCCTTCCTTCCTTCCTTCCTTCCTCTCTTCCTTTCCTTCCTTCCTTCCTTCTGCTGCTGTCTTTCTTTCAGTTTGTAATTCATTCTCAACACTACCACCCTTCCTTCCTTCCTTCCTTCCCTTCCTGCCTGCCTTCCTTCCTTCCTTCTGCTGATGTCTTTCTTTCAGTTTATAATTCATTCTCAACACTACCACCCTTCCTTCATTCTGCTGTATTTCTTTCAGTGTAATTCTCTCTCTCTCTCTCTCTCTCTCTCTCTCTCTCTCTCTCTCTCTCTCTCTGAAGTCCTGTTCTATGCAAAGCCATTACCATTTTATAACTAGAATATTAAATGGGTTTGTATTTATAGCACTTACCCTAAAGTTGAAGGGGGGAATGCATGAATGTAGGATGCATAACATGATTGATATGTATAAAAGTCATGAACAACTTATACATACAAAGGAATACAAAGGAAGAACAGACAGCAACAGCCCTACTGGATCAAACGAGGCTGCTTATGTGACTTGACTAGTTTCTACCACTAGTTTCTACGTGTTAAGAGGTTAAATAATAGTAAAGTTGAAGGCTCCTGAAATACATACATAGATACATAGGTGGTACACATACTTAGACACACAAACAGACATACACACACTACTATTGTTGTATTAATGTATGCCTTCGGGTGAAATTATTATTATTATTATTATTATATTATTATTATTATTATTATTATCATTAACAAAACCTTTCTCTCTACCCCAACAGAAGATGAGGTTGACGTGGTATCATGCCCCGACCAGGACACCACCACAGCAACCACCACCACCCCCCACCCCGCGGCTCAACCTCCCCCCACCCACCCCCAACACCACAAACACCACAACCCCCACTAAAAATTCCATTGACGTGAAGAGACAACTACAACTCGCAATCCAGGAAGCAGTCAGGAATAGACAGAACCGAACAATAGCAGCGAATAACAACACTACCACAACCACCGCTACCACCACGACGGGAGCGACGGAGTGTGGTAGTGGTGGTGACGTCACGGCTGCGCGCTTGGTGTCTGTGAAGATCAAGACGCAAGGCAAACCAGCTGCCTATACCAAGAGAATGAGGGACTACCATTCTGAGGTGAGTTATGGTTGTTAGTTGTAGTTGTTCATTGTTGTGGTGGTTGTAGTTGCTAACCCTCCTACTACCACTAATAATTGTTGTAGTTGTTATCACTCCTACTACCACCATTACCACTACTATTTCTAACACTTTCCGAGCTGTTATAGTTGTTAATTGTTGTAAGTGGTAGTTGTAGTTACTATTTCACTCTACTACCACCACTAATAATTGTTTGTGGTTGGTAGTGGTAATGGTAGTTGTTATCCCTTCTACTCCCACCACTACTACCACTATTACCACATATTACTATTATTAAAACCACTATGCTACCTAACTACACACTCCTATTACAATTTTCAACTATAAACCCCTACACTTTATTACCCCTACACACATCCCAACCCCCCAATAACCACGTGGTCACCCTACCCCCGTTCCCCCATTCCCCCACCTCCCCCTTCCCCACCACCCTCCTCCTCCCCCCACCCTCCTCCTCCTCCCCCTTCCCCCACCACCCTCTCCCTTCCCCCACCACCCTCCTCCTTCCCCCACCATCCTCCTCCCCCCCCACCATCCTCCTCCCCCCTTCCCTACTCCTCTCCCCCCCTCCCAAGTACGTACTTAACAATTATTTAAGAGTTCTTCAAGATTACATAACTTGCATTACACCTCATTTCGCGTATATATATATTACATGGTGTACCTTATATGGGGAAGATATAAAGGGGAGAATGGGTTAGGTTTATATGAAGGGGGAAATATACATAGTATATAATGAAGTAAAAATAATGATAAAAAAATTCGGTGATTTCCCGTGCCAATTGAAGCAAACAAAGTTGCCACGTCTGGAAATTTTATAAGATTTTACTAATGATTCTATTATAATCTCGTTACGGTTGAGTTAACGTGGATTACTTAACTTAACAACCTAATGTATCACTTATCTAAGCACGGTGCGTATAGGTAAACGGTTAATGGGTTACTAATGGGTTGTATGATGTAATGGTTTCGTCTGCAACAGGAACAGGTGGCCCCGGGCTATGTCAATCACACCATAAATATTGAAGTACACACATTTTTCCTGCATATATAAGTCATTTCTCACCTTTGATCCATGGTGCGTTCTCTCCTCCCTGCCATGGACGCCGATTATTCTTTTTTACGCCGATAATTCACGATTTAATTCACTCACTCACGTAACTAAAACACATCGGAAATCCCGCGGCTGTCTGAGGCTGAGTCTGGGAGGGTCAATTGAGAGCTTTTCTTATCAATAATCTTGTAACTCTTTAAAAAAATTAGTTATTCATGTTTTCATTTGACGTCAATTTTTAGAATGGTTTTTATATATTTGTTTTATTTTTATGATCCCGGTTTATAGTTTTGACAGGAGTTTATTTGACTTTTTTTATCTCAAATTTATCCAGAAAAAACGAAAAATATATGGCATACACATTGTTTTTCGCCTGATTTTAGTTATTTATTTTTCGCATCGTTATAAAAGTCCATGATTCTTCGTTTCTTTATATAAATACAAGATAACTAATAAAATATGAGACATGAATACAACCAAATCGACCCTAACCTTGAACTCTATAAATGTAGTGATGCTGATTTCAATACAAGATTCTACCGGTAGGGTGTTTTTTAGGTGTATTTAAGGGAAGGAAAGGGGTTATAAGGATGATTTTAAGGGGTGGTAAGGGTTATTTAAGGGAGATAAGGGAAGGAAAGGGGTTATAATGATGGTTTTAAGGGTTATTTAATGGAGATAAGGGAAGGAAAGGGGTTATAATGAAGGTTTTAAGGGGTGGTAAGGGTTATTTAAGGGAGATAAGGGAAGGAAAGGGGTTATAAAGAAGGTTTTAAGGGAGATAAGGGAAGGAAAGGGGTTATAATGAAGGTTTTAAGGGAGATAAGGGAAGGAAAGGGGTTTTAAGGGAGATAAGGGAAGGAAAGGGGTTATAATGATGGTTTTCTGTAAAGTAAGTAACAATGCAGTAACCAATAATAACAGAAATAACGTTATAACCCTTAATACAAAGGTAAATAAGGGTGACAGTACTATAATGAAGGGAAAATGGTGGTGGTAGAAGGGGTAACTCTTCCATATTTCCCCCTATATATACGTACACGCACCTAAATTTCCACCCTTTCTTCCATATTTCCCCCTATATACGTACACGCACTCTAAATTTCCACCCTTTCTTCCATATTTCCCCCTATATACGTACACGCACCCTAAATTTCCACCCTTTCTTCCATATTTCCCCCTAAATACATACACGCACCCTAAATTTCCACCCTTTCTTCCATATTTCCCCCTATATATACGTACACGCACCCTAAATTTCCACCCTTTCTTCCATATTTCCCCCTAAATACATACACGCACCCTAAATTTCCACCCTTTCTTCCATATTTCCCCCTATATACGTACACGCACCCTAAATTTCCACCCTTTATTCCATATTTCCCCCTATATACGTACACGCACCCTAAATGTCCACCCTTTCTTCCATATTTCCCCCTATATACGTACACGCACTCTAAATTTCCATCCTTTCTTCCATATTTCCCCCTATATACGTACACGCACTCTAAAGTACCACCCTTTCTTCCATATTTCCCCCTATATATATGTACACGCACTCTAAATTTCCACCCTTTCTTCCATATTTCTCCCTATATACGTACACGCACTCAAATTTCCACCCTTTCTTCCATATTTCCCCCTATATATACATACACGCACTCTAAATTTCCACCCTTTCTTCCATATTTCCCCCTATATACGTACACGCACCCTAAATTTCCACCCTTTCTTCAACAAACATGTCACTATTTTACGTAAAGAGTTCATTTTACTACTAATTACTCGCAGGGGCAGAGAGAGGAAGGGGGAGACATTATATTTTTAGCATCTTGTCTGACTCGTCACCACAAACTCGTTACAAAAAGATCTAAGACCATATTAGCGTACAGTATAAGTACAGTACAGTACCCCTTGAGACCCAGAACATAATTTCCATTGTAACTTGGATACTATTAGACGATTTTTAGTGACTATAAGGAATATTTTATAGATCTGACCTGTTTAGTATGCTTGTCCACTAACTAATTTGGTATATTCAGTTACTTTTCGTAATTTTATGGCTACAACAGACAATTTTTTTATAGCATTGAGGAAGATTTGGGCGTGAAGGGTTAATAGTTCTTCTCTGCCTGCTTCTTCAAGGTCCTGTATCAACCCCTTCACGCCCAGATCTTTCCTTAGCTATATAAAATCGTCTGTTAGCCATAAAATTACAAAAACTAACTAAGTATACCAAATTTACTAGTGGACAAGGGTACTAAACAGGTCATATCTATAAAATATTGCTTATAGTCACTAAAAGTCGTCTAATGGTACCCAAATTACAATGGAAATTACGTTCTGGGTCTCAAGGGATTAATCTATATACTGTAGCAGAGTCTTCCCTTTTTCTTTCTAAATATTGTCTGTTTAATTTCTTTAGTTTTCCACGCAATACAACGTCCTTTCTATAGTTTTCCACGGAATACAACGCCCTTTCTATAGTTTTCCACGCAATACAACGTCCCTTTCTATAGTTTTCCACGCAATACAACGTCCTTTCTATAGTTTTCCACGGAATACAACGCCTTTCTATAGTTTTCCACGCAATACAACGTCCTTTCTATAGTTTTCCACGGAATACAACGCCCTTTCTATAGTTTTCCACGCAATACAACGTCCTTTCTATAGTTTTCCACGCAATACAACGCCCTTTCTATAGTTTTCCACGCAATACAACGCCCTTTCTATAGTTTTCCACGCAATACAACGCCCTTTTAATAGTTTTCCACGCAATACAACGTCCTTTCTATAGTTTTCCACGCAATACAACGCCCTTTCTATAGTTTTCCACGCAATACAACGCCCTTTCTATAGTTTTCCACGCAATACAACGTCCTTTCTATAGTTTTCCACGCAATACAACGCCCTTTCTATAGTTTTCCACGCAATACAACGCCCTTTCTATAGTTTTCCACGCAATACAACGTCCTTTCTATAGTTTTCCACGGAATACAACGCCCTTTCTATAGTTTTCCACGCAATACAACGCCCTTTCTATAGTTTTCCACGCAATACAACGTCCTTTCTATAGTTTTCCACGCAATACAACGTCCTTTATAAGTTTTCCACGCAATACAACGCCCTTTCTATAGTTTTCCACGCAATACAACGTCCTTTCTATAGTTTTCCACGGAATACAACGCCCTTTCTATAGTTTTCCACGCAATACAACGCCCTTTTTCTCCCTTCTACAGGTTGTCAAGTCCACCAAACACCGCAGGAGGAACAAGGGCGAGAATGATGAAGGGCGTCGCTCAGTCCACAACTCTTTGGAACGCCAGAGAAGAGTGGACTTGAGGAGCGCCTTTGAGTATCTGAGACAACTAGTACCCGACACCAAGATCCTGGAGAAGGCCCCTAAGGTACAGATCCTGAAGAAGGCGGCTATGCACTGCAAGGGTCTTCAACACAGCGAACAGCGGCTACTGAGAGAGAAGGAGGAGCTGAGAAGACAGGTTGAAGAGTTGAAGAAGAGGAAAGCGTTGAGTAGTTGAAGTGTGGAAGTGTTGTAACCTTCCTTCAAATAATACCTGAAACCATATAACCTGCTTACCTATATGCCCCTCCTATTCCCCTCTCCCTTTGTATAGTTAGTTGTAAGGAAAGAGACTTGATTCTAGATTGTGTACATAACTAATTATCCGATTATTAGGAGTTAAAGAGGCACCAAGGGGAGCATTTGAGAGTACCGTGAAGTAAGAGTCTGTTATTGTATGTGTGTGTGTGTGTGTATGTTGTGTGTGTGATACTCCTAGTGCCTGGAACACCCTCGCCAAGGTCAGCCTAGGAAAGGTGTTTACTTTTTTCATCTATTTTTTTTTGCTCGGCGAATATGCTTTAATTAGAGAGAGGGAGAGAAGAAAAAAACTAGGATGTTACTGTTTTTGATTAAATTTTAAGCTGGATCAAGTAATTCAAAAGTTGCAAAGAAGTCAAAAGGAAATAAGTTAAGTTTGTTTTTTTGTTTGTTTTTGTTTTAGAATTGAAGTTCGTTGAAAGAGTTGATCTTGTTGAACAAAATTGCACCCCAAACTTTGAGGTTGTCTGCTGGAAAAGTGTTTGTTTTCTTGTTTGTATATTTTGATTTTCTTTCTTTAATATTCGTTCCTGGAAGAGTTTTGCATAGCGTTTACTGCAGGAATTATACCAAAGTCCTCATTGCAGTTGTGGTGGGGAATGTGTTCCTCTTTGAGAAATACTACATAGGAAAATAATCTTTACAAAAAAAAACTCAGTTGTATGTTCCTTAAGTTATATATTATATAAATATATATTATATATATATATTGCTTGCCATGATCTTAGGATATGATGCTAACAGTGTGTTTGTGTGAGGTTGTAGTGCGGTGGGGACAGACAGACAGACAAACAGACAAGACAATTAGCTGCAGATGTTAAACTATCAGAGCAAAAAATTCAGTGTTTTGAACTTAGTAATAGCAAAGACACTAAAGTTGTAGAGTGTCTTTGGTAATAGCTAGACAGAGATTGGCTGTCATTATGAGTACAGACTTAAGTGAATGACTATTATTGCACTGTAATTATTATTGATAGACGTACTTCACCCCAAGAGGGAGAGCAGGCAAGGTTTTTGCTGTCATTCTATTGGTACCCAGACTACCCCAGACATAGCTCAGTGTTCAGGCACCTCCCCCGGTGTGTACCCAGACAGTGCCCGGCAGTCCCACCCTGTACGTGAGTGCACCTGTACCTGGTGTGTGTGTGTGTGTGTGTGTATGGCTAGCACCTATCTACATGATTCTCACGTGTCTAGTGGCAGACATAAAAGACAGGTTGTGGCCCATGTCGTAACTGACGGAGGCCGAGGAGATGCGTGTGTGTGTGTGTGCATGTGCGTAGTAAGTACGTAGTGCTGTGCGTTGGTGCTTAACGGAGACTTGGGCCGCTGTCTTGCGGGCCAATCACTGGCCGCAATCCTCCCTTTTGATAATGCTTTTGATAACTTTATACCTTGCCGACAAAGCCTTTACCCGTGTTGAAAAGTTTTTTCCTCAAAGCTTAGTTGCCATATATACATATATATAGATATATGTAGAGAGAGTGGAAGAGAGAATGTTTTTTGTACTTAATATCTAAGTCTTTGGTGTACAGCAGTGCCTAAACTTCCCCTTAAGCACATCACATGCAGTAAAATGCTCAAGGTAATTAGTTTGAAGAGTAATTAATATGTTGATAGAGAGAAGATAAATTTGCTATAACATTTTGTATCGCCTAGACTGGCTGTTGTGAGGCCTTGTCAACCCCCTCCTACGCATTGCTCACTTTTGTACTTAATGATTTATGAACGGGAAAAAAAACCCTCGTATGGTGTGAAAAGAAACCCCCGAAGCATTGCCCCACAGTGACAGTCGTGAAGGCAAAATCAAAATGAACTATGTGTATGTAAGCCTTTGTCAATGGTCAACCTCAACCTTCATGCCGGATAGAGTGTATTATGTAAAAGGAAAACCATGTATTGATTTGTATAACTTTTGCATGTGTCAAGAGAACCTGCCCCCCTCCCTGCGGCCGTCCCTCCCCCCTCTCCCAACTTGCCCGTCCGCGACCAAGGTTCCGAGTCCTCAGTGTCGCGGGCCGTGTGAGAAATACGTAAAAACAGAGTGGCGGCCGCTGTAGGGGGGTAGCGGAGGCCTACATACACATCCACGAAGTAGTGTACATACATAGCTATTTGTACTTTTTACAGATTTTTCACATAAGTTTTATCTTTTTCCTTTTTTTTATATATATATAGACTACATACATATTTTTTTTTTTTTGCTGTATGCATTATTCTATCTCCACCTGGTGAGCCGATGTGCCCAGTTCATCGTCACCGTGCACTCGGAGTTTGAGACCCTGAGGGGAAAAAAGCAAAAAAATTATATAGAGATCTATTTTTTCACCTTTTCAGCCTAGCGTTAGCGTTGACTTGCTGTGCACGGCGGCTGAGCACACCAGCCACTGTTGATCATGAATGTACAAATTTTGGGCCTGTTTTATAATTAAGGTCAAATTGATAGTTACATGCTATTACTATTATGGTCATTCTTATTATTGTGATTATTATATTATCATTCTTTATTAATAATCATTATTATTGTTATTACTTTTTTTTTTTTTTTCAAGCTTCAGAGAGAGTGAAGTCTTCAGAATATGGAGTGATTTAGTTTTCAGAATGCCTTAGGATTCTTATAGAGATGAGAACAGTTGAGGAGCCAAGGAGGATTTCTTGTTTAGAATTTTGACTTTGCCCTCAAGAAAATTCTTAAATTTATAAGAATTGCCATTTATACTTTTAAGTCTGAAATGTTATTTGGTTGAATGGAAAAATTGTTTTATGGAGAAATTTATTAATCTTTTTATTATTTGAAGTCATTTATATAGCAACATGTTATGAAATTAAATATACCATCTATAGAAGTGATGAGTTTGTCTTGCATACCTTGATGAAGAGGGGATGGGAGGATGAGATAGTACAGTAAGTAGTTAAGTGTGCAAAATAGAGTAGTAAAGTAAGAAAGAGTAAAACGTGAAATAAGTGTGAGTAGAGATGGCAAAACCCAGTAGTTAAGTGTGTTAAGTAAGTACAAAATAGAGTAGTAAAGTAAGAAAGAGTAAAACGTGAAATAAGTATATGATTAGAGATAGCAAAACCCTGATCTAAATCCATAAGAAAGGTTAGCCTCTTCAAAGACATTGAAACTGTATATACGCTGGCCTGTTTACATCTATTAGGAGGGAGGGAGAATATACTGGTTCTTTTGATAAGTACATGAAAATATCCTGTATGGAAGTTATAATACTTGTTACACTTGTGATAATAGTTGTAACTCAATAATAATAGTTATGCAAGTTATTACATGTTAGAAGTGATTACTGACTGAACCACTGTTTCTTAATTTAAAAAATCTGATATAATTTATGGAGGGGGACATGCTAAGTTTTCTGTTAACATGGACATGAACAAAGGGAAAAAATAGAAAAGAAGTAGAAGGGAAAAGAAAAACAACTATCTGTTTCTTAATTAACCCCTTCACGCCCAGATCTTTCCTTTGCTATAAAAAAAATTGTCTTGTCGAGCCATAGAATTAAGAAAAGTCACTTAATATACCAGATTAGTTAGTCGACAAGGATACTAAACAGGTCATAGCTATAAAACTTGCTTATATTCACTAAAAATTGTCTAATGGTAGCCTACCCAAATTACAGTGGAAATTACGTTCTGGGTCTCAAGGGGTTTAAAAAAAACCCATTTCACTGGGACCTGGAGGGAGATAGGCCAAGTCCTCTCCTGTGAACATAGACATTATGAAACAAGTAGAAAGGAAAAAAGATTGGCAGGTTACAGTACTACAGAAAGATTGATATGAACTAAAGTGACTAAATGCAATACAGGGATGCAATTTTGAGTGTAAGAAAATGTTATATCGGTGACATTCTACAAAAGTCTCTTGAATGGGTTGTTACTTTGCAAGATAAAAGACTGAATGGGGAAAAAGGTTAATGAGTTACATATATAATTAAAAACGATAGTTAAATCAGAAATGGGTGAGGCTGTGCATGTGAAGGCTAGAATATAAAAAAATGAGATACGCCCCTTCACGCCCAGATCTTTCCTTTGCTATATAAAAAATCGTATGTTGTTACCCATAAAATTACGAAAAGTAACTGAATATACCAAATTAGTTAGTGGCTAAGGATATTAAACAGGTCATATCTAAAAAAATATTGCTTATAGTCACTACAAATCGTCTAATGGTACCCAATTACACTGGAAATTACGTTCTGGGTCTCAAGGGGTTAATAAGATATATATTATGCAACATGTAAACAAAAATGGGAAGGATGATAATGCAAATGGAAGTGAAAGAAGCAGAGAAAGGAACGAAGACTTACAGGAATACATAGAAGAAAGAATGAGAGAGAGAGAGACTGATTTATGGCATGTGAGTCGAGATTACTTATACCAAGGATGGAATCAGTGGCTTTAGAATGCATGCAATGGCTACCTAGAAAGGGCTGGGCCAAAAGGACCAAAAAGCATGTTAGTATAAGGACCAAAACTAATGAAAATGTTTTAGTATCCAAGGTGAAATAACCAAGGGAAGAGTTGACAAGACAGTTAACTAAGGAGACGAAGTTTGAAGAGGACCTATGAAGTGATATTTATTAAATTATATATAAGCGACAAAGGTCACAAGAAGAAGAAGAGTTATCATCATCATCATCAGCTGGGCCGCGGGTGTCAAACTGTCAACATTGTGTGTGTGGGTGGGGTGTGATCTCTCTTCCAGCCATATTTTGAAGCCATTACAGCCTCTCACGGGACAATACTACACACACGCCATTAGGAGAGGACAGAGCGTCATCTTACAGCAGGAACAACGAATGGGTGAGTAATGGAGGCTAGAAAGTAGGTAGTGTGGTGAGGGCGGGATTGGCTGGGACGGGGTAGACGACCATTCATTTTTTTTTTTTTTTTTTTTTTTTTTTTTTTATTTACATCTATTACCGTTTGACAACAGAAAAGGAAAAAAAAAAAGTGTTTATGAGGTGATATGTATTTTTTGGTATTTTGGTACTTTCAACCAGTAATTGAGTACGAGGTTAAAAGTGATCTATTCCTATGTATTTCGAGGTGTTAAGAATGAGATCACATTAAAAATCGTCGGAAATGCATCATATTGCAGTTACCCGCCCTTTTTCCCGCGCTTTTTTTATTTTATTTTTTTATTTCATTTTTTATATATTTTTTACGTTGCAGGAAAGACAAGAAAACATAAGTAAAAATAAAATCAAAAACCAACTTAGAAAATAACGAATAAATATAAATGAAAATCAAGGCGAGACATAACGAAAAAGCGAAACAGCAGGAAAAAAATAGGTTAGGCTTTAGGTTAGACTTCTCAACCAACGGCCAGGTTAGGTTAGGTAAAATTTCGATAGTGGGCTTTCACCGATTTCGAGGCCAACACTTAGTTTTCCTGAATAGTTTTGATGTGTATTGAATGAATCTGGCACTCGTTTTGGTCGGAACTAATAATTTTTTTTACAGGTGTAGGGGGATGCCCGCCCCGCCCCTCTCGGCCCGCCCCGCAAACCTTGCTCCGCTTTTCACTGCCATAGTATTGATAGTTTTCTTTATTTTTCTTAATATTATCTGTTACTAAACCAAACCCCACCTCTAACCTAACCTAATCTGATTTAACCTAGCTAACTTGACCTTTTCTGGCTGAAATAACGGTAGATTTTCGGTAGTACTTGTAACGCCATTTTTATTCAATTGTGGCATGGGAAATGGGGTTCAAAATACTCACAATGCAGAAATCTACACGATGATGTAGGCAAGAACCTAGGACTTTTGAAAGCCCACTACCGAACTAATACCTTAAGACAGTGGTTCTTAACCTGGGGTACCTGTACCACCAGGGGGTACGAAACTTTACACCTGGGGGTACGAGACAGCTGACCAATAATTCAATATCATATTTATAAGGGGGCTGGAACTATATATTTATAATTATTTTGTCTGTCAACAATTGTCTCAACCACACAAATACCGCTTCTTAGGTTTTTTTAATAGAAATATTGCTTCTTAGGTTTTTTTAATAGAAATATCACTTCTTAGTTTTTTAAAATAGAAACATCGCTTCATAGTTTTTTTAATAGAAATATCGCTTCTAGTTTTTTTAACAGAAATATCGCTTCTTAGGTTTTTTAAATAGAAATATCGCTTCTAGGTTTTTTAATAGAAATATCGCTTCTTAGGTTTTTTAATAGAAATATCGCTTCTTAGGTTTTTTTAATAGAAATATCGCTTCTTAGGTTTTTTTAATAGAAATATCGCTTCTTAGGTTTTTTTAATAGAAATATCGCTTCTTAGGTTTTTTAATAGAAATATCGCTTTTTAGGTTTTTTTAATAGAAATATCGCTTCTTAGGTTTTTTTTAATAGTAGGTAATATCGCTTCTTAGGTTTTTTTAATAGAAATATCGCTTCTTAGGTTTTTTTTAATAGATTTAAATATTGCTTCTTAGGTTTTTTTAATAGAAATATTGCTTCTTAGGTTTTTTTAATAGAAATATTGCTGCTTAGGTTTTTTTTAATAGAAATATTGCTTCTTAGGTTTTTTTAATAGAAATATTGCTTCTTAGGTTTTTTTAATAGAAATATTGCTTCTTAGGTTTTTTTAATAGAAATATCGCTTCCTAGGTTTTTTTAATAGAAATATCGCTTCTTAGGTTTTTTTAATAGAAATATTGCTTCCTAGGTTTTTTTAATAGAAATATCGCTTCTTAGGTTTTTTTTTAATAGAAATATCGCTTCTTAGGTTTTTTTAATAGAAATATCGCTTCCTAGGTTTTTTTAATAGAACTATCGCTTCTTATGTTTTTTTTAATATAAATATTGCTTCTTAGGTTTTTCGCTTCTTAGGTTTTTTTAATAGAAATATCGCTTCTTAGGTTTTTTTAATAGAAATATTGCTTCCTAGGTTTTTTTAATAGAACTATCGCTTCTTAGGTTTTTTTTAATATAAATATTGCTTCTTAGGTTTTTCGCTTCTTAGGTTTTTTTAATAGAAATATCGCTTCATATGTTTTTTTAATAGAAAAATCGCTTCTTAGGTTTTTTTAATAGAAATATTGCTTCTTAGGTTTTTTTAATAGAAATATTGCTTCTTAGATTTTTTTGATAGAAATATCGCTTCTTAGGTTTTTTTTAATATAAATATTGCTTCTTAGGTTTTTCGCTTCTTAGGTTTTTTTAATAGAAATATCGCTTCTTAGATTTTTTAAATAGAAATATCGCTTCTTAGGTTTTTTTAATAGAAATATCGCTTCTTAAGTTTTTTTAATAGAAATATTGGTTCTTAGGTTTTTTAATAGAAATATAGCTTCTTAGATTTTTTAAATAGAAATATCGCTTCTTAGGTTTTTTTAATAGAAATATTGCTTCTTAGGTTTTTTAATAGAAATATCGCTTCTTAGGTTTTTTTAATAGAAATATCGCTTCTTAGGTTTTTTTAATAGAAATATTGCTTCTTAGGTTTTTTTAATAGAAATATTGCTTCTTAGGTTTTTTTAATAGAAATATCGCTTTCTTAGGTTTTTTTAATAGAAATATCGCTTCTTAGGTTTTTTTAATAGAAATATCGCTTCTTAGGTTTTTTTTAATAGAAATATCGCTTCTTAGGTTTTTTAATAGAAATATCGCTTTTAGGTTTTTTTAATAGAAATATTGGCTTCTTAGGTTTTTTTAATAGTAAGTATATCGCTTCTTAGGTTTTTTTAATAGAAATATCGCTTCTTAGGTTTTTTTAATAGAAATATCGCTTCTTAGGTTTTTTTAATAGAAATATCGCTTCTTAGGTTTTTTTAATAGAAATATTGCTTCTTAGGTTTTTTTAATAGAAATATTGCTTCTTAGGTTTTTTTAATAGAAATATCGCTTCTTAGGTTTTTTTAATAGAAATATCGCTTCTTAGGTTTTTTTAATAGAAATATTGCTTCTTAGGTTTTTTTAATAGAAATATCGCTTCTTAGGTTTTTTTAATAGAAATATCGCTTCTTAGGTTTTTTTAAATAGAAATATCGCTTCTTAGGTTTTTTTAATAGAAATATCGCTTCTTAGGTTTTTTTAATAGAAATATTGCTTCTTAGGTTTTTTAATAGAAATATCGCTTCTTAGGTTTTTTTAATAGAAATATCGCTTCTTAGGTTTTTTTAATAGAAATATTGCTTCTTAGGTTTTTTTAATAGAAATATCGCTTCTTAGGTTTTTTTAATAGAAATATCGCTTCTTAGGTTTTTTTAATAGAAATATCGCTTCTTAGGTTTTTTTAATAGAAATATCGCTTCTTAGGTTTTTTTAATAGAAATATCGCTTCTTAGGTTTTTTTAATAGAAATATCGCTTCCTAGGTTTTTTTAATAGAAATATCGCTTCTTAGGTTTTTTTAATAGAAATATCGCTTCTTAGGTTTTTTTAATAGAAATATCGCTTCTTAGGTTTTTTTAATAGAAATATTGCTTCTTAGGTTTTTTAATAGAAATATCGCTTCTTAGGTTTTTTTAATAGAATATGCTTCTAGTTTCGCTTCTTAGGTTTTTTTAATAGAAATATCGCTTCTTAGGTTTTTTTAATAGAAATAATCGCTTCTTAGGTTTTTTTAATAGAAATATTGCTTCTTAGGTTTTTTAATAGAAATATTGCTTCTTAGTTTTTTTATAGAAATATCGCTTCTTAGGTTTTTTAATAGAATATTGTCTTAGGTTTTTCGCTTCTTAGGTTTTTTTAATAGAAATATCGCTTCTTAGATTAGCTTCTTAGGTTCTTTTTTAATAGAAATACCGCTTCTTAGGTTTTTTTAATAGAAATATCACTTCTTAGGTTTTTTTAATGGAAATGTTGCTTCTTAGGTTTTTTTAATAGAAATATCTCTTCTTAGGTTTTTTTAATAGAAATATCGCTTCTTAGGTTTTTTTAATAGAAATATCGCTTCTTAGGTTTTTTTAATAGAAATACCGCCACAGTAGTACCATGCCGACCATTACTTCGTACTCTAATTATACTTTGTTCTGACCGGGGGTACGAGACAAATTTATGCGATCTCAAAGGGTACGAGCACTAAAAAATGTTAAGAACCACTGCCTTAGGGTATAGTGAACTAGCGGGGGAGGTCTGTCAGCGAGGGTTAGTTAGGCTAAGTAGGTACATTTTTGCAGTCAGTTAGGTTAGGGAACTAGGGATTGGGGTAAAAGATGGGAGCATACGCAATGTTGTGCGTGGCATTCGGTGCTCATCTCCGTGGCATTAGCCCTTAGAGCCTGTGGTGGGTGAGGTCCCGTTACCCCGGGACACTGGGCTAGTGTGACACCCGGGTTACCACAGTTACCTTCCCCAGGTTACCCCAGGTACCCATTTATCGACCCCGAAAGGAAGGAAGAACAGCTGGGTAGGCTGGTCGCCGACTCGCCCTGGCCCGGATTCGAACCAGGACCCGCAGATTCGTAGCCAGGCACGCCACCACGGAGGCGACAATAGGGGGTGGGGATAAAAAATGACTGAAATATGGGCTTGCCAAAATTTAGGAAAATATATTCCTAAAATTCAGGGTAATTTTCCAAAGGTTGAGAGAAATGTTTTAAGTTTCAGGGATATTTCTCTATATAGGGAAGGACAGAAATTGCGTAATGAAATACCTAAACTAATAACATAAGAACATCAGAAAATAAGAAAGCTGCAAGAGGTCGTGAGAGCTACACGAGGTAGTTCCTGTAACCCTAAGTTCCTGTAACCCTAAGTTCCTGTAACCCTAAGTTCCTGTAACCCTAAGTTCCTGTAACCCTAAGTTCCTGTAACCCGTCCCCAGGTTCCCCTAAACCAACAAACGAACGCACGCAGGATCGCCTCAGGTGCCCCGTTCATGGTCCCGTGCCCAGTCCGGTGTAAGACGCAAATTACGTTCAATCTTCAACATTCTTTTGCGATTTTATTATTAATTTCCAACGGCTGATGTAGGTAGGGGTTAGAACTGTACTCTGCGAAGGTAGGAGATTTAGGGCAATCTCCTACCTTTGGCCGCCAACGTGTATACTGTACCGTAGATAACAGTATAGTCGCCACCTGCAATAATGTCGCCAGGCGCCATATATTACGAATTATAGCATCACTACTGATTTTTATGTGCCACTGAAGATGATACACAGTAGTTTATATCATGACTGTATAATCTACCCTGTTTCAGCGTTGTTTTATGCTTTGTATCTGCAAGTATATACGGTTTCAAATGTTCCTACTCGTTTTTTTTTCGGGCGACGACGACGGCGGGAGGACACTCAGAACATAAACACTAGATGGCGACTTTAATGTAGCCGGTTATCAACGTCGCCACTAATTTTTTATTTTTTATTTGTTCATTTATAGCCATACTATGACACAGATGAAGACACAAAATGACACAGACTCTCCAGATAGCCCCTTCTAACTTTCCTGAAATCATGGATGTAGAAATGTAAATATTAACGCCACCACACGTCTGTAAATAAAGAAAAAACGTTGTCCTGGCGACTTTAGTGTTATCTACGGTTCCGTGTTAAGGAAATAGTTATTATTCCGTACCAGTTACATAATAGCAAGCATTCGAAAAAAAGAGGGCAGTCATCACTCCAATATGTTCAGTAGCCCATGAATTTTGGCTAGATATTTACGTTTTCTTTGATGGCTAGAAATTGTTATGAAGGGTGACTCTTATAGACCCGAAGGCTAACTACGCAAATATACACGGGGTGCAGTCAGTTCGTACACCAGTAGATTCTTCGTACACGGGGTGCAGTCAGTTCGTACACAAGTTGATTCGTACACGGGGTGCAGTCAGTTCGTACAAAAGTTGTTTCGTACACCAGTAGATTCGTACACCAAAAAAGTTGTTTCGTACACCAAAAAAGTTGTTTCGTAGTCTATATGAAACCATAGTCGTTTCGTACACACAGCTCAGAGTTGAACTTGATTACTAGAGTTACGAAATGATACCAGGTATGTAGTACGAAAAAACTCAAGATCAGTGTACGAAACGCCTAAGAAAACCTGGGTACGAAACAACTTGTGTACGAAACTCCCTGTAACCACGTACACACACACTCGTATTGGTAAGAATAGGTCCCCTTTACTTTATGGCTATGAAACAGTTATGTACGAGATAATGTTTTGATGATGCTATGATGAGAACAAGGCTTTGGTGTTACAAATCATGGTCCTAACATTACTAGATTAACCCCTTGAGACCCAGAACGTAATTTCCATTGTAATTTGGGTACCATTAAACGATTTTTAGTGAGTATAAGCAATGTTTTATAGATGTGACCTGTTTAGTATCCTTATCGACTAACTAATTTGGTATATTCAGCTACTTTTCGTAATTTTATGGCTCGACAACACGATTTTTCATAGCAAAGGAAAGATCTAGGCGTGAAGGGGTTAATTAAGAAGGAATTCGTATTATCTTACCATTCATCGGAGAGGTTAATAATCGCTTCTTAGGTTTTTTTAATAGAAATATCGCTTCTTAGGTTACCTTAGGATGCCAGTTACTGCAGATCATAGTCTATTTAAAAAGACATGCTAATACGAAAGAAAAATTAAAAACCTTAACATTAACTTTGACACCTTAAAAAAAGTAAAAATATCAGTATATCAGTAATATTATATCAGTAATATCAGTAATATCAGTAACTTATAAGAAATAATGTACCATGAATTACATTTACGGAATCATTTGATAAACAGAGGTGAAATCAATCAGCTGTAATTGATAGAAGTTGGAATTTGACAACAATTAGGATAACCAATTCCATAAAAAAATCCAAGGAACATACATACAGTCATACAGTCATACAGTCATACAGTCGACATAAAAAAAAAAATACAAAGTAGCCTACATTATACAAATCAGATCCTTTCAAAACTCCACCAAGAAAGCGAAGAAAGTTAATCATGATAATAATAACAGTAATGAAGATAGTAACTTAAATAAAATTATAGTAATCATAATAATGGCTATAATGCCTTTAATGAGCATAATCTCAGCTGACTATTAACGCTTAGGCCTGTATACCGTCACAGGTGTGTAGGAGAGGGGTAGGGGGTGGGGGGAGGGGGGTAATTAACATATATATATACCTTTAATTACCAGGTGAGTGTACTAATTATAGATAAAATTGGATGAGAGAGAGAGAGAGAGAGAGAGAGAGAGAGAGAGAGAGAGAGAGAGAGAGGAGGTGGATATAGTGAGATATATAGTGGAGGAAAGATATATGACTGTTTGGTTTATTTGGTTTGGTAATGAGTCCAAATTCAAGTAGCTCAGCGTGTGGTAGGGGGCCCTTCTGGCGGGAGGTCCAGGCCCCACCCTATGTCCTGCCCTGTCCTCACCCCTGCCACACCCTGCTAGCGGCCTGCGTCACCCACATGAAGGCGTCGCGGCCTGCCTGGCGTGTTAAAGGCTCCCCCTTACGGCTTGCATCCCCGCTACGGCCATCACAGCCCCGCAGGCCACGCCCATGACCCGGCAAGCTTGACCAATAACCTGCAGAAGGGATTGTACGAAGGTGTTATGAGGGAGGGAATGAGAGAATGTGGGATAGGAAGGGAGGGAGGGAGAGAGAGAGGAAGGAGGGAGGGAATGTGGGATAGGAAGGGAGGGAGAGAGAGAGGGAGGAGGGAGGGAATGTGGGATAGGAAGGGAAGGGAGGGAGAGAGAGAAGGAAGGAGGGAGGGAATGTGGGATAGGGAGGGAGGGAATGTGGGATAGGAAGGGAGGGAATGTGGGATAGGAAGGGAGGGAGGGAGAGAGAGAGAGGAAGGAGGGAGGGAATGTGGGATAGGGAGGGAGGGAGAGAGAGAGGGAGGAGCGACTAGATAGGACCTTATATTATAGGGTGAAGAAGGAAGAGATGGAAGGGAGGGAAGAGGTAAGGGGTGAGAGAGGGAAGAGGGAGTTACAATATAGACATGACCTGATATAGGGTTAGGAAGGAAGGGAGGGAGAGAGAGGACGGAAGGGAGGGAAAAGGGAAGAGGTAAGAGAGATGAACTGTGATGTAATGTTAGAGAGAGAGAGAGAGAGAGAGAGAGAGAGAGAGAGAGAGAGAGAGAGAGATAACTTGTAGCATTCTTACCACGTCTCACTCTCACTTGTATTGTTCTCATGCACTGTCACCCCTCTCATCATCATCATCACCATTTGCTTCGTCACGTACTCATCCCCTCACACCACATCACCACTCATTCATCCACATCCTCCCATCCTTCATCCACCTTCATTACCACACATTCACATCCACCACACCTCCACATCCCCATCACCCTATTCTCACCTCCACATCCCTTCACCTAACTCCCTTTCCCACACATCTATGAATATTCCCACGACCCCTTGGAGACCCCCCCCTTCCCTGTCACGACCCCTTATACCCCGCCCCCTGCCACGACCCCTTGGAGACCCCCCCCTTCCCTGTCACGACCCCTTATACCCCGCCCCCTGCCACGACCCCTTGGATTGATTAATTGTGATGCCAAAAAAGGGGGAAATATGCCAGACATCAGAGGTCATACTTGAGCTTCCCCCTGTCACGACCCCTTGGAGACCCCCCCCTTCCCTGTCACGACCCCTTGGAGACCCCCCCTTCCCTGTCACGACCCCTTGGAGACCCCCCCCTTCCCTGTCACGACCCCTTGGAGACCCCCCTTCCCTGTCACGACCCCTTGGAGACCCCCCCTTCCCTGTCACGACCCCTTGGAGACCCCCCCTTCCCTGTCACGACCCCTTGGAGACCCCCCCCTTCCCTGTCACGACCCCTTGGAGACCCCCCCTTCCCTGTTACGACCCCTTGGAGACCCCCCCTTCCCTGTCACGACCCCTTGGAGACCCCCCCTTCCCTGTCACGACCCTTGGAGACCCCCCCTTCCCTGTCACGACCCCTTGGAGACCCCCCCCTTCCCTGTCACGACCCCTTGGAGACCCCCCCTTCCCTGTCACGACCCCTTGGAGACCCCCCCCTTCCCTGTCCCGACCCCTTGGAGACCCCCCTTCCCTGTCCCGACCCCTTGGAGACCCCCCTTCCCTGTCACGACCCCTTGGAGACCCCCCCCTTCCCTGTCACGACCCCTTGGAGACCCCCCTTCCCTGTCACGACCCCTTGGAGACCCCCCCCTTCCCTGTCACGACCCCTTGGAGACCCCCCCCTTCCCCTGTCCCGACCCCTTGGAGACCCCCCTTCCCTGTCACGACCCCTTGGAGACCCCCCCCTTCCCTGTCCCGACCCCTTGGAGACCCCCCTTCCCTGTCCCGACCCCTTGGAGACCCCCCCCTTCCCTGTCCCGACCCCTTGGAGACCCCCCTTCTCTGTCCCGACCCCTTGGAGACCCCCCTTCTCTGTCACGACCCCTTGGAGACCCCCCTTCCCTGTCACGACCCCTTGGAGACCCCCCCTTCCCTGTCCCGACCCCTTGGAGACCCCCCTTCCCAGTCACGACCCCTTGGAGACCCCCCCTTCCCTGTCACGACCCCTTGGAGACCCCCCCTTCCCTGTCACGACCCCTTGGAGACCCCCCTTCCCTGTCCCGACCCCTTGGAGACCCCCCCCCTTCCCTGTCACGACCCCTTGGAGACCCCCCCCTTCCCTGTCACGACCCCTTGGAGACCCCCCCTGCCACGCCCCTACCCCTACCTTGTCCTGCCAGGCCTTGTCGGCGATGCAGCTGCTGTAGGGGCGGCGGGAGAAGGTCACCATGGAATAGAGGGGTTGCCAGCGGCCGGGCAGGATCACGCTCAGGAAGTCGTCTAGTTTTTTGCGTAGGAGGAACAGTGGAGAGTTAACCAAGTCTCGCATCTGTTGGGAAGACGGTGTGATTAGTCCTTCTGGCTTCCTCCTTCCTTCTCGCGTTTTTTCTAGCAATTTTACACTATAGTCTATTTTTTTTAACAAGGCAAAAATTCCATTCTATCTTAAGGTCTCATGCTTAAAATGATGCCTATGTTGACCTGATAATAGGGTTAACTATGATAAAGTATAGCTGAAATTTAGAAGAAGTGTAGTATTCCCTTCTCCTGGCATTAAATATCAGTCAGTAAGCAGCAAGGGGGCAGGATTTTTTGCCTCGTTAAAAAAAATAGAGTATAGGACAAGAATTGGTAAATTTCTAGATGAACACCGAACTTCCTTTGGTGGACGAAACTGTTTTTTCTGGTGAGTTTTGATGTGTTTTGATCTGCTAACCGTTTCTGTCGCAAATTACTTTTTTTGTGTGTTTGTGATTTGCAACAAAGCTGACAAAAACAAACAAATTGAACCTAACCTAACCTAACCTAACCTATACCTAACCTAACCTTTACCTAATCTAACCTTTACCTAATCTAACCTTTACCTAACCTAACCTTTACCTAACCTAACCTAACCTAACCTATACCTAACCAAACCTAACCTTTATCTAATTATAAAAAAATATAAAAATAAATGATTTGCGACAGAAACGGTTAGCAGATTCATTCAAAACACATCAAAACTCACCAGAAAAAAATAGTTTCGTCAACCAAAGCGGATTCGGTGTTCATCTGAAATAATACCCTAATGGAAGAGAGAAAAGTCACGAAGGCCACGACTCAGCTCACCTCCACGTAGTTATACATGGCCAGGTCCACGATGGCCTCGGCGTCCTTGTTCCTCTTGCTGGAGTACGCCGGCAGGGCCATGGCCAGGTCGTCCCCACACAGGTCCAACATCTCGTCCAGCACCACGCAGTCCTCCATGCCCTGTAAAAGTGGTAGTAGTTTTTTTAAGTGGTCAAAGGAATACAAGAATGGAGATATGTAGGAACAGTTCTTATGGCTATAGTCTATTCACTTAAGCTGGATTCTTGGGAGCTGCTCGATGCCTACCCGAGTATGTAAGGACGTCGCTGATTGGCTGATGCACGCGGGCTGGGTGGTGATGGTGGTGGTATTTTGGTAGCCTCAGCCAATCAGCGACGTCCTTACATACTCAGGTAGGCATCGAGCAGCTCCCAAGAATCCAGCTTAAGTGAATAGACTATAGTAAGCAGGGTAGAACAAGAAGCAACGGATTCAAGCTGGAAAAGCGTAGATTTAAGAAAGAAATAGGGAAAAACTGGTTCACAAATAGGGTGGTAAATGATTGGAATGGACTCAGTCGTCAGGTAGTTAGTGCGGAGTCATTAGGGAGCTTTAAAAGGAGGCTAGATCATATCATAGATGGGGATGAAAGGTGGATGTAGGTAGTGTTAAGTAACAGGAACTACCTCGTGTAGGTCTCACGGCCTCTTGTAGCTTCCTTATTTTCTTATGTTCTTATGTAGTAGTGGTAGTAGTGGTGGTGGGAATTAGTGGTGAGGATTAATATTAGGGATAGGTGAAGGGGATTGGTAGGTGGGATTAGGTGATGGGAATTAGTGGTGGGATTAGATGGTGAGGATTAGTAGTAGTGGTAGTACGTAGTGGTGCACGGTGGTGGTGGTGGTGGCGAAGGAGAAAACAGACAGACAACAGTTAAAATCGTCATAAGTACTTACATAACTTCTAACAAACGTAACTTGCATAACACTCTCTCTCTCTCTCTCTCTCCTCTCTCTCTCTCTCTCTCTCTCTCTTCCTTTCTTTTATTCAATTGTGTCTTATTTTCTGTCTATTTTTTGTTGTGTGTTCATGTGTTATTATGAGTCATCTATCGAATGTACTCTCTCTCTCTCTCTCTCTCTCTCTCTCTCTCTCTCTCTCTCTCTCTCTCTCTCTCTCTCTCTCTCTCTCTCTCTCTCTCTCTCACGTACGCAGTTCATCCCTTGGCCGTAGAAGGGAACCATGGCGTGC
>JACEEZ010003721.1:260166-275166 GCA_016584305.1 Chionoecetes opilio | reverse complement strand
AGCCAGCATGCTCAGGGAGGTGTGCCACGACGTCTCCACCGAGCCAACCCTTCTGCCTCTAGATGGGGAACTCCTGCGGTACAGGACAGCCAATACCGCCCCTGAGGCTCGCGTGGACATCTGTGCTCGGGGATTCTGGACCAGAGGGCAGCGGACCTTTTTGGACATCCGAATCTTCGACCCGATGGCCGCCTCCCATCGTGAGCTCTCCCTCGAGGCTGTCCACCACAGGAACGAGCTGGAGAAGATAAGGGCCTATGGCGATAGGATCCTGCAAGTCGACCATGGTACCTTCACGCCCCTGGTCTTCACCACATCTGGCGGCATGGCCCCCAAGGCTAGGAGCTTCTACTCAAGACTAGCTGACTTGATGTCAGTAAAGAAGCACCAGCCAAGGAGCTCCGTCGCCGCCTGGATGAGGTGTCGCCTCTCCTTCTCCCTGCTCCGGTCTGCCCTCCTGTGTCTCAGGGGTACGAGATACTCCACTCCCTCTAACACGGACATAGGTGACCTCGATTGCGAGGCCACATTGGTAGAGAGTGGGATAAGGGTGGATAGGTTAGGAATAGAGTAGGTTTGTAAATTTAGGGGTAGTTAGTTAGTAAATGTATGTATTGTTAGGGGTAGTTGTAAGGTTGGATGCCACAGTCAATAGCGAGGTGGGGCTATGGCGTACCCGCTGCAAATAAAGAGGCGGTGGAGGTATATTGTAAGTAGTAGTAGTAGTAATAGTAATAGTAGTAGTAGTAGTAGTAGTAGTAGTAGTAGTAGTAGTAAGAGGAGGAAGATATAAATGAAAATCACACCTTTTCTCACCTCATAAAACTTCTCATATCACATCCTTCCCACACCTGAAATACCTTACGTGTTAATTACCTTCCATACTAATCACTAGGGCCCGGATAGTTATGCATTTGCATATTTCATATGCAAATGCATATTTTGCGTGATTTCTATGATAAGTGCATATTTCCTAGATAACTGCATATAAATGCATATTTTGGTAAAATATTCATCTGAGCACAAGTGGTACTGGGAGGTGAGGTGAGGTGAGGTGTGGTTAGGTGAGGTGAGGGTGAGGTGAGGCGATGCTGCAACGTACTATGGGAAAAACTTCGACGTCATTGAAGCTGTTATTGCGACATTCGACCCTGAGGAGGCTCAGAGCATTCAGGAAAGCAAGATCTTACTTGAAACTGAAGGAATGAAGGAAAGCTTGCTCTTCATTGCAACGAATTTTGCGTGCATCTCATCAACAATTACTAGACTTGAAGAAAGGGGACTCCTGTTGTCCTCGGCAATTTCGTTGGTTAATGGTGTTCTTGATGAACTGAAAAGTTTGCAGTCTGATGCTTACTATGGTAAACTGAGCAACGTGTTGTACAAAAACAAGGGATTTGAAAAGCTGAAAAAAGTCAGTCAGATAATGTGTGGTGATGTTATTATTGATGAGACGGTACAGCTACTCACTATGTCAAACATGCTATGTATGAAACATGCACCAATCGTCTCGTGTGACGTAGAAAGGGTGTTCTCAGAATATAAAGCTATGCTGACAGACAACAGGCGGAGTTTTAACTTTGAGAACTTACGCCACCATGTCATCATCAAATGCAACCACAATCTGTAATGTCTGAAAATATGTCAGTCTATAATGTAAATAAATACATGTTCATATTTATTTTTTGAAGCACTTTCACATATATATGTTAAATACATTATGTATATTGCTTAATAAACATTAACATTAGTTTCTATTAACTATTTTGTTTCCGTATAACCTGCATTCTTGGCTTTATAAGTGACATTTTTTAGTGCATATAAATGCATATTTGTCCTGTTTTTAGTGCATATTTGTCCAATTTTTAGTGCATATTTGCATGCATATTTCATGGTTTTTTAGTGCATAACTATCCGGGCCCTACTAATCACCACCATAACTGATCACCAAACTAATCACCATACTAATCATCCCCATTTTGTTTACATCACAGAGGACGGGCCAAGGGCAAAAAAAAAAAAAAAATGAACCCGCCCTCTCAAAAAGCCATACTAATTACCCATCACCTTACCTTGCCTCTCCCTACCTCCCTTACCTCTTCCCTCCCTTCCTTCCACCCTTCCATCTCCCTCCCTTGCCCTCTCCATTATATTTTTTACATCACACAGAACGGGTCAAGGGCAAAAGGTCAAGGTCAAGGGCAAAAGGTCAAGGTCAAGGGCAAAAAAAGAAAAAAAGGAGGGAACAAAAAACCCGCAAGAAGCCGCACTATAGTCTATTTTTCTAACGAGGCGAAAATTCCATTCTATCTTAAGGTCTCATGCTTATAATGATGCCTGTGTTTAGCTGATAATAAGGTTAAATATGATAAAACACAGCTGAAAATTAGAAGAACCGTAGTATTTCCTTCTCCTGGCACTAAATATCAGTCAGTAAGCAGCAAGGGGGCAGGATTTTTCTGGATTTTCTCAGGAGTATCATCACCCCCATACTAATCCCCCTAACCCCCCCCCCTCTCACCTTGCCCTCTCTGTTGTAGGGCATGGATCTGGAGGTGCCATCAGGGGCGTGGATCATGCGGCCCCTCATCGCTATGCCGTGCCGCTCCACAATCTGGGTCTCCACGCCCGCGGCACGTAACCCGGTACGCCCCCGAACACTCATGGCGAGGTTGATGCTGCGCCCTGGCACGTGTTCCATCTGTCTGATATCTGGGAAGGGAGGAGAAGAAGAAGATGAGAGAGAGAGAGAGAAGAGAGAGAGAGAGAGAGAGAGAGAGAGAGAGAGAGAGAGAGAGAGAGAGAGAGAGAGAGAGAGAGAGAGAGAGAGAGAGAGAGAGAGAGAGAGAGAGAGAGAGTGTATGAGTTATTTTTCTATCGTTATTATATTAAGCTTTATTTTTTTAGGGTTTTATCTTTATCTGCAAGTCCTTCACTCACCTCACATGTACGTCACGCGTCCTAACACTGGGCACCAACAAATCACGTAAACCACCACGGATTGTATCATTTATTCATTTTATTGCTGCTGCCTCCTCCTCCTCCTCCTCCTCCTCTTCCTCTTCCTCTTCCTCCTCCTCCTCCTCCTCCTCCTAATATAACTATCAAATGCAAAATAAATCGTTAACTGAAGTACAGCAGGAAAAGGATTTAGGTGTCATCATCAGTAATGATCTTAAAACCAGTCCGCATTGCCTAGCTGCCAGTAAAAACAGACTTGACGCGCACTGTAAAGTAAATGGGTATTGATAGTGCGAATTCGTATCTAGTCCCCCGTATCGATTAGTTGTAGTGGTAGTTGTAATTAGTATTTTTCATATCCTATCATTCTGCACTATGAAACTTCCATGTTCCTATCCTCTTTAGGGACATGGTATAATTTTCCAACTGTTTTCTTACAAGTAGTTGATAGTTAGTAGTATGTAGTTCAGCAGATACCCTCGCTATGGACCAATAGGTCTCCTGGTGTCTGTTACTCCTATGTAATCCTATGTAATCCTCCTCCCCCTCCTCCTCTCTCTCTTTCACACACCCAGTAACCAAGTAGAGAGAGAGAACAGGACCATCTTTGTGGGTGTTAGCTTGATGATGATGATGATGATGACCTAAATTTGAGGATTATATAAACAAGTGCAGCAACAACAACAACATCAACAACAACAACAACAACAGAGGCACACCCAACCACTGCTATTGTGTTAATCATGTTCTCTTGTATTCATTTCATTCCTTCATTCATTCTTGTATTCAATCACATTCTTCTTATTTTGTCCTGTCATAATGTAAGAGAGAGAGAGAGAGAGAGAGAGAGAGAGAGAGAGAGAGAGAGAGAGAGAGAGAGAGAGAGAGAGAGAGAGAGAGAGAGAGAGAGAGAGAGAGAGAGAGAGAGGAGAGAGAGAGAGAGATTATTATTATTATTAGTTTATTGACAAAAGTTTCACAAACATTTTACCTTATTACATGTATAATTTCCTCATATTTGTCCAAATTTATACTCCTACATATTTCATATTAACCTCAAACAAACAAACGAAACACATCTACTATGGTGACACATCCCTTACGTATATAATTTCAATACATCATATATATAACTGCACAGATAGCCTACTTTATCCCTTGTACCCATCAAATTATCCATACTGGAGAAGTCTAGCATGACATAGTTGCTTCTACATTGGCTGGAGAGTGGACACTGCAACAACCCATGGGACTCATCCTGCACTGCATTTTCTACACATGAACACAGTCGTAGTTCTTTCGGTATTCCATTTCTCCTGCCTGTTTCTATTCTAAGATTATGGGACATCGTACGTAGCCTCGTAAATGCTTGGCGTTTATAATCCGGGATAAAATCCCTATTTACATACACTGAATGTACAGAGAGTCCGGTGTTGATTTGTGTTCTGTATGTGACATATTTGGAGGCAGTCTGAGGTTTCTCCTGAATCCGTCTAGCCACCCTGTCAAGTGGGTTTACAATACTCTCATACCTTAGTGCCTGTGTCAAGAATCTGTACCCCGGAGTATTGGCCGCCTCACACAACCTGAACGCTAAATGACAGGGTTCCCCTTCATCTGGTGCCCTCAACCGTGACTCAAGAAAATTTCGCCTCCTCCTAGCAATTACATCTTGTGCTGGTTGTATGCCTGATTCAATCCTACAGAGATCCGGACTGGTATATTTTCTGACTCCTAGCAAACACTTTACGGCTCTGTTGTATTGTGCAATGATCTTCTTCGGATACGTTACTAGCCAGGTTTCTGAACTGTACAAAAGAGATGATGTCATTGCAGCATCGAACAACTTGCGCTTATAAATGTATGGCATATTAGAATTCGCAGCACAAAATATAGCAAATTTATTGAGCTGTGCTTCTCCTGACGTTTCGTGAAGACCTAACGCCGAATTTATTTTTGCATCATCGCTAAACCAAGACCCTAAATACAGGTATTTCGAAGCGTACTCAATCTTAATATCATGCATTACCAACGGGATTCTGTCTTCAGCCGTGCCGCGAATAACCATAACCTTTGTTTTCTTTTCATTTAACACCATTCCATATTCACGACAATAATCCAGTACTACACTCAGTTTTCTCAAACACGAATCCCTTGACGTGGCCAGTATTACCATATCATCCATAAGTAATAGCATATGTAAGTCTACAAGAAACCCATCAAGCCCAACACTACGCCTCAGCATCCTAACAAGCTGGTCCATGTATATGGTGAACAGTAAACAGCTGGATGGGGCCCCTTGGCGCACCCCCGCCGTGGCGTCTATGGTCGCGGACCGTAGTACGCTCCGGGTGCACGCGTACATGGCCTGTATCGCTCGCAGCATTACCCCGCCACACCCCAGCGACTGCAACACTTGAATTAATTTCCCCCGAGGCACTCTATCATATGCCTTACTAAAATCAATAAACAAAACATATAATTTGCTTTTCTTAAAGTTAGCAAGGTCGCAAAGTAATCTCAAGGCCATTATTTGCTCAACGCATCCTCGCCCTTGCTGAGCCCCTGCCTGGCATTTGTCTATGTTAGCCCACAACTTAAGCCTCTTCAGCAGTAACATGTCTATAAAAGAGAGAGAGAGAGAGAGAGAGAGAGAGAGGATATATATACGTATAAGATAAGATACTTTGATCCTATCTAGACACTGCAAGTACCAACTACAAGGTTATTGACTATACAAAGCGCCACCACGCCAGGACGAACTTGGTGGACTCGAACCGCTGACCGAATGCAGGGACGCTGCACACGCGAGCTCACGACTCTACCAACCATGCCACCCTGACGGGTAGAGAGAGAGAGAGAGAGAGAGAGAGAGGGAGGAGAGAGAGGAGAGAGAGAGAGAGAGGGAGAGAGGAGAGAGAGAGAGAGGAGAAGAGGAAGGAAAGGGAGGGAGAAAGGAGGAGGAGAGAGAGAGAGAGAGAGAGAGAGAGAGAGGAGAGAGAGAGAGAAGGGAAGGAAAGGGAGGGGAAAAGAGAGAGAGAGAAGGGAAGGAAAGGGAGGGGAAAAGAGAGAGAGAGAGAGAGAGAGAGAGAGAGAGAGAGAGAGAGAGAGAGAGAGAGAGAGAGAGAGAGAGAGAGAAGGGAAGGAAAGGGAGAGAGAGGAGAGAGAGAGAGAGAGAGAGAGAGAGAGAGAGAAGGGGAAAAGAGAGAGAAGAGGAAGGAGAAGGGAGAGAGAGAGAGAGAGAGAGAGAGAGAGGAGAGAGAGAGAGAGAGAGAAGAGAGAGAAGAGAAGGGAAGGAAAGGAGGGGAGGAGAGAGAGAGAGAGAGAGAGAGAAGAGAGAGAGAGAGAGAGAGAAGAGAGAGAGAGAGAGAGAGAGAGAGAGAGAGAGAGTGGAGAGTTCGTCCTGAAATAAATTGTTGCTAGTCTTATAAATTACAAAAAGAACTCAAATACAGAATCATGCAGCACAAAGAAGAGGAATTGATTACATTTAACAAGATGTCCACGTGTAACCCTTTGAGGCCCAGAACGTAATTTCCATTTTAATTTGACCCCCATTAGAGGAATTTTAGTGACTATAAGCAATGTTGTAATAAATATGACCTGTTTAGTATCCTTGTCCACTAACTAATTTGGTATATTCAGTTATTTTTCGTAATTTTATGGCTCGACAACATACAATTTTTTATAGCAAAGGAAAGAGTTGTATATAGCAAAGAGAAAGTAGTTGTTGTAAAAAAAAAAAAAAAAAAAAAAAAAAAAAAAAAAAAAAAAAAAAAAGATCTGGGTGTGAAGGAGTTAATTCTAAAGGGCAAAACATTTTTTTTTTTTTATCGCAAGACAATTTGTGGTGACTAATGAGTAGTATTAACATTAATGGGTATAGATGTGTTTACAATGATTAAAATTCTCTCTCTCTCTCTCTCTCTCTCTCTCTCTCTCTCTCTCTCTCTCTCTCTCTCTCTCTCTCTCTCTCTCTCTCTCTCTCTCATTATGATAGGACAAAATATATAATAAGAAAAGAAAGTTAATACATGAATGAATGTATGAAGTAAATACGAGAGAACTGCTCTCTCTCTCTCTCTCTCTCTCTACTCTCTCTCCTCTCTCTCTCTCTCCTCCCCTCTCTCTCCTCTCTCCTTTTCTCTCTCTCATCTCTCCTCTTTTTGCCATTCTTTTTTCGTACAGTAAAGTTCCCATCCAGTCAAAATTTAATTCAGATCAGTCTAGTTGTCTCTCTCTCTCTCTCTCCCTCTCTCTCCTCTCTCTCTCCTCTCTCTCTCTCTCTCTCTCTTCTCTCTCTCCAACCTTGCCCGGTTACTCGTAAGGTGCACTTGGTAGCCTCGTTTAGCCATCATACAAGCCTCCAAAGTCCCCACCTGTAAAAAGGCAAAATAGGGTATCATTAGCACTATCATCATTATTA
This sequence comes from Chionoecetes opilio, assembly GCA_016584305.1. NCBI lineage: Eukaryota > Metazoa > Arthropoda > Malacostraca > Decapoda > Majidae > Chionoecetes > Chionoecetes opilio. Next base: position 267,779 of record JACEEZ010003721.1, on the reverse strand, counting down.
TTGTTAGTTGTAGCAGTAGCAGTAAGGGATGTTGAGTAGTACGTATGTAGTAGTAGTAAGTTTAGTAGTAGAAAGGAAAATGGTTATTATAGTATCTTTATCTTATTATTATTTGTTAGTTGGGAAGATTAGTAGTGGTAGTAGTAGTAGTATAGTAGTAGTAGTAGCAGAAATGGAAAATGGGTTATTATTATCATCATCATTATTGTTAGTTGTAGTAGTTGTTGTAGTAGTATAGTGTAGTTGTTGTAGTAATGATTGTTGTAGTTCCCAATATACTGTATGTTCGGCGCTGACCATTAACCCCTTAAGGCCCAGAGCGTAATTTCCATTGTAATTTGGCTACCATTAGATGATTTTAAGGAATATAAGCAATATGTTACAGCATAGACCACTATATCTCTGGACTGCACACGCGACAATGTTTTGAAATTGCAAGCTGCATAGCGGCCTGCCCGCCCGACAAAGAGATATAGTGGTCTATGGACTATCATATAGACTGGTTTATCAGTATATATGATATACTGTAATCTTCGTAAATGTTTGTTCTATAATATTATCAAATAAAAAACAGTAAAACACGCTAAAGAAATGCCATTACGAGACTGAAGAAATATGCATGAACTTAATATTCACTTCAACTTTTCGCCATTTAAAACTTTGCGAGCCAACTTTTATCATGAAGGATATCAATAGAAGCGCAATTTTATTAGCTTTCCATTGATATATTTTGTTTTCTGATAAATGAATTAGAACCATGCATAAATTAGCGTTAAATAAATAAATAAAATCATCAATCGGGTAATTTTCCCGATTGATGATGTTATTTATTTACTTATATATTTCGTTTTCTGATCAATGAATTAGCACCATGTATAAATTAGCGTTAACTAAATAAACAACCTCATCAATCGGGAAAATTACCCGATTGATGATTTTATATATTTATTTAACGCTAATTTATGCATGGTTCTAATTCATTTATCAGAAAACGAAATATATCAATGGAAAGCTAATAAAATTGCGCTTCTATTGATACCCTTCATGATAAAAGTTGACTCGCAAAGTTTTAAATGGCGAAAAGTTGAAGTGAAATATGTTCATGCATATTTCTTCAGTCTCGTAATGGCATTTCTTTAGCGTGTTTTACTGTTTTTTATTTGATAATATTATAGAACAAACATTTACAAAGATTACAGTATATCATATATACTGATAAACCAGTCTATATGATCCGTTATATATATATATATATATATATATATATATATATATATATATATATATATATATATATATATATATATATATATATCCGAGCGGCCTTCCGACTTCAGGCCCTTGTGCAACAGGCCGATATTCCGTGCGCAGTCCAGATTTACAGTGGTCTATGGTTATAGATATGACCTGCTTAGTATCCTTGTCCACTAGGCAATTTGGTATATTTAGTTACTTTTCGTAATTTTATGGCTAACAACAGACGATTTTATATAGCAAAGGTAAGCTCTGGACGTGAAGGGGTTAAGTCTTAAAATGTAAAATGATTGTAAGGATGAAAAATATATATAGCTCGTGGTTGTTATTCATGTTATGCAATGAGGTCATGGTAATAGTTCTACATTTTCGCTTACGTACCCTGTTACTTGGTCAATATATACATTATTAAATAGTTGACCATGTCTTTCCATTTCAAACATCATAATGAGGGCGTGAAGGCAAATAAAATAAGCTGACATTAACCCTTTCACGCCCAGATCTTTCCTTTGCTATACAAAATCGTCTGTTGTTAGCCATACAATTACGAAAAGTAACTAAATATACCAAATTAGTTAGTGGACAAGGATACTAATTCAGGTCATATCTATAAAATATTGATTATATTCACTACAAATCTTCTAATGGTACCCAAATTACAATGGAAATTACATTCTGGGCCTCAAGGCGTTAATGCCCATTACCCATCACCCCACCCATTCACTCACCCATTACCCATCACCCTACATCAAGGCTTCCTCATTCTCAATTCTCGCAACCCACTTTTTTTTCACAATTATCGCTAATAGGCTGCTAAAAAAAAAAAAAGAGTGATCGGATCATCTCATAAGTGGGCTTAAAACCTTCCCCTGGTCAACCTGGTTCCAAAACTGTGCCATATGATGGGATTCCGCCACGGGGGGCGGAACCTATAGCCAACACACAGACAGACAGACAGACACACACACTTTCGCTTATATTATTATAGATTCTAGGAGCATTTTGAGGCCATATTCAAAGCTATATATGGTAATTAATTCGATTTGGCGCCCCCCTTTTGATTAAGAAAATGTTCGAGATATGAACAATTCTAGGAGCATTTTGAAGTCACATTCAAAGTTATATTTTGGTAACTAATTTGATTTAGCGGCCCCCTTTTGATTAACATTTGTTTTCCCTTCAAAATATGAGCAATTCTATGAGCATTTTGAAGCCACATTCAAAGCTATCTATATTTTGGTAATTCATTTGATTTGGCGCCAACCTTGAGTGGCACCCCGCCTGCCCCACCCTAGATACGGGTGATCTTCTCTCTCTCTTCTCTCTCTCTCTCTCTCTCTCTTGCCGAAAAAAGCATACACACACAGTCGCACACACACACACATTTTCGTCTCATTTCGTAACAAAACTAAATAGATTATAATATTAAACAAATGTGTGTGTGTGTGTGTGTGTGTGTGTGTGTGTGTGTGTGTGTGTGTGTGTGTGTGTGTGTGTGTGTGTGTGTGTGTGAGTTAATTACCGCCACACCGCAACTGTTTATTTGCGGTAGTCATTGCGATCATAATCTGTTTGTGATGAAGGGAGTGATGATGATGATGCAATACAAGAGGAAGAATACAGTAGTAGTTTAGAGACGTGGTGGTGGAGTGTGTGTGTGTGTGTGTGTGTGTGTGTGTGTGTGTGTTTGAGTCGTAGTTTGTGCTGACGGTGTACCACGCAATGGATATGGGTGTGCTAATGTGCTATGATGGTACAGTTGATGGTACAGCACATCGTCGCGGAATGTTAGGAGACCGTGCGATGGATGTTTTTTAAGGGTAGACGGCAATCCCAAGTGACATAGCCAAGGGAAGAGTTGACAAGATTGTTTAACTAAGGAGACCAAGTTGAAGCTGACCTATATATGATACTAGCCGCAAAGCCGCCCTCCGGGCGGACTTTTTGGCTAGCTCCTGCGGAGGGCTATTGGTGGTGGGCCTTGGGCCCACCACCTGTGTTTGGTGGGCCTTCGGCCCACCAAACACGGACTCTCCAGATAGCCCCTTCTAACTTTCCTGAAATCATGGATGTAGAAATGTATGTATTACCCCCACCCATTCACTCACCCATTACCCATCACCCCCCACCCATTCACTCACCCATTACCCATCACCCCCCACCCATTCACTCACCCATTACCCATCACCACACACCCATTCACTCACCCATTACCCATCACCCCCCACCTATTCCCTCACCCATCACCCATCACCCCCAACCCATCACCCCCCACCCATTCACTCACCCATCACCCCACACCCATTACCCATCACCCCACCCATTCACTCACCCATTACCCATCAAGGTTTCCTCAATTCTCGCAACCCACTTTTTTTCACAATTATCGCTAATAGGCTGCTAAAAAAAAAAAAAAAGTGATCGGATCATCTCATAATTGGGCTTAAAACCTTCCCCTGGTCAACCCGGTTCCAAAAATGTTTCATATGAGGTGATTGCGCCACGGGGGGCGGAACCTATACCAGACACACACACACACACACACACACACAGACAGACAGACAGACAGACACACTTTCGCTTATATTTACCATTACCCATCACCCCCCACCTATTCCCTCACCCATCACCCATCACCCCCCAACCCATCACCCCCCACCCATTCACTCACCCATCACCCCACACCCATTACCCATCACCCCACCCATTCACTCACCCATTACCCATCACCCTACATCAAGGTTTCCTCAATTCTCGCAATCCACTTTTTTTCCACAATTATCGCTAATAGGCTGCTAAAAAAAAAAAAAAAAAGTGATCGGATCATCTCATAATTGGGCTTAAAACCTTCTCCTGGTCAACCCGGTTCCAAAAATGTGCCATATGAGGTGATTGCGCCACGGGGGGCGGAACCTATACCAGACACACACACACACACACACACACACACACACACACAGACAGACAGACAGACAGACACACTTTCGCTTATATTTACCATTACCCATCACCCCCCACCTATTCCCTCACCCATCACCCATCACCCCCCACCCATTCACTCACCCATCACCCCACACCCATTACCCATCACCCCACCCATTACCCATCACCCTACATCAAGGTTTCCTCAATTAGAGAGAACTGCAACTCCGAAATGCCAGTGGTCGCTGGTAGTTTTAACTCACAATTTGGTGAAAAGTTGGTCAACTTGAAAGAAAAATATGGGCTTATTCCACTGTACTTAAAACACACAAGTATAATATTAAGAACGATTTTCTTCTATATGTATATTGTATAGAAGCCTGATTCTGTAAAACATTGTATATAACCAAATAACCAAGTAGGTTATAGTTGAGGAGGCGAGGTAAATGCTACTCTATGATATTATATAGTCAATAACGAATGTTTAGAAGTTATCTATACCTAGGCAGTCATATTTTCCTGTTATTATTGTGTATCAATCAGATAGAAAGCCTAGAAGTGCAATGAGTCGACGCGTGAAGTGGCAATGTTTTGATTCAATCTCCCCGCCACAATCTCCCCGCCCACCACTCCCCGCCGCGGCACGTCGCCTCCACAATTATAACCTACATTGTCGCAGCAACAAGCCGATTTCGGCATTCTTTATTCTTCGTTTTTCCAAGGCATTGCTTATTGTATTTTGACAAGCGTTTGCCAGACGCAGCAGTACTGTCTTAGAAAACAGTGTGAACATCGCCCAAATTTTACATGCCACAATATACATGTAAAAAATCTATTAAGCTTTGCTACTCGAGGCGAGTAATTTGCATTAAATTGCTATTATAGAACGTTCCATCGTAATGCATGTCATCCATATAATTAGTAGAACAACAGAAGAACTATATTTTTTGGTATTCAGATGCGGTGCATCAATATTTATCGCGAAATTAATTTATGAAAAATATTAGTCGCGGAGCCAAAACACAGTAGACCAACCTTTGAGTTAAAACTGCCAGCGACCACTGGCATTTCTCGAGTTGCAGTTCTCTCTAATTCTCGCAACCCACTTTTTTTTCACAATTATCGCTAATAGGCTGCTAAAAAAAAAAAAAAAAGTGATCGGATCATCTCATAATTGGGCTTAAAACCTTCCCCTGGTCAACCCGGTTCCAAAAATGTTTCATATGAGGTGATTGCGCCACGGGGGGCGGAACCTATACCAGACACACACACACACACACACACAGACAGACAGACAGACATACACACTTTCGCTTATATTTACCATTACCCATCACCCCCCACCTATTCCCTCACCCATCACCCATCACCCCCCACCCATTCACTCACCCATCACCCCACACCCATTACCCATCACCCCACCCATTCACTCACCCATTACCCATCACCCTACATCAAGGTTTCCTCAATTCTCGCAACCCACTTTTTTTCCACAATTATCGCTAATAGGCTGCTAAAAAAAAAAAAAAAAAGTGATCGGATCATCTCATAATTGGGCTTAAAACCTTCTCCTGGTCAACCCGGTTCCAAAAATGTGCCATATGAGGTGATTGCGCCACGGGGGGCGGAACCTATACCAGACAGACACACACACACACACACACACACACACACAGACAGACAGACACACTTTCGCTTATATTTACCACTAGCCGCAAAGCCGCCCTCCGGGCGGACTTTTTGGCTAGCTCCTGCGGAGGGCTATTGGTGGTGGGCCTTGGGCCCACCACCTGTGTTTGGTGGGCCTTCGGCCCACCAAACACGGACTCTCCAGATAGCCCCTTCTAACTTTCCTGAAATCATGGATGTAGAAATGTATGTATTACCCCCACCCATTCACTCACCCATTACCCATCACCCCCCACCCATTCACTCACCCATTACCCATACCCCCACCCCTTCACTCACCCATTACCCATCACCACACACCCATTCACTCACCATTACCCATCACCACACCCTATTCCCTCACCCATCACCATCACCCCCCACACCCATTCACTCACCCATCACCCCACACCCATTACCCATCACCCCACCCATTCACTCACCCATTACCCATCACCCTACATCAAGGTTTCCTCAATTCTCGCAACCCACTTTTTTTTCACAATTATCGCTAATAGGCTGCTAAAAAAAAAAAAAAAGTGATCGGACCATCTCATAAATGGGCTTAAAACCCTCCCCTGGTCAACCCGGTTCCAAAAATGTTTCATATGAGGTGATTGCGCCACGGGGGGCGGAACCTATACCAGACACACACACACACACACACACACACACACACACACACACACACACAGACAGACAGACAGACAGACAGACAGACACACTTTCGCTTATATTTACCATTACCCATCACCCCCCACCTATTCCCTCACCCATCACCCATCACCCCCAACCCATCACCCCCCACCCATTCACTCACCCATCACCCCAACCCATTACCCATCACCCCCACCCCTTACCCATCACCCTACATCAAGGTTTCCTCAATTCTCGCAACCCACTTTTTTTTTCACAATTATCGCTAATAGGCTGCTAAAAAAAAAAAAAAAAAGTGATCGAATCATCTCATAAGTGGGCTTATGACCTTCCCCTGGTCAACCCGGTTCCAAAAATGTGCCATATGAGGTGATTGCGCCACGGGGGGCGGAACCTATACCACACACACACACACACACAGACAGACAGACAGACAGACAGACAGACAGACACACTTTCGCTTATATTATTATAGATGTGAAGCGCTACTCGTCACAGGTCACAAGAAGAAGAAGAAGAGCCCGTCGACCTCTAGTCGACTTTGGCGCTCCTCAAGCGGAGGTGTGGTGTGGTTGTGGTGAAGATATGATAAACTGTGTGTTCATAATATATTACTGAATGTGGGATTGTGTCTACCGCTTTTGATTGTACAATGAAATACGATGTTCGTGTTTAGCTACGTAATGGTTTGAATGGTGGTTAGCTCTCTCTCTCTCTCTCTCTCTCTCTCTCTCTCGGGGCATCTCGCGGGCATCTCTATTATAACAGCGTAGAATCTTTTGAAATCCATTCATTGTAAAACCTCCACGAAGCTTTTTAACAACTGGACAACTTTTACATAACAAAAAACCTTAACAACTCCAACCACTGTGATGTTCTGATGTCTCTGATGTTCTCAACCACACTGATGTTCTTGAGTTACTATTATTATTTTAGTTTTTTTTAGTTTTAGTTATTAGTAGTTATAAATGACACACCACAACCACACCACAACCACTACCACAGCCACACGACAACCACAACCACAGTCACACCACAGTCACATCACAACACCACAACCACAACCACAGCCACAGCCACAACCACACTACAACCACTACCACAACCACACC
>JACEEZ010003721.1:227666-255166 GCA_016584305.1 Chionoecetes opilio | reverse complement strand
ATGTATTTTTTATTACATGTATAACTGTTTGGCTAAATAAATGTATAAATCTAAAATCTCTCTCTCTCTCTCTCTCTCTCTCTCTCTCTCTCTCTCTCTCTCTCTCTCTCTCTCCTCTCTCTCTCTCTCTCTCTCTCTCTCTCTCTCCTCTCTCTCTCTCTCCTCTCTCTCTCTCTCTCTCTCTCTCTCTCTCTCTCTCTATCTATTATATATATATATATATATATATATATATATATATATATATATATATATATATATATATATGTGTATGTGCGTGTGTGTGTGTGTGTGTGTGCGCACGCACGCGCGTGCGTGTGAGCGCAGGCGTATAGATTAAGATTAAAGATTGACAGATAGATGGATAGATGTAGTTAGATAGATTAATGGATAGAAAGATGGACTGATTGATTAATAAAAAATAATGTGTATAAACTGAAAATATTGCACTCAAGTTTGCACAAAGTAAATTACTGAATAAGCTACATGAAAAAAATATTTCACGAGTACGATGAATTTCATGACAAGATTTCATGACAAGATTATAACTTGTCATGTGCAGAAGAAAATGAGGAAGAGATCTTGTGAGTGTGACGAGTTTGCTTGTCAGACTAATGACGAAGGCCGATCTTGTCATAGTGACAAGATTTCGACTATTCTGTGTTTACAGTAAATTGCAATGTCCAGGTTAAGTTAGTGAACCAGCGGGGAGTTCTGGGGGGCCGCAGCCCCAGTTAGGTCACCCCAGACATAGCCGGGGTGGCGGGTCTTAACGAGGTCCTGAAATCCCGTGTACTGTTTCACTGTGTTATTTCCATATTTTTCTGTATTATGGGTTTTTTCTAGGTTGTCCACTACGCGCCTTTGTGGTATAGTGGCTAGCGCGCCTATATAGCTACGTACGACTCTGCAGGCCCTGGTTCGAATCCGGGTCAGGGCAGTCGGCATGCAGCCCATCCAGCTGTTCATCCTCCCTCTCGGGGTTGGTTGATAAATGGGTAGGCTACCTGGGGAAATCTGGGGAAGGTAACTGTGGTAACCCGGATGTCACACTAGCCCTGTGTCCCGGGGTAGCGGGTTGTGCCCACCACAGGCTCAAGGGCTAATGCGACGGAGATGAGCACCGAGGCCACGCGCATCATAGCGTATGCCCCCATTTATTTTTACCTCTTCTCATGAACCGCTGCGGTTACTCAATATTTTCACATTTTCCCAGTTTAGTCAACAGTTCAGTTCAGTTCAGTTGCGGCCCTGTGGGTCGGGAGCCTGGCCTTTTTTATCGGCATTCCCTGATGTGTCTCTTCTCGCTGTCTGGGTCTTTGGTTTGTTGGTCTTATCTTCTGTTATTCTGTCTATTAATTTCTTTCACTTTCTTTCCTCTTCCTTTCCCAGCAACAGGCCAACCCTTGACTTTTTCCACGTACTTATCAGGATCAAGGTCGTGACGTCACCACCTCGGCCTCGGAACAACAACAAAGTTGAACAAACGGCGAGGAGCAGATAGGCCGAGGCGGAGTGCAATGCCGGTGAGTGTGCCTAACTAATATTATATAATGTCCTGTTGTAGTGACCCTACCGTAGATAACACTAAAGTCGCCAGCACAAAGTTTTTTTTTTCTATTTACAGACGTGTGGTGGCGTTAATACTTACATTTCTACATCCATGATTTCAGGAAGGTTAGAAGGGGCGGATAATTTATAGTTTCACCCAACCAACGATTTTCTGATGCGCCTTATGTTTTTCTGGTGTGTTTTGATGTGTTTTGAATGAATCTGCTAACCGTTTCTGTCGCATTTTTTTTTTTTTTTTTTTTTTTTTTTTTTTTTTTTTTTTTTTTTTTTTTTTTTTTGGTAGATAAAGGTTAGTTTTTTTTTTTTATAATTAGGTAAAGGTTAGGTTAGGCATAGATTAGGTATGGGTTAGGTTAGGTAAAGGTTAGGTTAGGTTTAGGTTCATTTTTTTTTTTTTTGTCATTTTTGCAAAAAAAAAAAAAAAAAAAAAAATTGCGACAGAAACGGTTAGCATATTCATTCAAAACACATAAAAACACACCAGAAAAACATAAGGCGCATCAGAAAATCGTTGGTTGGGTGAAACTATAAATTGACCGAAGGGGCTATCTGGAGAGTCTGTGTCATTTTGTGTCTTCATCTGTGTCATATTATGGCTATAAATGGACCAATTACAAAAATATCACCAGAGTGCCGACCAACAATAAGGTCGCCAGCTAGTGTTTATGTTCTGAGTGTCCTCCCACCGTCGTCGTCGCCTGAAAATAAAACTAGTAGTGAAATTTGAAACTGTATATACTTGCAGATACAAAGCATAAAACAACGCTCAAACTGTGTAGATTATAGTCATGATATAAACTACTGTGTTTATCATAAACTTCAGTGGCACATACAAATCAGTAGTGACGCTATAATTCGTAATATATGGCAGCTGGTGACATTATTGCAGCTGGCGACTATACTGTATCTACGGTAGCTAATGTCCTGTTGTAGTGATTAGCTAATGTCACGTCAGCCAGTCACCAGCACGCGGGGCACCACATCAGCACAGAGCCGTGAAGGGCCGGGGAGGTAGGTAGGGGGTGCGGGGAGACTAATAATATTGTGTTTGTTATTAGTGGTGTCATTTTGCTGAGCTGGTCCATGGCAGGGGGGGGGGGGTCAGTTTGTACACAAGTTGTTTCGTACACCAGTAGATTCGTACAGCAAAAAGTTGTTTCGTAGTCTATATGAAACCATAGTTGTTTCGTACACTCAGCTCAGAGTTGAACTTGATTACTAGAGTTCGATTCAACACCAGGTATGTACGAAAGGACTTAAAATCAGTGTATGCAACAACTAACAAAACCTGGGTATGAAACAACTTGTGTACGAAACTCCCCTGTAACCGTCAGGGGTGGGTGATGTGTGTGCCGAGGCATCACGGTTAATATTCCGCAGGAGTTGGCGGGCTCCACATGCCTTCTAGCTTACTTTTTCTCTATTATTTATGGCTCTGTATAATATGCAGTAGTTATTAACTTCCGGAAACCAAAAATATAGCACTTATTTTCATATGATAATTGCTAGGTTAGCTTACGTTTAGGTAAGGGTATTATTCCAGAAAAACACCATACCCACTACGAAGGACACTTATGTGTTATATGAGGTGACGTCTGCACAAACAAGACACTGGGGTATTGCTTCTCCGTCGGAAATCACTCGTTCCTGAGATATCAATTTCTTACTATTTTTAACTACGCGCCAGCCACTGGCAGGTTAGGTTTGGTTAGGCTAGATTAGTTTTATAGCCAAGTTTTATATACAGTTAAAAATTATAATGAAAAATAATAAATACCATCAGAATTTGGTGTATAACAAAAAACTAAATTGAGGGAAAAATATCATGCAAATTATGTAATTACTACTGTTCAAAATTGGAACCGACATAATTAGAGATTCGACTTAAATATGTTCTGACTTTTCTATATATTTCCATGAATCTGCTTTTATTATATGTATGGATTCCTGACTTTTTCTATTATATTTATGGATTCCTGACTTTTTCTATTATATTTTGATTCCTGACTTTTTCTATTATATTTATGGATTCCTGACTTTTTCTATTATATTTCTGATTCTGACTTTTTCTATTATATTTCTGAATTCTGACTTTTTCTATTATATTTATGGATTCCTTATTTTTTCTGATTCATATTTATGGATTCTGACTTTTTCTATTATATTTCTGAATTCCTGACTTTTTCTATTATATTTATGGATTCCTGACTTTTTCTATTATATTATCTACTTTCTATTGAATTCCTGACTTTTTCTATTATATTTATGGATTCCTGACTTTTTCTATTATATTTCTGAATTCCTGACTTTTTCTATTACTATTCTGAATTCCTGACTTTTCTATTATATTTATGATTCCTGACTTTTTCTATTATATTTCTGAATTCCTGACTTTTTCTATTATATTTCTGAATTCCTGACTTTTTCTATTCTATTTCTGAATTCCTGACTTTTTCTATTATATTTATGGATTCCTGACTTTTTCTATTATATTTCTGAATTCCTGACTTTTTCTATTATATTTCTGAATTCCTGACTTTTTCTATTATATTTCTGAATTCCTGACTTTTTCTATTATATTTCTGAATTCCTGACTTTTTCTATTATATTTCTGAATTCCTGACTTTTTCTATTATATTTCTGAATTCCTGACTTTTTCTATTATATTTATGGATTCCTGACTTTTTCTATTATATTCTGGAATTCCTGACCTTTTTCTATTATATTTATGGATTCCTGACTTTTCTATTATATTTCTGAATTCCTGACTTTTTCTATTATATTTCTGAATTCCTGACTTTTTCTATTATATTTCTGAATTCCTGACTTTTTCTATTATATTTATGGATTCCTGACTTTTTCTATTATATTTCTGAATTCCTGACTTTTTCTATTATATTTCTGAATTCCTGACTTTTTCTATTATATTTCTGAATTCCTGACTTTTTCTATTATATTTCTGAATTCCTGACTTTCTATTATATTTCTGAATTCCTGACTTTTTCTATTATATTTATGAATTCCTGACTTTTTCTATTATATTTATGAATTCCTGACTTTTTCTATTATATATCCTGATTTTTAATATTTTGGATTCCTGACTTTTCTATTATATTTATGAATTCCTGACTTTTTCTATTATATTTATGGATTCCTGACTTTTTCTATTATATTTATGAATTCCTGACTTTTTCTATTATATTTTGATTCCTGACTTTTTCTATTATATTATTGATTCCTGACTTTTTCTATTATATTTTGAATTCCTGATTTCTTTTTTGATTCTGACTTTTCTATTATATCTGAATTCCTGACTTTTCTATTATATTTATGAATTCCTGACTTTTTCTATTATATTTATGGATTCCTGACTTTTTCTATTATATTTATGGATTCCTGACTTTTTCTATTATATTTATGGATTCCTGACTTTTTCTATTATATTTATGGATTCCTGACTTTCTATTATATTTATGGATTCCTGACTTTTTCTATTATATTTATGGATTCCTGATTTTTCTATTATATTTATGATTCCTGACTTTTTCTATTATATTTATGAATTCCTGACTTTTTCTATTATATTTATGGATTCCTGACTTTTTCTATTATATTTAGGGATTCCTGACTTTTCTATTATATTTATGAATTCCTGACTTTTTCTATTATATTTTGGATTCCTGACTTTTCTTATTATATTTATGACTTTCATTTTTGATCCTGACTTTTCTATTATATTTATGGATTCCTGACTTTTTCTATTATATTTATGGATTCCTGACTTTCTATTATATTTATGGATTCCTGACTTTTTCTATTATATTTATGGATTCCTGACTTTTTCTATTATATTTATGGATTCCTGACTTTTTCTATTATATTTATGGATTCCTGACTTTTTCTATTATATTTATGGATTCCTGACTTTTTCTATTATATTTATGGATTCCTGACTTTTCTATTAATTATGAATTCCTGACTTTTTCTATTATATTTATGGATTCCTGACTTTTTCTATTAATTTATGGATTCCTGACTTTTTCTATTATATTATGGATTCCTGACTTTTTCTATTATATTTAGGGAAATTCCTGACTTTTTCTATTATATTTATGGATTCCTGACTTTTTCTATTATATTTATGAATTCCTGACTTTTTCTATTATATTTATGGATTCCTGACTTTTTCTATTAATTTTATTGGAATTTAGATTCCTGACTTTTTCTATTATATTCTGAATTCCTGACTTTTTCTATTATATTTATGAATTCCTGACTTTTTCTATTATATTTATGGATTCCTGACTTTTTCTATTATATTTCTGAATTCCTGACTTTTTCTATTATATTTCTGAATTCCTGACTTTTTCTATTCTATTTCTGAATTCCTGACTTTTTCTATTATATTTATGGATTCCTGACTTTTTCTATTATATTTCTGAATTCCTGACTTTTTCTATTATATTTCTGAATTCCTGACTTTTTCTATTATATTTCTGAATTCCTGACTTTCTTTTATTTATAGATTTTCTGAATTTCTATATTTGGATTCCTGACTTTTTCTATTATATTTCTGAATTCCTGACTTTTTCTATTATATTTCTGAATTCCTGACTTTTTCTATTATATTTTGATTCCTGACTTTTTCTATTTATTTCTGAATTCCTGACTTTTTACTATATTATATTTTGGATTCCTGACTTTTCTATTATATTTATGGATTCCTGACTTTTTCTATTATATTTGAATTCCTGACTTTCTATTCTATTTTGATTCCTGACTTTTTCTATTATATTTATGGATTCCTGACTTTTTCTATTATATTTCTGAATTCCTGACTTTTTTATTATATATTCTGAATTCCTGACTTTTCTTCTATTATATTTTGAATTCCTGACTTTTTCTATTATATTTCTGAATTCCTGACTTTTCTATTATTTATGATTCTGACTTTCTATATTTGATTCCTGACTTTTTTATAATTTATGAATTCCTGACTTTTTCTATTATATTTATGAATTCCTGACTTTTTCTATTATATTTATGGATTCCTGACTTTTTCTATTATATTTATGAATTCCTGACTTTTTCTATTATATTTATGGATTCCTGACTTTTTCTATTATATTTATGAATTCCTGACTTTTTCTATTATATTTTGAATTCCTGACTTTTCTATTATATTTATGGATTCCTGACTTTTTCTATTATATTTATGAATTCCTGACTTTTTCTATTATATTTATGGATTCCTGACTATTTCTATTATATTTATGAATTCCTGACTTTTTCTATTATATTTATGGATTCCTGACTTTTTCTATTATATTTATGGATTCCTGACTTTTTCTATTATATTTTGGATTCCTGACTTTTTCTATTATATTTATGGATTCCTGACTTTTCTATTATATTTGATCTGGATTCCTGACTTTTTCTATTATATTTATGGATTCCTGACTTTTTCTATTATATTTATGGATTCCTGACTTTTTCTATTATATTTATGAATTCCTGACTTTTTCTATTATATTTATGGATTCCTGACTTTTTCTATTATATTTATGGATTCCTGACTTTTCTATTATATTTATGGATTCCTGACTTTTTCTATTATATTTATGGATTCCTGACTTTTTCTATTATATTTAGGGAAATTCCTGACTTTTTCTATTATATTTATGGATTCCTGACTTTTTCTATTATATTTATGGATTCCTGACTTTTCTATTATATTTATGGATTCCTGACTTTTTCTATTATATTTATGGATTCCTGACTTTTTCTATTATATTTATGGATTCCTGACTTTTCTATTATATTTATGGATTCCTGACTTTTTCTATTATATTTATGGATTCCTGACTTTCTATTTATTATGGATTCCTACTTTCTATTATATTTATGATTCCTGACTTTTTCTATTATATTTATGGATTCCTGACTTTCTATTATATTTATGGATTCCTGACTTTTTCTATTATATTTATGGATTCCTGACTTTTTCTATTATATTTATGGATTCGACTTTTTATTTATGGATTCTGACTTTTTCTATTATATTTATGGATTCCTGACTTTTTCTATTATATTTATGAATTCCTGACTTTTTCTATTATATTTATGGATTCCTGACTTTTTCTATTATATTTATGGATTCCTGACTTTTTCTATTATATTTATGGATTCCTGACTTTTTCTATTATATTTATGGATTCCTGACTTTCTATTATATTTATGGATTCCTGACTTTTTCTATTATATTTATGGATTCCTGACTTTTTCTATTATATTTATGGATTCCTGACTTTTTCTATTATATTTATGGATTCCTGACTTTTCTATATATTTATGGATTCCTGACTTTTTCTATTTATTTCATGGAATTCCTGACTTTTTCTATTATATTTATGGATTCCTGACTTTTTCTATTATATTTATGGATTCCTGACTTTCTATTCTATTTCTGAATTCCTGACTTTTTCTATTATATTTATGGATTCCTGACTTTTTCTATTATATTTATGGATTCCTGACTTTTTCTATTATATTTATGGATTCCTGACTTTTTCTATTAATTTATGGATTCCTGACTTTTTCTATTATATTTATGGATTCCTGACTTTTCTATTACATTTATGATTCCTGACTTTTTTATTATATTTATGGATTCCTGACTTTCTATTATATTTATGGATTCCTGACCTTTATTTATTACTAATTTATGAATTCCTGACTTTTTCTATTATATTTATGGATTCCTGACTTTCTATTATATTTATGGATTCCTGACTTTTTCTATTATATTTATGGATTCCTGACTTTTTCTATTATATTTATGGATTCCTGACTTTCTATTATATGGACAATTAGAGAAGAATGAGAAAAAAGTGAGTGGATGTGAGGATAATATTTTTGAATTTTAATTTATTCTCGGTAACAGAATAATCATCAATCTATTTATTATTTCCATTTATTAACCCCTTCACGCCCAGATCTTTCCTTTGCCTGTAATTGTCTGAAAGGAATTGTCTGTTGTTAGCCATAAAATTACGAAAAGTAACTGAATATACCAAATTAGCTAGTGGACAAGGATACTAAACAGGTCATAGCTATAAAATATTGCTTATAGTCACTAAAAATCGTCTAATGGTACCCAAATTACAATGGAAATTACGTTCTGGGTCTCAAGGGGTTACGTTCTGGGTCTCAAGGGGTTACGTTCTGGGTCTCAAGGGGTTACGTTCTGGGTCTCAAGGGGTTACGTTCTGGGTCTCAAAGGGTTACGTTCTGGGTCTCAAGGGGTTACGTTCTGGGTCTCAAGGGGTTACGTTCTGGGTCTCAAGGGGTTACGTTCTGGGTCTCAAAGGGTTACGTTCTGGGTCTCAAGGGGTTACGTTCTGGGTCTCAAAGGGTTACGTTCTGGGTCTCAAGGGGTTACGTTCTGGGTCTCAAGGGGTTACGTTCTGGGTCTCAAGGGGTTACGTTCTGGGTCTCAAGGGGTTACGTTCTGGGTCTCAAGGGGTTACGTTCTGGGTCTCAAGGGGTTAATAGTTATTTTTTAATTTAATTGGGTTTCACTGATATTTTTTTCAGTAGCAATTATGTAACAAACCTGTTGTTGTTTACTAATGGAGACTAGTAGTGGTTGCTGCAGCCCTCCCTTGCCCTACCTTTGTAACCCCATCCAAAAAAAACATTATCTTCTGTATGCTCTCTCTCTCTTCTTTCTTCATTCCTTTCTTTCATTCAATTGTGTCTATTTTATTTCCTCCAATTTTCTCACATTTCAATTTCCTTTTCCTTTATTAACTTTTTCTCCCTTCCTTCCCTCCTCTCTTCCTTATTTCCTTCCCATATTTTTTCTTCCTTTCTCCTCCCTCCTTCTCTCTCTCTCTCTCTCTCTCTCTCTCCTTGTACACATCTCCCCCCTCCTTCTCTCTCTCTCTCTCTCTCTCTCTATACATATCTAAATTTTCTTGATTTTCCTTATATGTATTTTTCAATTTTCCTCAAGCAATAGTGTGTGTGTGTATGTGTGTGTGTGTATATGTGTGTGTGTGTGTGTGTGTGTGTGTGTGTGTGTGTGTGTGTGTGTGTGTGTGTGTGTTAGAAGTAAATAGTCGAGAAGTAGAAGAAGTTAGAATAATAATAGTTAGTCTACTTTTTTTAACAAGGCAAAAATTCCATTCTATCTGAAGGTCTCATGCCTAAAATATGCCTCTGTTTACCTGATAATAGGGTTAACTATGATTAAATACAGCTGACATTAAGAAGAAGCGTAGTATTCCCTTCTCCTGGCATCAAATATCAGTCAGTAAGCAGCAAGGGGGCAGGATTTTTTGCCTCGTTAAAGAAAATAGAGTATAGAAGTGTCCATGAAGGTAATACTGGAGTGTTACCAAGGTGTGACCG
Organism: Chionoecetes opilio; assembly: GCA_016584305.1. Lineage (NCBI taxonomy): Eukaryota > Metazoa > Arthropoda > Malacostraca > Decapoda > Majidae > Chionoecetes > Chionoecetes opilio. The sequence goes on along the minus strand of JACEEZ010003721.1, from coordinate 245,179 downwards.
CGGGAAGAGTGTTGTTGACCTGTGGCTTGCTTGCAGGTGTCACAGGTGCACGTGAGGGCCCAGCTGGAGAATGTGACCAACCTGCAGGCCCCGGGGGAGGACTTCCAATACTGCATCAAGGTATGTGTGTGTGTATGGGTGTGGGTGAGAATATGTGAGTGTGTCGTAATGAGGAGAGATGGAGAAAGGTGGAAAAAAAATATAAGCGGTCGTAACAGAAAGTATGTGAGTGTGTGTGTGTGAGAGTATGTGTGTGAGTGTGTATGTGTGAGAGTATGTGTGTATGTGTGAGAGAGTATATGTGAGTGTGTGTGTGTGTGTGTGAATGTGAGTATGTGAGTGTGTGTGTGAAAGTATGTGAGTGTGTGTGAGAGTATGTGTGTGTGTGTGTGTGAGAGAATATGTGAGTATGTGTGACTGTGTGAGAGTATGTGTGTGTGTGTGAATGTGTGAGAGTATGTGAGTGTGTGTGTGTGTTAGAATGTGAGTATGTGAGAGAGTATGTGAGTGTGTGTGCGTGAGAATGTGAGTATGTGTGAATGTGTGAGAGTATGTGAGTGTGTGTGTGTGTGTGTGAGTATGTGTGTGCGTGAGAATATGTGAGTGTGAGTATGTGTGTGTTATTTATTTTCCATATTATTACGTATTTATTGAATATTTCCCACTCCTCCTCACTAAGTAATATTTAGCAACATATTTCTCCCATTTGGCGAATATTTTCCTCCCCTCGGAAATGCTCAACAAGTGTTCTTAATTTCCCTGCTAAAAAACTTGCCATTTGCTCACCTTGATTTGATCTCTTAGTATCTGAACAGGACGGATTAAGAAAAAGGAGAATTTAAGTCACCAAGTTATCAAAAAATGGTTAACTCTGAGGGCTCTGGTACCAATTAATATATCTTGTATTATTTTTATTATTTCCATTTGGTGATTGATATAGATTGATTTAATGCCATAAAGGGGAAATGTGCCAGACATCAGAGGTCATATGGCACTTGCACTTGGTGAACTTCTTTTTCCAACACCAACTAGTCACCAAAAGCAAATAAGAGACCTTACCGTGTTTGCCTTGCCTGGTGAACACTTGTATCTAAAATAATAACTGAGGTGTCATGCCAGCCATCATATTGTGTTTCCAGAAGGGTAATGTGTTAAAATTGTTCAGATTACCAGGTGTGCCTCCACCCTGGCAGCTCTGACTCCTCCTCTTGACCCCCAACCCTCCCCCCACATCGACCCCCAACCCTCCCCCACATCTGTCATAATACTTTCAAAATTATTGTTTGTTGTGGACCTCCCTCTCACAGCAGCCTTCCCCACAGACGCGGTGTGGCTCGTGTGGCGAGACCAGTGAGAAGTGGCAGTATGTGTCCGGGGAGGAGGTGGTGAGCATGGCACACTCCCGGGGTGCCTGCAACATGGCGGTGAAGTGCAAGCTGTGTGGACGCGCCAACACACTGGGTAACGGACGGGTGTACAACTTTTCCATTGAATCACAGATATCACTCGTCTATTTTTTTTAACAAGGTAAAAAATCTATTCTATCTTAAGTCTCATGCTTAAAATGATGCCTATGTTTACCTGATAATATGGTTAACTATGATGAAATACAGCATAGATTTAGAAGAAGTGTAGTATTCTCTTCTTTCTCCTGGGATCAAATATCAGTCAGTAAGCAGCAAGGGGGCAGGATTTTTTGCCTTGTAAAAAAAAAAAAAATAGACTATAGTGTAGGTTTAGTTTTTGATAGGGTGAGTTAGAGTTTAGTCGGGATAAAGTGGGATAGTTAATTGGATAGTGTACTAGATTTTTGTGTGAGAATGTTTGTCCCAATCAGGCATGGTCCAGTCCAGTCTGAGTCGGGTGGTGGTGGTGGTGGTGGCGGTGGTGGTGGTGGTGGCGGTGGTGGTGGTGGCGGCGGCGGCGGCGGCGGCGGCAGGATGACAGCAAGGGAGGGTTAATGCCACACCTCAGTTTGTTGCCAGGACATAAAATTATCCATACAGGGAGGTCCCGTTATATGAGCATTCGATATACGACATGTGTAAATTAGGGTCTATTTTCAATATACGAGATAGAAAATCCAATGCTACGACATTCAAACTGGGGTGAGTAAAATTACCAAGTTATTTACTAAAATAAGTAAATTACAAGTTATTTACTAAAGTAAATTACAAGTTATTTACTGACTATATGATTTGACCTAAGGTTGTACGATAATCAATCGGATGGTGGTGGTGGTATTTAATAATAGTTATTCTTCCTCCTCTTTGTACCCACGGCTGAAATGGCATATTTAACACCTCACACACACCCTACCATGTATATAACACCACGCTAACCCTAAATAACACCTATAACGGCATTAGAAACAAGAGTTATAGTGGTTATATGAGGCCTAACACAAGCGGCCTGCCTCTCGGCCACGCTAAAAGACACTAGTTGTTGTGAAGGCTACGAACACATTTTATTTCCACTGCACTAATGTCCCCAGGCACAATATATTACAAATTTTAGCATAAATGCTAAAAGCTCGCTTGGACAAATGAGTTAAGAGACGAAATATAACTTTGTGCCAAATTTCTTCCTTTGCGCCTGTATCTTTCTTGCTTACACATTCGCGGAAACATTTTACAAGCCTATATCACACCTGATTTCGGCTGAAATAGGTGTGCTTGGACAAAAATATGATAATTCTGGTGGCTCGGCACGACAGTGTGGCCTACAAAAATTCACAACCCTGGACAATGTACAATGATTCAGATGCACAGAGAAGAGTCTGCGCACCCCTCCCTTGTCCCTTACCTACCGTACCCTCTCAAGTCTTAGTGTATCACGCGGCGTTCCCAAGAGTACATATAAGTCTTTGTTGCTTGTATGTATTGTGCCTTGCAAGTTGATTTTAGTGATTTGCTGGTTTACTTAATGACTTATTTGTGCTATGTCACACTCTTAATTCACTGTGTTTTGTGTGGTGGTGTGGTATATAGAGCCCTATATTTGAGAGTTTGTTGTGTTTGCTAGTTTATTTTAGCTTAAAAAAAAAGTTTTTTTGTCTTTTAATTGATGGGGTCCTGGAACCAAACCTATATTTGACCATTAGTTATGTGTTTCGTTATAAAGATTTCGCTTTAAGAGTATGCCAGGTGGAACCTAACTGCTCGTATCTTCGGGACCTCCCTGTATATAAATTTTTTCACCTCTTTCGAGTGAATACCTACCATTTTTGGAGTGCAAGGCAAAGCTCCGTGATCCGTAGGAGTGCCGTTTGATACAATGTTAGTGGCATATTTTTTGCTGAACACGTGGTGGCCATGGTGGTGCAGTACTAGTGTTCAGGGTAAGGAGGCAGAGGTGATGGCGGGACATTGGAGTAAGGGAGAGCGGGGCAGGTTGCATCAGGGTAGGTTGCATCATTGCCTCTAACTCGCATGTTATCACACGTACATAGTCTTAATACTACTAACTACAATAAACTACTACTACTACTACAACTAAACTATACTATACTATATAAAAAAACTATAATAAAATTAACATGATGCAACTACACCTAATGAAATGCAACACTCAATAAGAGTAACGGCACTCGATGCAACTGCCCGCTCTCCCCTACAGCCGCCCAGCACTGCTCCACTATTTAGTCTTACCTATTTTCCTTGTAATTCAGGCAAAATTTTGGTAAATGGTGACGTCACATTAATAATAATCTTTTATTGTTCTTCCCCGTTATAAGTTAGAATCTTGTATGAAGAGTGATGATTTATTTGGGAAAAATCTGTCTAGTCAAACCTGCCCCAAACCTTTCCATTAGTTATGGTAATAATGGTATTTTTTCCATTAGTTATTTACAGGAGAACCTCGTTTATCCGGCACCCACGGGGGGGAGCGCATGCCGGATAACTCATTTTGCCGTTGTTTTGAGAGTTACTCTTATGGAATCGCCCAAAATCCCCTTTTTTTTTTCCCCCCCATCACAAGGAACTGGCCAAGGGCACAACAAAAATGGGTAACACAAAGCCCGCTAGTTGCCAGTCCCTATAAAGAAGACAGTAAGAGAATAAAATAAAAAAAGAGGGGTGAGCCAATTTAGTTTGGGAGGTGTCTTGTTACTCTTATTTTGAAAAGATGTAAGTCATAGGAAAGTGGAAAAATAGAAACAGAGTTCCAGAGTTTATCAGTGGAAAGAAAAAAAAAAAAGCCTGGGTCGATTAGTGCCGTTGTTTTGAGGCTGCCGTTGTTTTAAATGCCGGTTAAACGAGGTTCTCCTGTACTTTGCTTTGGCGACTTTGTTTTTGAGCCCAATTACTCGCCACATGCAGAAAAGCAGTGTACTACCCTTGGCAGTACATACCACCACCACCCATAGTAACCCAGCTCTCCCTCCCTCCAACAGACGTCCTGACCAACAAGAAGCAGATGTACACGGCCGATGACGTGCCCGGCTACAAGGTGATCATTGCCTTCGAGTGCCGCGGCCTGTCAGTTGTTGACTTCCAATTCAGGGTGAGTTAGTGGATCAGTGGTGGCCGGGTGAACAAAGTCGGTAGTGTCCTGGTCACCCTGTTGACTGTAGTGTTTAGTAGTGTAGTGTACAGTAGTGTCCTGGTCACCCCTTCACGCCCAGAACGTAATTTCTATTGTAATATAACCATTCGACAAATTTAATGAACATAAGCAATATTATATAGATATGACCTGTTTAATAACCTTGTCCATTAGCTAATTTGGTTTATTTTGTTACTTTTTCGTAGTTTTATGGCTAATAACAGACTATTTTATACAGCAAAGGAAAGATCTGGGCGTTTAGGGGTTCAAGTCAGCTGTGTCTTTATAGGTCAATAAGGTGCCTGTACAGTGTACATCCTTCTCAAGTCACTGACAGTCACATAATATAAACGCTTATGAGCCTGTTGTGCGAGTGCATCCTATAACACGTTGCCACTACCAAGACTTGCCAACTCTGTGTTTCTCCCTTCTACACTTGTCTTTCCGTGTCTAGTTACCTATCATGGGTCTTTTCTCACATGAATTTACCTCCATAGACTTGACTCTTCTGCGTCAGGCATGCAAACAAAAGCTATGCACTCGGAACATTTATTCAATTTTTTAGATAATTTTCAAAGTATTGTATGAAAAAGTATCTCTATGGCAAAACTGTTCCATGTACAAGAAAGTAATAACCTATAGCTTCAAAATCACACCATGTTGGCATCTCTACAATGATGAGTTTGTTTGTAATGAAGCCGATTGCCAAGGTGTCAAAACAGGTGTTGGTGCACGTGCATAATGACGAGAAAAGATTGTCAGAGTAAAAGTATGACAATTTGGATAAGAAAAAGTGTATAATTCTATTAAGATAATCCTTTAGTTTCAAGGATAAACAAAATAATTTTTGAAATCTTTTGGGGTTAATCCAGTTTAGCGCGTAGGAGTGAAGGGCCGGGAGGGGGTGGGAAGGCAGCATGGCTTGAAACCTATGGCATGGTGATTTAAAAACTAAATGACATTAAAACACAACTATTACACAAGACATTACTATCCCTCAGCTTTAAAATGAAGCAAGTCTGACATCTCTACAAAGAATAGTTCCTTTAAAGAGAACCCAGTCAAGAGATTTGAATAATTTTCAAATGATTTTTATTCTCCGTTCGTTTCTACTTTAATTATGTATTTTACATTATTGACTTGATATTTTAGACTATAATTATATTTGAAAATGACAAATAATTAACTAATGTTTGAACAATTGCCTATTTCAGAGAGTATAATAGTCAGAGGATGAAGTCTACAGCATCCTGTCTGTAGCCCTTGGACGGCTCGGCCAGCAGGTCGCCGCGAAACTTGCCTGTTGACTGTTTTGTCTTGCCAGACTTAACCATCTCTGGTTTGTCTCCTTTGTGGCGATGCATGCCACTGCCACAGTCTTGTGTTCTTTGCTCCCAAGTTCAATCAATCAATCATTTGGGGCATACGCCGGGGGGTGCGTTGCCTCGCCCTCCCTACGACGCCCGGAATATTAAAAAAATGGTGTTAAATTGGCTCATTGTTCTGCTATTAAAATTGATGTGGTGACAAAGCAGGAAAACAAAACCAGCCCAACAAAGGAAGTGTTGTGCGTAACATTCCAGGCACGGCCAGCCAGGCTGTGTGTGGTGGCTTCAAGGCCACTCTCAGAGTTAATGAACACAAGAATGACCTCTGTAACCACAGGACTCACAACTGTCTTGTTCATCAGCGACACCTCCCTGAACGACAAGGAATTATTACATGATGAACTCAATGAATGTCAACATTCATGTTGATGAACATGATGGAGCAAAGAACACAAGACTGTGGCAGTGGCGTGCATCGCCACAAAGAAGGTCAACCACAGAGATGGCTCAAGTCTGGCAAGACACGAACCAGTCAACAGGCAAGTTTCCCGGCGACCTGCTGGCTGAGCCGTCCAAGGGCTACAGACAGGATGCTGTAGACTTCATCCTCTGACTATTATACTCTCTGAAATACAATTGGACAATTTGGGCAATTGTCCAAACATTAGTTAGAAATAAAACACTTCTCCTCATTCCATGTTTTCTCACCGTCATCCCTATTCACTGTATTCTATGTATTGAAAATCTGAAGTAAATTGATGAAGATGAAACACCTTTCACAAAATCTAAACACAGCAGCCACACAACAACACAACAAATGACAATGAATCCAGACACATTTATAAGTGGCCAGTTTCAAATACATCGAGATGTATATAGAATAGTATTTGTAAATTTTTTAGGTCTGGATGAGGGATATCTTGCATGTATTATAACTATCTCAGACAATTCATAAGTACATGTATGATAATTCCAGAGAGCCAGTCAGTCATGACATCCTATTACCACTCAGCCGTGCCTCTCACCTTTGTGGTGCAGTGGCTGGCGTGCCTGGCTACCAATCTGCGGGTCCTGGTTCGAATCCGGGTCAGGGCAAGTCAGTGACCAGCCTACCCAGCTGTTCTTCCTTCCTTTCGGGGTTGATAAATGGGTACCTGGGGTAACCGGGGAAGGTAACTGGTAACCCGGGTGTCACACTAGCCCTGTGTCCCGGGTAATGGGTCCTCACCCACCACAGGCTCAAAGGGCTAATGTCACGCGCAGAATAGCGTATGCTCCCATCTTTACCTGCCTCTCCCCTCACAGCAAGGGTGGCAGTGTGAGGGAGTGGACAGCAGGACGCCCTTCACAGACCTGGACCTGGACGAGGAGTGGTGCGACTACGACGAGGAGGCAAACTGTCCCGTCGGCATCACGGAGCTGGAGTACAAGGTCACCTGAACACACCACACACATTGATTGACCTTACATTTCCTCACCTGAAAATGGAATTGTGACCTCCCTTGTATGATAAACACATACACACATACAGACAGAACACGTATTCACGCACACAAAGGCAGGAAGTAGGGAGAGAAATAAGGTTTGCTACACATCCAACCAAGAGAGGAAGATAAATATACATACTATAAACCGTAACTATTAAGAAGTAAAACCATACACATACCGGTGGTGATATCTTAGTTAACCATTGCATTAATTGTTCATCATAATTATCATCATTCTAATATATTTATAAATTTATATCTTAAGATTTCTACATGCTACTTGTGTGTCATCACTATGCTAAAATATATACCATGATAATAATATTTTTGTTTCTTTTCATTATACTTGCCTTCCTTCCCACCAACACCTGAACCACTAGCCTCATATACACCCAAGCTATACCCTCCCTTCATTTCCCGTATCCATCCCATAACATTCTTAATTAGTTTCACGCACCTCGGTAGGACCGTACACTGCAACAAGAGACATGAAACCCAGTGTGTTTCATCCTCACCCTTATTATACGCTCATCAACCGGAGTAACCTCAACAACTGACGGCTGCAGTTTGCTGGAGATGCCTATAGCTACTCCCCGGACACGGTGACCATTGCTCATGCCGGACCAGTAATAGCTGTAACCCCCACTGCTAGTCTCGCCACTACCAGGCCTCCACGTCTCAGAGGAGGATTGTACCACTATATCCACCCTCAGCCTACTGAGCTCGCCCAATAGGAGAGGTAGTCGACGATCATCCGAGAGGCTCGGAACATTCCACGAGCCCACACGAAGAGGTCCAGAGCCCAGAGGTCTGCGTGGTCGGGCCCCCCGGCAAAACCGGGTCAGGGGCGCGGTTCCCACGCCCCTGACCTCTACTTCTTATTATGTTTGTGGCTAGTTTAGTTTTTACAGGGAAGAGGGTGCAAGCCCATCCCCAACCAATTAATTTCAGGGATTGGCCTTGCTGCTCACTGTGGTCAGGGACACAGAACCCCCTGTAGGGATTAACCCCAGGCTGCCCACTATTTCACCCCTAGCTGGGGCTGGATGGCCATTGACTCAATAGTGAGTTCATCTGCCCTTAAAGATTGTCTTATTTCTAGTCCATCTGGGTGTCCAGCACAGCCTCCTCACTGGTAGAACCAGCGGGGGAGCCGGTTTAGTGGCCGACGATCCGCCCCTGCGGCTGGTTGTGCTGGGTTACATGTTACCAGTAGCAGGGGACAACCCTGGGTTGACCAGACAGAAAGTGTGAGACACTGCTCTACCAAAATGATCAGGTCATATCCTTAGGCTATCTTCCCTTGCTCACACCTCTTACCTCACTATGTCAAAACCTGTAATGTCAGGGAATCCATTACACTTTGTATATACAGGAGAACCTCATTTAACCGGCATTTAAAACAACGGCACTAATCGACCCAGGCATTAATTAAGTATAATTATTTCAAAAACTGAGAAAATCGGCATAAATTTAGTTGGGCAAGGCTGTGGTCTACACAAGACTCCCTCTCCTCACTCCACCTCCTCCTCTCCCGTCATCCACGATCCTCTACGTCCCTCGTCCACACCATCCAGAGGGTCCTTCACCTTACCAACGAGGGGTGGGAGATCGCCTTCCAGTGCGTTCCCTCCCACGCTGGTATCCCAGGCAACGAGGTGGCTGATTCTGCTGCCAGGATGGCCTTAACAGATGTAAACACGACACCCTTCCCTCTGCCGCTCTCCACAGCCACACTCCTCATCTCCCGGTTCTGCCGCTCCACCTGGAATAACACACTCGGCGATGCCCTCCGCATCACCTCCATGGGCCAATACCGCAGTGACTCTTCCCCCCAGCCGTGGATACGGAAAAAGTCCCGCGTCCTGGATGTCACTCTCGCCCGCCTCCGCCTGGGGCACACGACACTCACGGCTCACCTGCATCGCCTCCGTCTGTCCCCTGACCCCCACTGCCCTTGGTGCATGAATTTTCCGGAGACTATTGAACACTTTCTGCTGCAGTGTCCGCACTTCCACTCACACCGTGTAGTGCTACAGTCTCAACTCCTCGCCCTGAACGTCACTACCTTTGACCTGCCCACCCTGCTGGCGGCGGCTGGCGTTCCCCCCTCTCGGCAACACGCCGTCATCCGCCTCACCTGTGCCTTCCTGAGGAAGACAGGTCAACTACCGCGCCTGTGATGGCATCATAGGACATCACCAGGGCTCATAGTGTTCCCCAAGGGATCCTCGCAGCCCTAAAACAACAACAACAACAACCTCCAGAAAGCACAGTATTTATTGGGATTTTGGGCGATTCCATAAGAGTAACTCTCAAAACAACGGCAAAATGAGTTATCCGGCATGCGCTCCCCCCCGAGGGTGCCGGATAAACGAGGTTCTCCTGTATACATATGTAACTTTGTCGATAGAGTGCTATGGAAAGTGTGTGTGTGTGGATATTTTTCTTTATCCTTAATTACAAATACCACTTTCAAGATATAAACAAAGGAATAAATCAATGATAAAAAAATAAGGGACAAAAATAAAAATAGAGACACTACTAAGGCTTACAAACAAGGAATAAGAAAAAAAGTCAAGACCAGTAAAATAATAATGAAATAAATCCTGGCATTCACAATAATAAGTAATGCAGTAACACGTTGAAAGACACAAAAAAAGAGTGAACATACGATATGGAAGAAATACTTTAAAATTATAAACTTGTCACTTCATGATCAACAAACCACCAAAGAAAAAAAGCATGCGTATATCTGCAATGGTGTGTATTTGACGTGTGTGTGTGTGTGCATGTGTGTGTGTGTGCATATGAGTGTGTGTGTGTGTGTGTGTGGTGTGTGTGTGTGTGTTACTCTTTACGTTACTGAGTCCTGTTACGGCTACGGCACAACTGAAGGTGATTGACTTGGTTATTACGGAACAGGTCACAACAGAACACTGGTACCCGTCTCTTACCTGTACCTGCAAAAATACAGAGAAAAAAATGTGTTAGTAAGTAAGCGGGTCATAATCGAGCTTGGATGATTTTTACGTCATTAACCCCTTGAGGCCCAGAACGTAATTTCCATTGTAATTTGGGTACCATAAGGCAATTTTAAATGACTATAAGCAATATTTTATCGATATGACCTGTTTAGTATCCTTGTCCACTAACTCATGTGGTATATTTAGTGACTTTTTGTAATTTTATGGGTAACAACAGGCAATTTTTTATCACAAAGGAAAGATCTGGGCGTGAAGGAGTTAAGGGTGTTGATTAATACAGTTGGGAGTATTTGATTTCAGAGCTTACAGATATCAGTCAAGCAGGGTTTCAAAACACACTTATAGGCGACATAGGAACACATGAAATACCAGATGTCATGATTAAGAAAATAATATGTAAGCATTATAAATACATACAAATAAAAATATATAACTTTACTGGAGAACAAAAAAAGAAGATTAGTACATAGAGAAAAGCACAAAAATGAACATAAATAAAAAGATAGCAAAGTATAATCAACTAATAAATAAGACTTTTATCATGGAATGTCTAATTAAAAAGTAACAAAGAAAGATTAATGAGCTGCCACAACCACAGCCCAGCCTGGACGCGCCTGGAGGGAGGGAGATGAGCAGTCTGTGCAGGGAAACACCTCATCAAGATAATGATTTATAAAGAATAAAAAGGAAAAATGCAAAATTAGGTTAGGTGGGGCATAACACACACACACACACACACACACACACACACACACACACACACACACACACACACACACACACACACACACACACGGCAACACACACACACACACACACACACACACGGTAAATACAAACACACACACACACACACACACACACTAGGTAAATACAAACACACACACAAGTACACACGTGTATAACAGGAAAATAAAACTATATGTGTAGGTGTTCAGGTGTTTTTTTTATGGTTTACCTGGTGGGGATCAGCCTTGCAACACACACACACACACACACAGGACATGACGTGGGTGTGGCAGCTACAAGGCTCTCCATGTAGTGCTGAGATGACTATGTAGCTCAGGACCACCAATACAATGAGTCAGAGTGAGTCCCGTGCCTGCCTTGCCTCAACACCCGCTGCCCACCGCCGGCCTCCAGGCGCTGCTGTGCTGAACCTGCCGAGCCTCTACACACACACCACCAACAAGCAGTGCTGAGAAGCTACAGTAAATCATGAGCTGAACTATTTCTGGTTATTGTTTCAACTACAATATTTTCCTATGAATGGCTGATTGGGGGTGAGCGGCATGATCCCGGGCGGCCTGACATCCACCGCCTCGAGTCCTGCAGCGCTGGCGTGGCGGAGGCTCGCACCGCTGCCGCCAGGACGCAGCCTTCAAGGACTGGCATGGAGGCACACATCCTACAAATATGCTGAGATGACATATCAAGAGGCCTGCCTGACGGGGCACAGCCTACCTGCCCGAGGAGGAAGCAGGGGCAGCAGCGGAGTAACTGCTAGAGGATCGGGAGAGACCACACCCGCTGCCCTGTCCCGACCCTCCCGAAACCCTGCCGTAGCCCGACGAGGCACCGGTGGTGGCGGAGGAGCCGTACTTGCCGCCGCTGCCGTACCTGCCACCCAGAGCAGCCCCGGAGGCCCCGTACCTGCCCGTGGTGCCCGGACTGTCCCCGGTGGACGTGTACCTGCCCGGGGTGCCCGACACACCATACCTGCTGGCGGCGGCGCTGCCCGAGCCACTCGTGCCGCTGTACAGACTGCTGCCGCCTCTGCCTGTGGGTGCGTACTTGATGGGCATGCTGGTGCTGCCATACCTGCTGGAACTAGTGCTACCCGGCGTGCTACCCGGCGTGCTGGTGCTGCCGTACCTGCTGGAACTAGTGCTACCCGGCGTGCCGGTGCTGCCGTACCTGCTGGAACTAGTGCTACCCGGCGTGCTACCTGGCGTGCCGGTGCTGCCGTACCTGCTGGAACTAGTGCTACCTGGCGTGCCGGTGCTGCCGTACCTGCCCGTAGAGGTGCTGGAGCCTCCACACCTGTCTACAGCCTTACTACCTGTGGTGGTGGTGCCCCGGCCCCCTGCCTCAAGGCCGAAGGAGCTGCTGCTGAGCGCCAGCAGGTTGCTGCCGGAGCTGTTGACGGAAGTGCCGTAGCGGAGGGACTTACTAGGGGCGGGTGGAGAGGAGGCTCGGGCCTCTCCACCGCCGTGCCTGCTGCTGGTATCAGGAGCCCTGGTGGAGGAAGAGTCAGAGGTGGAGTCGTACCTGCTAACGTAGCTGCTGCCGGGCTGAAGCGCGGGAGGGAGGAGCGAGTGAGGGAAGACTCTCGCACCGACCCGTAGCGGGAGGAAGAGGAAGGCGAGGACGACGATCCGCTGGAGCGGAGAAACCTGCTATGGAAGAGAGAGTCCCCGGCGGGTTTGGTGGAGGAGGTGGCGGAAGTAGAGTTTGAGGCGGAAGATGGCACGGAGGAAGAGGAAGGTGTGGCGGAGCCGCCCCACCTGCTGCTCCTCCCCGGTGGTGCCGCCGGGGGCTTGGCTTCCTCAGTCTTGCGGAGGTAGAAGGGGACCTCGGTGGCGGTGTCTCGTGACTCCCGGCGGCGGGCAAAGGGGTGGCTGGAGGGAACGTCCTCTGTCTTGGTGTTAGGCCGAAGCCGCGTCCCGTAGGGTGTGTCCTTGGCCGCCTCCTTGGGCTGTGTCCTCCACCTGTTCTCCTCGGTGGAGGTCTTGCGGGCGGTGTCTGTGGTTATCTCCTCCGGGCTCTCAGGTTGGTGGGACTGCTGGCCTGTACTCATCGGGGAGTTTCTCCTGTGCGTCTCCGTTCTCGCCTTCTCCTTCGCGGCCAGCGGTTGGTGGAGAAGCTGCTGGGTAAATATTCTTCGGGCGCAGACGTTTTCCTCTCCGTGTGAGTCTTGGGGGTGTCGGCACCGTCCTCCTTGGGGCGCGGTCTGGTCCATCGGTTCGTAGAGAAGCTGCTGGGCAAGTAGTCGTCGGTGGATTTGTTCCTTTCCGTCTTTGTCTCGGTGGCGGTGTCCTCCTTGGGCCGCGTCCTGCCCCAGCGATTGGTGGAGAAAGAACTGGGGAGGTAATCGTCGGCAGCAGGCCTTTCCTCCTTGGGTTTTGTCCTCCAGCGATTGGTGGAGAAGCTACTGGGTAAGTAGTCCTCGGCAGGGGGTCTTTCTCTCTTCCTGGCAGGCGGCTCAGACACGGTGATGACGTCGGAGGCCGGGGAGCGCTTCCTGGCGTAGGGCGTGTCCGGAATCCTGAGGGTGTCCGGGCGGGAGCGTTGGCGCCAGGGGTTGGCTTGGCTGACCGGAGGGGACACGACCTCCTCCTCGGGCTGGGCTGGGCGGCGGCGGCGGATGGTGGGCGGGGGGTCTGGTTCATCGGTGTCGAGGCGGTAGAGCAGCGCGGTGATGATGCTGGGGTTGGTATCCGCGTCGCCCTCTTCCACCGCCTTGTCCGGGTCCACGGCGGCGTTGATGAAGGAGAACTCCGCGTCCTCCGTCTCGGCGCAGGCCACGCCGCCGCAGCCGCCCCACAGCTCCACCTCGCCGCTGCCGTGACTCATGCGCACCATCTTCACCATCACCTGCACCACACACGCACCGAGGTTACCACACCACACCACACCACCATACCCTCACATGCGCACCATCTTCACCATCACCTGCACCACACACGCACCAAGGTTACCACACCACACCACACCACCATACCCTCACATGTGCACCATCTTCACCACCACCTGCACCACACGCACCAAGGTTACCACACCACACACCACACCACCACACCCTCACACCACCACCATACCCTCACACCACCACGCCACCAGCACACCACCACATGTACACTTGTTCTCCCTATCTACCTTACCTGGCCTCTCACCTCACACCTGTATACATCCTAAGCACAGCCTACCACCTTACACACCTGTCACCTTACACCTGTATTCTTTCAGTCCAGTACACATAAAGTACTTGCATATTAAGAGATTATTTACTTTAAGATTCCATTTACACATACCTGCTCTACACACACACACACACACACACACACACACACACCACACACACACCACACACACACACACCCACCCATCTACATTTGTTCCTCTCCTATCATGTACTAGCCACCACTACCACCACCCACCAACCGCCACCACCACCACCACCACCACCACCACTTAGCACCACGACCACCACCACCACCACCATTTAGCACCACTACCACCACCACCACCGCCACTCTAGCCCCACCACCTAGCCCCGGCCCTCACCTTGTAGCTCTGGTTGGCCAATATCCTGACCGGGTGCAGAAACATGAGGCGCACGTCAGCTGTCTCCTGCTTCTCCCCGGACACTCGCACGTACGACTGTGTGGAGGGAAGGGTAGTAATAACATTGGGTAGCGATGATGATGATGATGATGACAATGACATCTACAACGACAGATGAAGGAAAGGAAGTACAAGGACCACTGCAGTACCTGAATGATGTCGGTCCACTGGCGGGTCTCCCAAGGCCCCTGGCAGTGTACGTTGAGACCCATGTCGGTGGTGGTGAAGAGAAACCCAAACCCAACGCCGAGCAGCTTCACGTTCTTGTCCACGCGGAACCTCAGCTCGTGTTGTGCGTAGATCTGCAGGAGAAGGTGAGGTGAGGCGTGCGCTGTATTATTATTTTTTTGTGGGGGGGGGGTTGCTGTAGTTTTTGATTGGGGGGTGGCTGTATTTTTTTTGGGGGGGGTCGGTGTTTTTTTTGGGGGGGCTGTAATTTTTTTTTTGGGGGGGGCTGTAGCTTTTTTGGGGGGGGGCTGTAGTTTTTTTTTGGGGGGCTGTATATATTTGGGGGGGCTGTATATATTTTGGGGGGGGCTGTAGTTTTTTTGGGGGGGGCTGTATTTTTTTTTGGGGGGGGGGCTGTAGTTTTTTTTTTGGGGGGGCTGTAGTTTTCTTTTTTTTGGGGGGGGGCTGTAGCTTTTTAGTTGTTTTGTTTTACATCACTTTTAACATTGCATCATTTTACATTGGATTGGTTAGTGTTGGTGTGTCTTCATCCTATTGAGAGCTATGATTCTTTTAATGGCATGTAATTATCCAGTTTTTCTAGATGTTATTTTCATTTTTTCTTTTTTCCATTTTCCCGTCCTGTCTTTCTGTTTCATCTTTTTATATTAAATTTTCTTTTCCTTCCTCCCTTTCTTTCCTTTTTTTAGTCTAACTTTTTATTTCTTTCCATTCCTCCTTACCTATCTTTTTTTTTCTTTCCTTCCTTTCACCCCTTCCTATCCTGGCTCCCTTCCTCCCTTCCTATCCTGGCTCCCTTCCTCCCTTCCTATCCTGGCTCCCTTCCTATCCTGGCTCCCTTTCCTATCCTGGCTCCCTTCCTCCCTTCCTCCTGGCTCCCTTCCTCCCTTCCTCATTCCCTTCCCTCCTTCGTAACACTTGTCCTTTCTATTGGCTCCATCTCCAGCTTATACATGTTTCAACTTTATCCTCCTCCCTTCATCCCTCCTATCCTGGCTCCCTTCTACGTTTCCTATCTGGCTCCTTACATCCTCCTCTGTACCTTCCCCTCTTCTGGCCACCTTATGCCCTTCTGACCGGCTCAACCTTACCTCCAGCCAGAGCCCGTTTCCCTTGCCATATCTGGTGCTTAACTTCCTATCTGGTCCATCCTGCCTTGCTCATAAAACCAATATAATATCTGGCTCCGTTCCTCCCATTCGTATGCATGCGCCAAAACCCACCACTCTAATCCCATCTTCCTATACATGCTACTACACTCCATTCCACCCGAGTCCCATTAACCATTCCTATTGGGCTCAAATCCCTTCCATATGCCGTTCCCTTCCATCTACCCTTAACCTTCTCAGTATTCCACCCTGAAACAACTATATGCTTATAAAATGTACAAAACAAGCTAGAATAAAGGTAGTTCCATCCCTACCTTCAACCTCCTCCTAAGCGATAGAATGTCTAGTCAATTTCAATCACATATACATTTACATCACTCTATTCATACCCCTTTCGACTACTGTAAGCCTTTATCTTGAGCAAACTGTTAACTCCAGGCATCAATTTGGGTGATAGGAACCTACGGGGGAGGAAGGAAGGAAAGAAAGTCAAGGGGTGATAAAGAAGGACTGATAGAAGAAAGAATGAGATAAGAAAACAATGAATGAAACGTAATGAATGACAGCACGAAAAACACACACAAAAAAAAAAATATATAATAATAACATGCAAATACTGACACTCGCATAGTCACAGATGATCACCAATAGAACAGATGAACCTATTGAAGGAAAAAGTTAACACAGAAGGGCGCGTCATATCCACAAACACACTAATAACAAGGTGGTACAGTATATACACAACACAGAAACAACAGGTAGTCAGTGCGGTTATAACAAGAACAAAAACACAGGTAGTAAAGGTAGTCAATAATAATCCATGAAGTGTATTTTCAAAGGGAGAGGATATGTCTGTCAATTCAAGAACAATAAATGATACACACTGCTATCAATACTGTTATCTATCTACTGTCTTTCTAATGACTCTTTATCTCTTATCTTAATACTGTTATCTATCTAGTGTCTTTATCTAATATCTGTGTCTTATCTAGTGAAGCCCTGAGCAGGAGGGGAGAGGGAGGGAGGGGAAGTATAGGGGTGAGTAAAAGAAGGGAGGTTAGGGAAGAATAGGGAGATGAGGAAAGAAGGGAAGAGGAAGGAAGGGAGAGAGGGAAGGAAGAATATAGATATGAGGAAAGAAGGGAAGGAAAGGGAGGTAGGAAGGAAAGGAAAGGGAGGTAGGAAGGAAAGGAAAAAAGAGGGGTGAGAGAGAGAGAGAGAGAGAGAGAGAGAGAGAGAGAGAGAGAGAGAGAGAGAGAGAGAGAGAGAGAGAGAGAGAGAGAGAGAGAGAGAGAGAGAGAGAGAGAGAGAGAGAGAGAGAAAGGTAAAGGAAACCCAAAAAATAGAAAGGAAGGAACATACTAGCTACAGGCAACAAGGCGAGGACAAGGACGTGAACACTAGGGTTTCCTGTTGTGGGGGTTTCTTGGCATCCCGGGATTCTGGGACAAACCAGGATATTTCCCGGGAACCAGGGATTTCCAGCATCAGGTAATATTTGTACTAACTAATGCTGTG
>JACEEZ010003721.1:220166-222666 GCA_016584305.1 Chionoecetes opilio | reverse complement strand
TCAAGACGGTCCCCAGGAAGTCCGAGTCATTAATCTTCTCAAAGTCCACGACCTTAATGACCTCCTCTACCACCGTACCCAGAGCCGTGAAGGGGAGACCCTGCTGCTGTATATAGTGAAGCCCCCAGTCCCTAATGGCTTCAAATAGCTTCAGTTGATCCTCTATCTTCAGATCCTTGTGACATAGGACCTTCTGCACCATAGCTTTGTCTAGGTTGAGGTAGCCAGTGCAAGGTATAAGGTCCTGGGCGTGCTTCATCACTATCTGGTAACATTTGGTGCTCAGTTCCGTCAACGTGTTTTCGGATAACGCCAGGAGGTCGAACAAGTTGTCTTTAGCGTCGTCAGTCTTGGGTTCAAAGTTGTCGACGAATTCTTCCAAGTAGGTGAGAGACTTGATGCCCAGACCGGCCAGACCCCACTTCCTGCTGGCCCTCAGTAACTCAAAGGCCACGCTGATGTTCTCACAATCCACCTGGTCTGTGTAGATGTACCTGCGGGGACCTGGGTGTTAGGGGGGGGAGTGTGGGGAGTGAGGAGTAGGGGGGAGTGTGGAGTAGTGTGTGGAGTGAGTAGTAGTAGTGTGAGGAGAAGAGAGAGTAGTGTGTGGAGTGAGTAGTAGTAGTGTGAGGAGAAGAGAGAGTAGTGTGTGGAGTGAGTAGTAGTAGTGTGAGAAGAGAGAGTAGTGTGTGGAGTGAGTGTGGAGTAGTGTGTGGAGTGAGTAGTAGTAGTGTGAGGAGAAGAGAGAGTAGTGTGTGGAGTGAGTAGTAGTAGTGTGAGGAGAAGAGAGAGTAGTGTGTGGAGCAGTCTGAGGGAGTGAGGAGGAGTGTGAGTGAAGATTATGCAGGGCCGTTTCTAGCCTTTTTGGGACCCTATGCGAAATGCTGTTTAGGGGCCCT
Organism: Chionoecetes opilio; assembly: GCA_016584305.1. NCBI lineage: Eukaryota > Metazoa > Arthropoda > Malacostraca > Decapoda > Majidae > Chionoecetes > Chionoecetes opilio. Next base: position 221,767 of record JACEEZ010003721.1, on the reverse strand, counting down.
ATTTTTTTAAACTACGGTGGGGGGATTCCAAGCCCTCTAAGATGGTCCGGGGGCACGCCTTTAATATTCAAATAGATCTGTCTGGTGCACTTTTAAGAGGAAAAGAGACTAGATTTTAAAAACAAAGCAAGTAATGGCAGCTTGGTGGCTTCGGGGGCCCTGTGTAACCGTGTACTTCGCATATAGTAAGAAACGGCCCTGGTGGGGGGAAGGGGGCACACCTACACCACCTCCTCCTCCCTCACCTCCCTGCCCTCACCATACCCCCATCTCCAGCCTCAACCCCTCAGCCCCTATCCAGCCCCTTCAAGTCCCCAACCAGCCCCCAACTCAAATGACTCGATATCTGTTACTGGATGCAAAATGGAAAATGTACCTTCCATACCATTCCCTTCCCTTCCCTGCCCTGCCCTGCCCTGCCCTGCCCTGCCCTGCCCTGCCCTGCCCTGCCCTGCCCTGCCCTGCCCTACCCTACCCTACCCTACCCTACCCTTTCCTTTCCTTTCCTTTCCTTTCCTGCCCTGCCCTGCCCTGCCCTGCCCTGCCCTACCCTGCCCTTCTATACCCTGCCCTGCCCTTCCATACCCTGCCCTGCCCTGCCCTGCCTTGCCCTGGCTTGTGGCACTCACTTCAAGATGCTATTAAAGTCCGCTGGCTTCATGTCGGTGATCCTGAGGGTGCACATGTCGCTGCCGGGGCTTGTGATGCCCTGCTGCACCAGGCGATAGAGGGGCTGACTCGCCGTGGCCAGGAGCAGCCGGTGGGCCTGGGGGGAAGGGAGGCATGAGGGAAAGGGGGAAGGGGAATGAAGCAAGGGGAAAACAAAGGGGGAAAATGAAGCAAGGGGGAGAGAAAAGGAGAATGGTGCAAAGGGGGGGGGGAAAGGGGAATGAAAGGCAAGGGGGGAAAAGGGGGGGAATGAAGCAAGGGGGGAAAGGGGAATGAAGCAAGGGGAAAGGGGAATGAAGCAAGGGGGGAAAAGGGGGGAATGAAGCAAGGGGGAGAAAGGGGAATGAGGCAAGGGGGAAAGGGGAATGAAGCAAGGAGAGAAAGGGGAATGAAGCAAGGGGGAGAGAAAGGGGAATGAAGCAAGGGGAGAAAGGGGAATGAGGCAAGGGGGAAAGGGGAATGAGGCAAGGGGGAAGGGAATGAAGCAAAGGGGGAGAGAAAGGGGAATGAAGCAAGGGGGAAAGGGGAATGAGGCAAGGGGGAAAGGGGAATGAAGCAAGGGGAAAGGGGAATGGAAGCAAGGGGGAAAGGGAATGAAGCAAGGGGAAAGGGGAATGAAGCAAGGGGGGAAAGGGGAATGAGGCAAGGGGGGAAAGGGGAATGAAGCAAGGGGGAAAGGGGAATGAGGCAAGGGGGAAAGGGGAATGAAGCAAGGGGGAAAGGGAATGAAGCAAGGGGGAAAGGGAATGAAGCAAGGGGAAAGGGGAATAGCATAGCAACTGGGAGAAAGGGGAATGAAGCATAGGGAAAGGGGAATGAAGAAAGGGGAATGACGCAAGGGAGGAAAGGGGAATGAGCAAAGGGGGAAAGGGGAATGAGCAGGGGGAAAGAGGGGGGATGAGGCAATGGGGAAAGGGGAATGAAGGGAAGGG
>JACEEZ010003721.1:187666-212666 GCA_016584305.1 Chionoecetes opilio | reverse complement strand
CACATTTCCTCTCTCTCCTCCTTTCCTCGTCCTCAAGTCTTCTATTCATCTTCATTTTCTCTCCTCCTTTCTGTTTTCCTTCCCTTCTTCTCTTCTCCAACGCAATCTTCTTCTCCTCCTCCTCCTCCTCCTCCTCCTCCTCCTCCTCCTCCTCCTCCTCCTCCTCCTCTCCTCCTCCTCCTCCTCCTCCTCCTCCTCCTCTTCGTCAGTAGAACACCCAAGCAGCTATATCTTCGGCTTTATTGATATCACTATTTTCCCCTCTCCTAAACCCCCTATTCCCCTCCCTAACCCTTCTTCCCCTCCCTCCCCCTCCCCCAAGCCAAGGTGGGGGCAGTATATTGGGGGTCGGAGGGTCGAGGGGACAAGAAGGGGGTTGAGTCACACCTTGGCACACCCCACCCGGTGACCTTGTAGGGGTATGACACACCCGTTTAGTGGGTCACATATTGGGGTGGGTTTCGTATGACACCCGTTTAGTGGGTCACATATTGGGGTGGGTTTCGTATGACACCCGTTTAGTGGGTCACATATTGGGGTGGGTTTCGTATGACACCCGTTTAGTGGGTCACATATTGGGGTGGGTTTCTTTTTTGTTTATACTATAGGTGTCTTGCACTGACGTCACGATCTAGCGGCTTCAAGCCAAATGCCGCCCGTCGGAGCGAGCTGGAGGACCAACAAACTCCACTTGCCGCCCGTGTTTGCCAGCTTATGCTAATTTTCCCCCACCAAATATATGTTTATCAGTATAAAAGATATACTGTTATCTTCGGAAATGCTTCTTCTATAATATTATCAAATAAAAAACCGTAAAACACACTAAAGAAAGGCCATTATGAGACTCAAGAAATATGCATTCACCAGCGCCAGCTCCCATTTCATATTTTGCGAGAAAACTTTTACATGGAGAATATCAATAGAAGCGGAATTTCATTAGCTTTCCATTGATATATTTCGTTATCTGATAAATGAATTAGAACCATGTATAAATTAGCGTTAACTAAATAAATAACCTCATCAATCGGGAAAAATTACCCGATTTCATGATGTTATTTATTTAGTTAACGCTAATTTATGCATGCTGGCAAACACGGGCGGCAAGTGGAGTTTGTTGGTCCTCCAGCTCGCTCCCTGAAAATTCCTGAAACGGGCGGCATTTGGCTTGAAGCCGCGTCTGTCGCAGCCACAACAAGGGCTGTGACGTCACGTGCAAGACACCTCTATGGTCCTCTTTTCTCCCTTCCTTCCTTACCTCCTTCTTTCTTCCCTATTTACCTCTCTAACATTCTATATCTTCCTCCTCCTCCTTTCTCTCCCTCTTTATCTTTCTCTCCTCTCTTCCTCCTCCTCCTTTCTCTCCCTCTTTATCTTTCTCTCCTCTCTTCCGCCTCCTCTTTCTCCCATATCTTCTTTATCTTCCTCCCTCTCTTCCTTTCTTTCCCTCATGACCTTCTTCTCTCCTACCTATTTTCCTCTCTATCATTCTTCCCTCCTTTCTTCCTCATTCTCTCACCTATTTCTCTCTATCATTCTTCCCTCCTTATCTTTCTCCCTCCCTCCCCATCATTCTTACCATCATTATCTCTTTCCCTTCCTTCCCTTCTTCCTTCCCTTCCCTCCCTTCTTCCCTCACTTCCTTCCCTTCTTCCCTCACTTCCCTCCCTTCTTCCCTCACTTCCTTCCCTCACTTCCCTCCCTCTTCCCTCCTTCTTCCTCACTTCCTTCCCTTCTTCCCTCACTTCCCTCCCTTCTTCCCTCACTTCCTTCCCTTCTTCCCTCACTTCCCTCCCTTCTTCCCTCACTTCCTTCCCTTCTTCCCTCACTTCCCTCCCTTCTTCCCTCACTTCCTTCCCTTCTTCCTTCCCTTCCTTTCCTTCTGTACCCTATTCCCTCCCTTTATCTTCTCTCTTTAGTCACTCTTTATCACATTCTTGACCTATTCTATCCTTTATTTCCTCCTATTTTGTGTTTTTTACCTTTAACACATTAACACACAAACAATTATCTACACGTTATTTTTTCTCACATGAATTCAAATTGTTTAATGTCTTACAAACATACCTTTTTTCTTTGGAGCTTTTTTTTTTCTTTTTATCTTTTGAATTTTTTTTTTCTTTTCTTTTATATCTTTTGAGTTTTTTTTTCTTTTTTTTTTTATCTTTTGAGTTTTTTTTCTTTTTTTTTTTTATCTTTTGAGTTTTTTTTTTCTTTTTCTTTTATCTTTTTTTTCGAGTTTTTTTTTTCTTCTTTTTATCTTTTGAGTTTTTTCCTTTTTTTATATATCTTTTTTTTCTTTCATTTTTTTTTTTTTTTTTTTTTTTTTTTAGCTTTTTTTCTTCTTTTTAATCTTTTGAACTACGAATTTGCTACATTTCCTTTACATAATTTTGTTTTCTTTATAAAATTTACTACATTTTTTCTAGTACTACATTTCTTTTCTTTTCTTTTAGTTAGTTTGTTTACTTTCATATTTCTACATCTTGAAGACTAAAAATTATCATTGTTTATAATATTCACTTAAGAAGAGGACGAGGAGAAAAGTAATGGAAGAGGAGGAAGGAAGAGGAAGATAAAAGGAAGAGGGGGAGGAAGAGGAAGATAAAAGGAAGAGGAAGATAAAAGGAAGAGGGAGAGGAAGATAAAAGGAAGAGGGGGAGGAAGAGGAAGATAAAAGGAAGAGGAAGATAAAAGGAAGAGGGGAGGAAGAGGAAGATAAAAGGAAGAGGGGGAGGAAGAGGAAGATAAAGGAAGAGGAGGAGGAAGAGGAAGATAAAAGGAAGAGGAGGAGAAGAGGAAGATAAAAGGAAGAGGAAGAGGAAGATAAAAGGAAGAGGGGGAGGAAGAGGAAGATAAAAGGAAGAGGGGGAGGAAGAGGAAGATAAAAGGAAGAGGAAGGGGAAAGATAAAAGAAGAGGAAGAGGAAGATAAAAGGAAGAGGGGGAGGAAGAGGAAGATAGAAGGAAGAGGAAGATAAAAGGAAGATAGAAGGAAGAGGAAGATAAAAGGAAGAGGGGGAGGAAGAGGAAGATAAAAGGAAGAGGGGGAGGAAGAGGAAGATAAAAGGAAGATAGAAGGAAGAGGAAGATAAAAGGAAGAGGGGGAGGAAGAGGAAGATAAAAGGAAGAGGGGGAGGAAGAGGAAGAGGAAGATAAAATATTAAAAAAAAAAAAAAAATCTGAAATACGAAAATGAAAAAAGAAAAAAATAGAATGCAAGAAAATAGAAAAAAAAGAATGAAGAAATAAAAATAGTGAAAGATAAACAGAAAGAAGAGAATAAAGAAGATATATAAATAGTAATCCTTATACAACTATTTACTGTTAATTAATGTCATCGTTTATCTACATGAGTGGATTATGTAAGGCAGGGAAAAAATTATATTATGGACTTTAATGTTTAACCCAGTCTGAGGCGGGAAAATATGTGAGGAAATTTATAGTTTTGTGTCACGTTTTTTTTTTCTCTCTCTCTCTCTCTCTCTCTCTCTCTCTCTCTCTCTCTCTCTCTCTCTCTCTCTCTCTCGCTTGGTGTTTTAATTAAAGAAGGTTAGAGAGAGGAAATGAGGATGAGTCAGCTTTAACCGAAAGTAGCAGCAGGAGGAGGAGGAGGAGGAGGAGGAGGAGGAGGAGGAGGAGGAAGAGGAAGAGGAGGAGGAGGAGGAGGAAGGGGAAAAGAGGAAGAGGAAGAGGAGGAAGAGGAAGAGGAGGAGGAGGAAGGGGAGGAGGAGGAGGAGGAGGAGGAGGAGGAGGAGGAAAAAGTGGAGGAGGAGGAGGAGTTAGGAGGAGGAAGAGGAAGAGGAAGAGGAAGAGGGGGAAAGGAGGAGGAGGAGGAGGAGGAGGAGGAGGAGGAGGAGGAGGAGAGGAGGGGGAGAGGTGAAGGTGGAGGTGGAGGAGGATTTTTTTTTTTTTTTTACAAAGGAAACACAAACAGCAACAGCCCGATAGGTCCTTACAAGGCTGTTTGCTTAACTGCACTAAAACTAACTAGATGATAAGAGAGAAAGGATGGAAAAAGTAGAAGGCTCCTCCCCACCCAACCCATCCCCTCCAAAGCCGAAGCTGGCCGGAAATGAAGTGATACCATGCAGTATAAAAAACTGCATGGAATTTGGAGGAAAGTTGAAAGCTGTAAATTATGGCTAACTACTACTAGTTTGTGGGGTAGGTTTAGTGCTTGATAGATTGGTCATGTTATGCGTGTTTTGTAATGGTGGTGAACACAGTGTGGAGGTTCAAGGGTGTGCGGCAGCCTTGCCTGGCGCTTTCTTGGGAGGCAGCAGTCAATCAGGCCCCAGCTCCGTTCAATCCACTGCGGATTGTGTACTTTCCAGTAGGACGCCGTACACTTTAATGCCTCCTGCAGCAGTGACCCCTGGTACCTTAAATCCCGATGGTGGTCACTAACTGACAGGGCCTTTCTGGTCCACAACCCGTCACAGGTCGGAAGAGAGTAAATTTGGTAACCCGTTAACTCGGGCTATCTGTGTGTGTTATGAGGTCTAATGTAGTGTTGGTGTAGGGTCAGTGTGGAAGTTCAAGGGTGGGGCGACAGCCTTGCCTGGCGCTTTCTTGGGAGGCGCAGTCAATCAGGCCCCAGCTCCGTACAATCCACTGCGGTTTGGTGCACTTCCCCAAATAGGACGCCGTGCACTTCAATCCCCCTGCAGCAGTGACCCCCGGATATAAATCCCGAGGGTGGTCACTAACTGCCCGGGGCCCTTACTGAACCACACCCCGCACAGGTAAAAAGTTGTGGGTAGTAAACCGTTTACTCGGGGCTGTTGAGACGGTGGGGGGGGGTTGTGTAACGCGACTCGCAATCTTTTTTACCCCAATGAGGAAAGTACAGAGGCCCCGAGAAAAAATTTATTTTTTCCCGAGATAAAACAGTGAAAAACCCGGGGTTTTGATATGAAATTTTATCGGGGGCGTTTTTTAAATGTTCTATTGTTTTTTGAGTTTACAAAGTCTGGGGGCACCCCCTTTCCCATACGTTTTAAAACAGGGTTGTGGAAGTATTTTGCTTCGTCGTTAAAAACCCGTTTCCGGGCTTTTTTTAATCCGTTGTTTCTAGTTGAGCTTTGCCGGTCTGCGGGGAAAAGATTTTCGGGGAATACTTTCGTAAATCCATTAAAGTTTTTAAAAGACTTCGTGAGGTAAACCTTTTACCCTTTCTTTTTGTTATTTTAAAAAAGTTAAGTTCTTTGAGCCGATTTTCTTTACGATTTTTTACCCCAATCTGGGTATTTTTTGGGTTTTATTTCTGCGCTGTATTTTTTTCTAGTTTATCTATTTTCCCTTTTATAATAAGGTGACCAGAACTGCACCCCAGTTTTCTAGATGGGGGCGAAAGCGGAGTTAAAAAGAGGAGTAAAAACCTTTTTCAGATTTAAAACTGAAATTCGTCCAAAAAAGCCAACCAATTTTTTTCCCAGTTTTTACTACCTCTAAAATTTGGGGTTATTGGGGTTTGAGTTTTTTTCGAGTTTTTAAAAACCCCCAAATCTTTTTCTTTATAAACATTTGTTATTTGGGGAAATCGTTCATCAGAAAAATTTTCCCCATGGGGTTTTGTTTTACCGATATGTAAAACATGGCTTTTGTAAAGGGTTGAAATTCATTTCCCATTTTTTTTGCCCATTCTTTTAGCGTTTTTAAGTCTTTTTGGTATTTTTTGGGCGTGAGATTCGGGTAAGGCTATTTTTGGTGTTTTTCGTTTTTCACAGCAAATTTGAAAACCTGCAGGGAAATTTCCCTCGCAATGCCCTTTATGTATATTAAGAACGGAAGGTCCGAGAACTAAACCCCTTGGGGAAAAACCCCAAATTTACCCCGGGTCCAGTCAGAAAAAATTTCCTTTTAATTACCACCCTTTGTTTACGTCTGACGGGCCATTTTTCTACCCAAAATCAAAAAATGGCCTGTTTATACCATGAGTTTTTTACTTTGCTAATGGACGCTTATGAGGAACTTTGTCAAAACCCCCTTTTTTAAAAATCGGGGGTAAACCCTAGGTTTAATTTGCCCTGGAGTTGTCGTACTTTTTTGAATACACTATTGTAAAAATAAATAAGTTTGAGGGGGCATGGCGTTTTTTTTCTAAATTTCCATGTGCGAACTTTGATTTGGTGATTTTTTTCTAAAAAATTTAAAACGGTTTGCCTCTTTGATGGTTCCATTAATTTTCCAGAAAACTGATTTTTAACTGATTGGGCGATATTTTCCCCCGGGGCTGCGACTTGCCCCCTTTTTTTAAAATAGGTGTAAACATTTGCTACCCTTTCCATTGCACGGTAAAATTTCCGGTGAGAAAAGACTTATTAAATAAGATGGAAAGGGGTTTTTTACTTTTTTCGTTTTTTGCTTTTTTTTTAAATATGCGGGCGAAATTTTTCAGGCCCGGGGAAAGCCTTTTTAAATTTTTTATTTTTATTTTTTCGCGGGGCCAATATTTCACATTCCTAAAAGGGTTTAATGAGCTGGGGCAAGTACCTTTGTTCTGGGTTTTTCGGGGGGGGGGGGGTGTTTTTTTGCGTTTTTTCCATTTGTAAAGGGACTGATGAAAAAAAATTATTTAGAGTATCCCCCCATAGTTTACTTTTTTTCTGTGTGTTCGCCATTTTCCTTTTCCAAAACGGCCCTAGGGTTTTGAAGCTTTTTTTTTTCCTTTTTAACATATTGTGTAAAATTTTTCTTTGGGGTTTTGGGTTTTTTGGTCATTTCGGCAAACGTACTTAAAAATTTTTTCCCCTTGCTTGTTTAAAATAGTTTTTTTTCTTTTTTTCCCGTCAAATCGGGCATAAATCGCGTTTGTGTCTTTTTTTGTTTTTTCTTTTTTTTTTTTTAAATTTGCACGCTTTTTGGGTGCAAGGCTGTCCTTGATTTCGGGGGGGTCCACCTTTTGGGTTTTAAAATTTTTTTAAAAAGTTTCCCCCTATATCCCCAACCCGGTATTGAGGAAAAATATTGCAAAGTTAAGTTAAAAGGGTAAAATTCTTTCCCAAATGCTACTTTAGGTCTTTATTTTTCTGAGATAACTTTCCAAAATTGGGGTGTTCCTAAGATTCTTTTTATTTTTTCGGGGAAGTCTCCCTTTCGTTTAATAAAGGGAACTTTTTTTTTTTATTTTCGATTTTCGTTTGGTTTTTTAAGATTTTAAATACTGAAAAAAATCGCCCGGGGGGTTTAAATGCTACAAAATTTGGGAAATCCGCCCTTTTAAACGTTAATGAAAGATTTCGTTAGTTGTGAAAATAAGATCTGGGAATTTTTTCCGCCTCGATTTGGTTGATTCCACGTTTTGGGTAAAAAGGGAAATTTTTTTTTTGGAGATTTGAATAGAAACCCCAATTTTTTTCCCCCCCCAAAATTTTTTAAAAAAAAAACCCCTTTTTTAAAAATTTTTTTTTTAAATTTTTTTTTTTTTTTGGGGGGGGAAAAAAAAAATTTTTTTTTTTTTTTGGGTTTTTTTTAAAAAAATTAAATTTTTTTGTTTTTTGGGGGTTTTTTTACCAAAGGGGGGGCAAGGCCCCAAAAAAAAAAAAAACCCCCCCCCCCTTTTTTTTTTTAAAAAAAAGGGAAAAAAAAAAAAATTTTTTTAAAAAAAATTCCAAATTTTATTGGGGGTTTTTTTTAAAAAAAAAAATTTTTTTTTTTTTAAAAAAAAAAAAATTGGGGGGGGGGGGGATTGGGGTTTTTTTTTGGGGAAAGGGAAAAACAAACGGGGGGGAAAAAATTGGGGAAAAAAAAAAACCCGGGGGGGGGTTTTTTTGGGGGGGGGGGGTTTTTGGGCCCCCCCCGGGGGGGGGGGTTTTTTTTTGGGAAAATTTTTTTTTCCCCCCCAAAAATTTTTTCCCAAAAATTTTTTAAAAAAAATTTTTTTAAAAAATTTTGGAAAAAATTTTTGGAAAATTGGGTTTAAAACTTTTTTTTCCCCCCTTTTTTTTTTAAAAATTTTGGGTTTTTTTTTTTAAAATTTTTTAAAGGGGGGGGTTTTTTTTTTTAAAAAAAAAAACCCCCCGGAAAAAGATGATTTTTTTTTTTTAATTTTTTTTTTTTTTGGGGGGGGGGTTTTTTTTTTTGGGGGCCCCAAAAAAAGGGGGGGGGTCCCAAAAGTTTTTTTAAAAAAACCTTTTTTGGGTTTTCCAAAGGTTTTAATTTAATTTTTTTTTTTAAAAAACCCCCTTTTAACAAATTTAAGGGGGAAGGGGGGGAAGGGGGGGGGGGTTTTGGGGGGGGGGGGGGGGGAAAGGGGGGAAGGGGGGAAGGGGGGGGGGGGAAAAAAAAGGGGGGGAAAAAAAGGGGAAAAGGGGGAAGGGGGGAAAGGAGGGGGGGGGGGGGGAAAGGGGGGGGGGGTTGGGGGGGGGAAAAGGGGGGGGGGGGGAAAAAAGGGGGAAAAAAGGGGAAGGGAAAAAAAAAGGGGAAAAGGGGGGGGGGGGGGGGGGGGGGGGGGGGGGGAAAGGGGGGAAAGGGAAAAAGGGGGGGGGGGGGAAAAAAGGGGGAAAATTTTTTTTTGGGGGGGGGGGGGGTTTTTTTTAAAAAAAAAAAAAAAGGGGAAAAAACCCAAGGGAGGGGAAAAAAGGGGGAAAAAAAAAAAAGGGGGTTTTTTAAAAAAAAAAAGGGGGGGGGGAAAATTTTTTTTGGGGGGGAAAAAAAAAAATTTTTTTAAAAAAATTTTTTGGGGGGAAAAAAAATTTTTTTTTAAAAAAAAAAAAAGGGGGGGTTTTTAAAAAGGGGGAAAAATTTAAAAAATTTTTTTAAAAAAATTTTTTTTTAACCCCCAAGGGGTTGGGGGGGGTTTAAAATTTTTTTTCCCCAAAAAATTTTTTTTTTAAAGAAATTTTAAAAAATTTTTTTAAAAATTAGAAAAAAAAAAAATTTTTTTAGGTTTTTTTTTTTTTTTTTTAAAAAAAAAAAAAAAATTTTTTTTTTAAAAAAAACCAAAAAGGGCCCCTTTTTTTTTTTTTTTAAAAAAAAAAAAAAAAAATTTAAAAGGGGGGAAAAAATTAAGGGTTTTTTTTTCCCCCTTTTTTTAAAAAAAATAAATTTTTTTTTTTTTTTTTCCCCCCCCCCCCCAAAAAAAAATAAGGTTAAAAAATTTTCCTTTAAAAAATTTTTTTTTTTTTAATTTAAAAAAAATTTTTAAAAAAAAAACCAAAAAAAAAAAAAAGGGGGAATTAAAAGGGGGGTTTTTTTTCCTTTTTTAAAAAAAAAAAAAAAAGGGGGGAAAAAAAAATTGGTTTTAATAACAAATTTTTTTTAAAAACCCCCCTTTTTGGGAAAAAAAAAAAAAAAAAAATGAAAAAAAAACCCCCCCAAAAAAAACCCCCTTTTTTTTTAAAAAAAAACCCAAAAATTTTTAAATTTTTTTTTTTTTTTTCCCCCTTTTTTTAAAAATAAAAAAAAAAAAATTTCCCCCCCCCCGGGGGGGGTTTTTAAAAAAAAAAAAAAAGGGTTGGAAAAAAATTTTTAAAAACCGGGGAAAAAATTTTTTGGGGGGGGGGTTTTTTTTTTTTGGGGGGGGTTTTTTGGGGGGGGGGAAAAAAAAAGGGAAAAAAGGGGGAAAAAAAAAGGGGGGGGGGGAAAAAGGGGGGGGGAAAAAAAAAAAGGGGGGGGAAAAAAAAAAAAGGGGGGGGAAAAAAAAAAAAAAAAAAAAAGGGAAAAAGGGGGGGGGGGGGGAAAAAAAAAAAAAAAAGGGGGGGGTTTTTAAAAACCCCTTTTTTTGGGGGGGGGGGGAAAAAAAAAAAAAAAAAAAAAAGGGGGGGGGGGGGAAAAAAAGGGGTTTTAAAAAAAAAAGGGGGGGGAAAAAAGGGGGAAAAAAGGGGGGGGGGAAAAAAAGGGGAAAAAAAGGAAAAAAAGGGGGGGGGAAAAAAAAAAGGGGGAAAAGGGGGGAAGGGGGGGGGAAAAAAAAAAAGGGGGGGGGGGGGGGAAAGAAGGGGGAAAAAAAAAAGGGGGGGGGAAAAAAAAAGGGGGGGGGGAGGGGAGGGGAAAAAAAAAGAGAAAGAGAAGAGAGGAAAAAGAGAGAGAGAGAGGGGAGGGAAAAAAAAAGAAAGAAAAAAAGGGGGAAAAAAAGAAAGGGGGGAAAAAAAAAAAAAGGGGAAAAAAAAAAGGGGGGGAAAAAAAAAGAGGAAAAGGAAAAGGGGGGGAAGGGGGGGGGGGGGGGGGGGGGAAAAAAAAGGGGAAAAAAGGGGGGGGGGAAAAGGGGGGGAGGGGAAAAAAGGGGGGGGGGAAAAAAAAAATGGGTTTTGGGGGGAAAAAAAAAAAAAAAAAGGGGGAAAAAAAAGGGGGGGGGGGGGAAAAAAAAGGATGGGAAAAAAAAAGGGGGGGGGGGAGAGAAAAAAAAAGGGGGGGGGGGGGGAGGGGGAAAAAAAGAGAAGGGGAGGAGAAAGAGAGGGGAAAAAAAAAAAAAAAATTTTTTTAAAAAAAAAAAAAAAAACCCCCCCCCCCCCCCCCCCCTTTTCCCCCCCCCCCCAAAAAACCCCCTTTTTTCCCCCCCCCCCCTTTTTTTAAAAACCCCCCCCCGGGGGGAAAAAAAAAAATTTCCGGGGGAAAAAAAAATTTTTTTTTTAAAAAAAACCCCCCCCTTTCCCCCCTTTTTTTCCCCCCCCCCGGGGGGGGGCCCCCCCCCCCCCCTTTTTTTTTTTTTAAAAAACCCTTTTCCGGGGGAAAAACTTTTTTTTTTTTTTTGGGGGGGGGGGGAAAAAGGGGGGTTTTTTTTTTTTTTTTTTTTTTTTTTTTTTTTTTTTTTTTTTTTTTTTTTTTTAAAAAAAAAAAAATTTTTTTTTTTTTTTTTTTTTTTTTTTTTTTTTTTTTTTTTTTTTTTTTTTTTTTTTTTTTTTTTTTTTCCCCCCCCCCTTTTTTTTTTTTTTTTTTTTTTTTTTTTTTTTTTTTTTTTTTTTTTTTTTTTTTTCCCCCTTTTTAATTTTTTTAAAAAACCCCCCCAAAATTTTAAAATTTTTTAAAAGGGAAAAAAATTTTTTTCCCTTTTCCCAAAAAAAAAAAAAAAAAAAAATTTTTTTTTTTTTTTTTTTTTTTTTTTTTTCCCCCCCCCCCCCTTTTTTTAAAAAAACCTTTCCCCCCGTTTCCCCCCCCTTCCTTTTTTTTTTGGGGGGGGGGCCCCCCCCCCGGGGGGAAACCCCCGGGCCCCCCCCCCCACCCCCAAGGGGGGGGGGGGGGGGGAAAAAAAAAAAAAAAAAATTTCCCCCCCTTTTTTTCCCCCCCCCTTTTCCCCCCCCCCCCCCCTTTTTTCCCCCCCCCCCTTTTTTCCCCCCCCCCCAAAAATTTTTTTTTTTAAAAATTTCCCCCCCATTTAAAAACCCCTTTTTTTTTTTTTCCCCCCCCCCCTTTTTTTTTTTTTTTTTCCCCCCCTCCCCCCAAAACCCCTTTTTTTTAAACCCCCCCCCCCCCCCCTTTTTTTTTTTTCCCCCCCCCTTTTTTTCCCTTTTTTCCCCCCCCCCAAACCCCCCCCCCCTTTCCCCCCCCCTTTCCCCCCTCCCCCATTTTCCCCCTTTTCCCCCCTTTTTTTTTTTTTTTTTTTTTCCCCCCCCCCCTTCCCCCCCTCCCCTCCCCTTCCCCCCCCCCCTTTTCCCCCTTCCCCCCCTCCTCCCCCCCCCCCCTCCCCCCCCTTTTTCCCCCCCCCCCCCTTCCCTTTTTTTTTTTTCCCCTTTTCCCCTTTTTTTTTCCCCCCTTTTTTTCCCCCTTTTTTCCCCCCCTTTTTTTCTTCCCTTTTTCCCCCCCCCCTTTTTCCCCCCCCTTTTCCCCCCCTTTTTTTCCCCCCCCCTTTTTCCCCCCTTTCCCCCTTTTTTTTCTCCCCCTTTTCCCCCCCCCCTTTTCCCCCCCCCTTTTTCCCCCCCCCTTTTTTCCCCCCCCCCCCCTTTTTTTTTTTTCCCCCCCCCCCCCAAAAAAAAAAAAGGAAAAAAAACCCCAAAAAAATTTTTTTTAAAAAATTTTTTTTAAAAAAAATTTTTTTTTTTTTCCCCCCCTTTTCCTTTTTCCCCCCCCTTTTTTCCCCTCCTTTTTCCCCTTTTTCCCCCCCCTTCCCCCCTTTTTCCCCCCTTTTTTTCCCCCCCCCCCTTTTAAAAAAAAATTTTTTTTTTTTTTTTTTTTCCCCCCCCCCCCCCCCCCCCCCTTTTTTTTTTTTTTTTTTTTTTTTTTTTTTGGGGGGGGGGGGGGGGGGGGGGGGGGGGGGAAAAAATTTTTTCCTTTTTTTCCCCCCCTTTTTTTTTTTCTTTTTCCCTTTTTCCCCCCCCCCCCCCCCCCCCCCCCCCCCAAAAAAACCCCCCCCTTTTTTTTAAAAAAAAAAACCCAAAAAAAAAAAGGGGGAAAAAAAGAAAAAAAAAAAAAAAAAGAAAAAGGGGGGGGAAAAAAAAAGAAAAAAAAAAAAACTCCCCAAAAAAAAAACCCAAACCGGGTTTCCCCCCCCCCCCCCCCACCCCCCCCCCCCCCCTTTTCCCTTTTCACCCTTTCCCCCCCCCCCCCCCCCCCACTAAAAATTTTTTTTTTGGCCCCCCCCCCCCCCCCCCCTTTTTTTAAAAAAAAACCCTACAAAAAGGGGGCCGGGAAAAAGGGGGAAAAAAAAAAAAAAATTTAAAAAAAAAAGGGGGGGGGAAAAAAAAAAAAAAAAAAAAAAAAAAAAAAAAAAAGGGGAAAGGGGGGGGGGGGGGGGGAAGGGGGGGGGGGGAAAAAAAGGGGGGGGGCCGGGGGGGGAAAAATTTTTGGGGGGGGGGGGGGGGGGGGGGGGGGGGGGGGGGGGGGGGGGTTTTGGGGGGGGGGGGGGTAAAAAAAAAAACCCCCCTTTTTTTTTCCCCCCCACCAAAACAAAAACCCCCCCCCGGGGGGGCCCAAAAACCCCCCCAAAAAACCCCCCCCAACCCCCAAAAAACCCCTTTCCCCCCCAAAAAAAACCAACAAAACCCCAAAACCCCCCCCAAAAAAAAAAAAAAACCCCCCCAAAAAACCCCCCCCCCCCCCCAAACCCCCCCTAAAAAAAAAAAAAAAAAAAAAAAAAAATAAAAAAAAAAAATAAAATTTAAAAAAAAAAAAACCCCCCCCCAAAGAAAAAAACCCCCCCCCCCCCAAAAAATACACACACACACACGCACACACAGATACACACACGCACACACACAGATACACAGATACACACACACACACACAGATACACACTCGCACCCACACAGATACACACACGCACACACACAGATACACACACACTCACACTCACACTCACACACTCACACACACACACAACTGCCTTCTCGTGTTCATACAATCCTGGAATGTAACTAGAAAAAAGGTAGAAAACAACAACAACAACAATAACACTAAATCTTACGCTAGGCACTAATATGTAGGTACTAAGAAGAACACCCAGCAAACCATCACGCGTCACAATAATCAAACTAATAATACAAAAAGAAGCAAATAAAAACTAGAACTCATTAACTCTAGTGCAAAAAAGGCAAAAAAATAGCTATAATGCATCAAGTACTAGGATGAATACACACACACACACACACACACACACACAACACACAGACACAGACACACACACACACACACAAGCACTGAGAGGAGGCAGTAGCAGAGTGGTTAGCATCACCGAGTGGCGTTCTCAAAGATCCGGGTTCGATCCAGAGTGAGACCCATAAATCCACTTACAATCTTTCAGCACCGTGGAGTGGCCTAAGAACACCCACATGCTGTCCATTAACTCTACCTTCGATGGCGAGTGCATCGGAGGACACAGGGGGGCGGCATGAGCCTCTAATTACAGGTGTCACTATAACAATACTGCCTGCGCCACCACGGGCGAGGGCCAACCATCACAGCCCTCAAGTGAACCTCCAGGGCCTGCCATCCCAGCCCTGGAACTCAGCCTACAGGCCCTATAGGAAACTATACAAGCACTAGCACTTTCCACTACAGTATACTAGCACTAGCATCCTCCTCCTCCTCCTCCTCTTCTCACCTCTCCTCCCAGCGCCACCACCTCACGAAACTCATTAAAAAAAATTAAATAAATAAAAAAACTGGGGAAAAAAGGGTAAAAGAAAAGTGAAATTAATTGAGTTACAGATGAGTTCAACCCAACACTAGGGCCGTGAAGCCTCTAATGAAGGCAGGATAAAGACCCGCTGACGTGTGGCTGTCCTCGTCATGGATTGGGTGACGTGATTGGCTGAAACAAGGTATAGGGGGTAGCGGTGATTGGTTCCTGTGCATTGTGACGTGTGGCGGGAAAATCGTGTACAGGTTCAAATCGCGATGCTTAGCGGTAAATAATGCTGATTGGGTGTGCAGGATGTGGGATTGTAGGAAGGGACTGGAATATGATTAGTTTGTGTTAATCCTTCAGCTTGGATTGTCTAGACCAGCGGTTCTTAACCTGGGGGGCGCGGCCCCTTAGGGGGGCGTGGGTAATTATCTAAGGGCGTGTGAGCCAAGAGACAACAAGGAAGAACTGTCAAGTATTTAACATGAAGCTCGGCCTTCGCTTTAACATGAGTGTCGCGCGCGAGGGTGAGCGAAGAAAGTCGCTACAGAGAAGCAAGTGTGGCTGAACAACTCTGCGGTGACGCCTTGCCAGGTTTCACTAACTCTGTAGACTTTAATGCAATACTATTTTTGTTATTATCATTATACAATAATATACATACTATTATTTTTGTTATTCTTATCAGCATTATTATAGCGCGTAGTTTCTGGTTTGCGTCGGCCTTAAACGTGATCTAACTTAATCTGCCGGGTATATGCAAGGTGTTCATGAATAATTATTACGTGTACAATAAAAGTGCTACAAACGCATTTTTGTTTTTCTTTCCGATTCAGGATTATTTTGAAAAATCTTGGTTGAAGAAGTGAAGGGGGGCAAGGACCCACTACTGCAGGGGCGTGGCGGTGATGGGGGGGCATGGAGGCAAGGACCCACTATTGAAGGGGCGTGGCGGTGATGGGGGGGCATGGAGGCAAGGACCACTACTGCAGGGGCGTGGCGGTGAATGGGGGCATGGAGTCAAGGGACCCGTATTGAAGGGGCTGTGGCGGTGATGGGTGGCATGGAGGCAAGGACCACTACTGCAGGGGTGGCGGTGATGGGGGGGATGGAGCAAGGACCCACTATCAAGGGCGTGGCGGTGATGGGGGGGCATGGAGCAAGGACCCACTTCGAAGGGGCGTGCGGTGATGGGGGGGCATGGAGGCAGGACCCATATTGAAGGGGCGTGGCGGTGATGGGGGCATGAGCAAGGACCACTATCGAGGGTGCGTGGCGGTGTGGGGGGGCATGGAGGAAGGACCACTATTGCAGGGGCGTGGCGGTGATCGGGGGCATGGAGCAAGGAACCACTATTGGCGGGGCGTGGCGGTGTGATGGGGGCATGGAGGCAAGGACCCATCTATTGCAGGGTGGCTGCGTGATGGGCGGAAGGAGCAAGGAACCCATATTGCAGGGGCGTGGCGGTGATGGGGGGCAGAGCAAGGACCATATTGAAGGGGCGTGGCGGTTGATTGTTGGGGGCATGGAGCAAGGACCCACTATTGAAGGGGCGTGGCGGTTGATAGGGGGAATTGATGAAGGAAGGACCACTATTGCAGGGGCGTGGCGTGTGATGGGGGGCATGGAGGCAAGGACCCACTATTGAAGGGGCGTGCGGTGATGGGGCATGGGGCAAGGACCCACTATTGAGGGCGTGGGGTGATGGGGCATGGAGGCAAGCAACCCACTATTAAGGGGCGTTAGGTGATGGGGGGGCATGGAGCAAGGACCACTATGCAGGGGTGGCGGTGATGGGGGCATGGAGGCAAGACCACTATTGAAGGGGCGTGGCGGTGATGGGGGGCATGAGCAGAAGACCCATTGAAGGGGCGTGGCGTGATGGGGGCATGAGCAAGGACCATACTGCAGGGGCGGGCGGTGATGGGGGGCATGGAGGCAAGGACCCACTATTGGGGGGCGTGGCGGTGATGGGGGGCACTGGGAGGCAGACCACTATTGAAGGGGCGTGGCGTGATGGGGGGCATGAGGCAAGGACCACTACTGCAGGGGGTGGCGGTGATGGGGGCATGGAGGCAAGGACCATATTGAAGGGCGTGGCGGTGATGGGGGGCATGAGGCAAGGACCATATGAAGGGGTCGTGGCGGTGATGGGGGGGATGGAGGCAAGGACCCATATTGCAGGGCGTGGGTGATGGGGGCATGGAGGCAAGGACCACTTGAAGGGGCGTGGCGGTGATGGGGGGAATGGAGGCAAGGACCATATTGAAGGGGCGAGGCAGGTGATGGGGGCATGGAGGCAAGGACCCACATTGCAGGGCGTGCGGTGATGGGGGGCATGGAGGCAGGACCCATATTGAAGGGGCGTGGGGTGATGGGGCATGGAGGCAAGGACCACTATTGAAGGGGCGTGGCGGTGAGGGGGGGATGGAGGGAAGGGGCCCCCCCCACTGCAGGGGGGGTGCGGTGATGGGGGGCAGGAGGCAAGGCCCATATTGCAGGGGGGGTGCGGGGGTGGGGGGGATGGGGGAAGGACCCATACTGCAGGGGCCCTGCGGGATGGGGGGGCATGAGGCAAGGACCCACTATTGAGGGGGGTGGCGGTGATGGGGGGCAGGAGGCAAGGCCACTACTGCAGGGGCGTGGCGGTGATGGGGGGGATGGGAAGGGGGGGACCCATCTGCAGGGGCGTGGCGGTGATGGGGGGGATGGAGGCAAGGACCCACTTTGCAGGGGCGGGCGGGATGGGGGGCAGGGGCAAGGACCCCCCTACTGCGGGGCGGGCGGGATGGGGGGGCATGGGGGCAAGACCCCCTACTGCAGGGGGGTGGCGGTGATGGGGGCATGGAGGCAAGGACCCCTACGAGGGGGGTGGCGGGATGGGGGGGCATGGAGGGAAGGACCCCCTTTCTGCAGGGGCGTGGCGGTTTACAGGTTTTAAAAAGCACGTTTTGTTGTAGAGGGGTTTATAAACAGTAGGTCTCAATGATGGGTTTATAAGGGCGGATTTTGTGTAGCCCACCGACGAGGACAGCCGGTGGGTTGTGTGTGTGGGGTTGTGTGGTGTGTTTTGTGGTGTGTGGTGTGTGTGTGTTTGACTTTTCTTCTTTTGTCAATTTTGAAAACTTTCCAAATTTGACACTTTGGGCGCGGCACTAAAACGGGTCGTGGTTCTGGCATGAAGAGTCAAGGCTTCTGGAAAAATATTATTGCTTTTTTTCTTCTTCTGTTTTTCTTATTTTTACTGTGAACTTTCCCTGAAAATTAGTTAGATGATTTTTATGGTTTTGTTATAGTAGTCAAACACTGAAATGATCGATGTTCAAAGGGCTGTTATATATATCTTGATCTCTTAATGTTAATTCACGCATGTCTCAACTTGAACATTCCTGAGAAACTGTTTCAATTTTAATTTTGATCTTAAGAGTCATTCTGATAAAAAGACAAATCTGTTAATGAATTATAAAGCACACAGGTAAGAAAAACGCAACCTTCACAAAACATTAATTGTAATAAAACAAAAAAAGGTAATAATAATAATAATAATGATCAAAATAATAATAATAAAAACAATAATAATAAGAGAAGACGATGCAAAAAAAATTAATAATGTTATAAAAGTTAAAAAATGTCATTGTCAAAAAATAAGTTGGAAAAACACGAAATTATATCATGTGTATGTGTGTGTGTGTGTGTGTGTGTGTGTGTGTGTGTGTCAGCCGTGCCCTTACCCATCCAGTCCTGGAAGCCACTATCGTCCATGCAGTCATCGCGGGTGGGGGAGGGCGTGGTGGGGGGCGTGGGCGTGGTGGGGGAGGCGGGGGGCGAGGAGGGGGAGGAGAGGCAGGAGGTGTTGCTGTCGCTGCCACTACTACCGAGCAGGGCGGATTTGGTGCTCCAGGTCGCCATCTTGAAGGATCTGTAGGGGGAGAATAGTAGTTGTAGTAGTAGTAGTAGTAGTGGTAGTGGTAGTGGTAGTATAGTAGTAGTGGTGGTGGAAGTAGTGGTGGTGGAAGTAGTGGTGGTAGTAGTAGTGGTGGTGGTGGTAGTATGGTGGTTGTAGTTGTAGTAGTAATAGTAATAGTAGTAGTAGTAGTAATAGTAATAATAGTAGTAGTAGTGCGTAGCAGGAGAACATAAGAAAATAAGGAAGCTACAAGAGGCCGTGAGACCTACACGTGGTAGTTCCTGTAGTAGTAGTAGGTAGTTGTAAAAGTCTATTTAAGTTGGTACTATATAATATATACATATATAAAGATAATTGTACGGATTATTAATAGCAAACTTCATCACACACACACACACACACACACACAACACAGGGCGTCACGTGTGTGTGTGTGTGTGTGTGTGTGACGTCATCGCCTCTGCAATCCGTCTGGCAAGCCTCCCCTGATGTCCCGACACCTTGGACGAAGGACAGGTGGCTGCTATAATTACTACACCTCTTATTGTTAGCGTCACTATTACCATTATTATGACCACTGTATAGAGAGTCACCATAATATGACAGTATAGAGAAGTAACATTAATTATGACCACTGTATGAGAGTCAATTATTTATGCCACTGTATAGAGTCATATTTATTATACCACTATAGAGAGTAAAATATTATGAGCACGGGTAATAGAGAGTGCCATATAAGACCACTGCCATACACAGTCACCATACACACATAACACACCCAAAGACAGACGCACCATTAATTCACACCACCAAATACACACCCACCATATTATAATCCACTCTCCTAGTCACCTCTATGACGAACATGTATAGAGAGTACCATATTAGACCATGATAGAGAGTAACCATTATTATGACCAGAGAGAGGAGAGAGCGTAGAGAGAGAAAAGTGCAGCCATTATGAGACACTGTAGAGAGAGAATCCAATATTATGAAAAATATTAGAGAGTCACATTAATGACCCGTATGTATAGGAAAGTAACATTATTATGACGATGTAAAAAATTCAACATTATTAGGACATGTACAGAATAGCAATTATTAGGACCATGTAATAGAGAGTCACCATTATTATGACCACAAAAGGTTATTATTATGCGGACTGTATAGAGACTCACCAATTATTAATACACTGTATACAGATCACCATATATGAACACTGCTATAGAGGTCACCACCTATCCACTGTAAAGACAGGAAACATTAGAAAAACCATGTCTAAGAGATCACCATGTAGACCACTGTATAGAAGAATGCACAGGATTATGACATGTATAGAGTAACCAATACACTAATATAATCACCGGTGATGAACAACTGTAATGGTCATTATTATGAACCCATTAAATAAGTAATCCATTATCTAGTCCATGAATAGATGAGTTTCTATTATGACCAACTATAGATGACATTGTTACAATACACTTTTCCGATCAAAAAATTATGTGACCACTAGTATAGAGATCCCATTTAGTTTATGACCATGTATAGGAGTACCATTATTAGATCACTGAATAGATGTAGTCTAAGCTGGATCATATATCTGTGAAAGCTATTAAATTATATTATCATTTAGTATGTCATTGGGGAAATAAGTTGTATTTTTATCAATAGGCTGATGACGAAAATATGTACGCCGCGTGACGGTCGCAGGGTCCAAAATAATTAGGCCTATAAGCCGCTGCCACCACACACACACACACACACACACACACACGCACGCGGGACCACACCCACACCCAACAAAATCACACCCACACCCGTCCTACAAAAACCCTTTTCCCCCCCCTTCGCTCTATCTCTAGACGAACGAGAGAGAGAGAGAGAGAGAGAGAGAGAGAGAGAGAGAGAGAGAGAGAGAGAGAGAGAGAGAGAGAGAGAGAGAGGTCAAAGATAAGCAAAAATAGTTTGTGAGTGAGTAAGACAGTGAGTTAGAGGGAAAATAGTTAATTAGTAGCGATATAAAAAAATGTCTGAGGAAGAGGAATTCAGGAATACAGGAATACAGGAATACAGGAATACATCGAAATAACAGACACCAGGAGACCCACAGGTTTATTATAACGAGGGTATCTGCTGAACTACAAACTACTAACTATTAAACTACATGTAACAGATCAGGATAGCACAGAACAAGGCTCCTCCCCGCCCACCCCATCCCTCCGACAACATGCTGACAGGAAACAGTTGGAAAAGGATACCATGTCCCTAAAGAAGATAGGAACATGGAAGTTTCGTAGTGAAGAATGATAGGATATGAAGTATGCTAACTACAACTACCACTAATACTAATCAATCCGGGGGACGATATAACATAACTCGCGGGGCAATATCAAAACCCATTAAATTTACAGTAATCGTCTAGTCTGTCTTAAAAGATATTTATTGTGCTGCCATTGACAACATTAGCTTGTAATTCGTTCCACCAATTAACTACCCTGACATTAAAGTAATTATGTAGAGAGATATATTAAAACGCTGTCCATTTAGTTTAAAATCGTTGTTTCTTGTTGTCACCTGAGTAGAACGCGAATAGATTGTCGTTGCAAGGTGGATCATATCGAATGTTTTAAAAGTATAAAAGTTTATATCGATGAGGAGGAGGAGGGGGAGGGGGAGGGGGAGGGGGAGGGGGAGGAGGAGGAGGAGGAGGAGGAGGAGGAGGAGGAGGAGGTGGTAATCAAAACCCTCATTAGTGTGAGTTCAATGTCTTCCTGTCAAGCTCTAAAAACAGGAGGAGGAGGAGGAGGAGGAGGAGGAGGAGGAGGAGGAGGAGGAGGAGGAGGAGGAGGAGGAGGAGGAGGAGGAGAAGGATTCGAGCCCTAACGACCACCTTGTTTCAAGTTTCCGAGTCTTAAGATTTTGTTCGTCTTCTTTTTCTTACTTCTTATCCAGGGTTTTTTTTTTTTTTAGTTCTTCTTTTTAATACGACTCATTGCGACACTGCTTGTTCTTGTGTGACCTCGGATGGCTGGCGGGGGTAAAGGAGGGGAAGAGGGGGAAGGGGGGTGACGGAGTGTTATGTAATGAAGGATATTGTCAGTGGTGGTAGTGGTGGTGGTAGTGGTAGTGGTGGTAGTGGTGACATTTGAGTATTTTGAATTCTTTAATATTATTCTGTAACACTATCGACTTGTCTGTTTTCTACCTTGTTTATTTTATTGCTTCAGACTATTTGTGCGTGTGCGTGTGCGTGTGTGTGTGTGTGTGTGTGTGTGTGTGTGTGTGTGTGTGTGTATTCACCTAGTTGTATTTTACAGGGCCTGAGCAACACTCGTATCCATAGCTACATTCTTATCATTCATCCTTAGTGCTTAGTGTTGGGGGAGGCCACCACCCCGGGAGGCGGGTCACAAACCCCGACTAACACCCGGTACCCATTCACTGCTGGGTGGACAGGGGCTTGGGTTTTAAGGAAACAACCATCTATTTCCACTCCGCCCGGGGATCGAACCCGGGACTTCTCGGTTGTGAAACGAGCGTGCTACCACAACACTACGGAGTACTGTGTGTGTGTGTGTGTGTGTGTGTGTGTGTGTGTGTGTGTGTGTGTGTGTGTGTGTGTGTGTGTGTGTGTGTGTGTGTGCGCGCCTAGTACTTTGTCTGAGTTTTGTCTAATTTTATTCGTGCTCTCTCTCTCTCTCTCTCTCTCTCTCTCTTCTCTCTCTCTCTCTCTCTCTCTCTCTCTCTCTCTCTCTCTCTCTCTCACATTGTTTCCCCCTCAACACACTTACCTTGTCTTTCACGCCCCATTTAACCCCCCCCACACCCCTCCCCCCCACCACACACCTCTCCCCCCCACCACACCACCACACACGGGGCACAACCACCACATATTTACGAGCTCCTCTTCAAAAAGCTTCGTCCTTCACTTGCTCCTCGATTTACCTTTTGACTACCGACCAAAATTTACGATATGGTGTGTGTGTGTGTGTGTGTGTGTGTGTGTGTGTGTGTGTGTGTGTGTGTGTGTGTGTGTGTGTGTGTGTGTGTGTGTGTTAGACAGGTAGGGAGGTATCTAGAATGACATAACATTAATTAATTATACCACACAGTCACTTCCGGACACCTCAGACTGACGTAAATAAATGTATTCGTAAAACACACACGTGAATATTACATTGAAATGGACCCAAAAAATAAATGAATAATAAAAAAATAAAAAATAAAAAATATTATATATATAGATAATGATGATAAGTAGTAAGTGATGAGTAATGAGAAAAAGTGAAGTAATTAAAGTTAAGTGAAGTAATAATAACTACACCTTTTCACTCTCAAATGAAAACTGAACTTCAAATGAAAACAACTTCAAATTATAACAACTGAACTTCAAATTATAACAACTGAACTTCAAATTATAACAACTGAACTTCAAATTATAACAACTGAACTTCAAATTATAACAACTGAACTTCAAATTATAACAGCTGAACTTCAAATTATAACAGCTGAACTTCAAATTATAACAGCTGAACTTCAAATTATAACAACTGAACTTCAAATTATAACAACTGAACTTCAAATTATAACAACTGAACTTCAAATTAACACTGAACTTCAAATTATAACAACTGAACTTCAAATTATAACAACTGAACTTCAAATTATAACAACTGAACTTCAAATTATAACAACTGAACTTCAAATTATAACAACTGAACTTCAAATTATAACAACTGAACTTCAAATTATAACAACTGAACTTCAAATTATAACAACTGAACTTCAAATTATAACAACTGAACTTCAAATTATAACAACTGAACTTCAAATTATAACAACTGAACTTCAAATTATAACAACTGAACTTCAAATTATAACAACTGAACTTCAAATGATAACAACTGAACTTCAAATGATAACAACTGAACTTCAAATGATAACAACTGAACTTCAAATTATAACACTGAACTTCAAATTATAACAAACTGAACTTCAAATATAACAACTGAACTTCAAATTATAACAACTGAACTTCAAATTATAACAACTGAAAATTCAAATGATAACAAATGAATCAATGATAACACACTTCAAATGATAACAACGAACTTCAAATGATAACAACTGAACTTCAAATGATAACAACTGAACTTCAAATGATAACAACTGAACTTCAAATGATAACAACTGAACTTCAAATGATAACAACTGAACTTCAAATGAAAACAACTGAACTTCAAATGAAAACAACTGAACTTCAAATGAAAACAACTGAACTTCCCAAATGAAAACAACTGAACTTAAAATGAAAACAACTAAACTTCAAATGAAAAAAAACTGAACTTCAAATGAAAACAACTGAACTTCAAATGAAAACAACTGAACTTCAAATGAAAACAACTGAACTTCAAATGAAAAAAAATGAACTTCAAATTAAAAAACAACGAAACTTCAAATGAAAACAACTGAACTTCAATTAAAACAACTGAACTTCAAATTAAAAAAAACTGAACTTCAAATTAAAACAACTGAATTTCAAATTAAAACAACTGAACTTCAAATTAAAACAACTGAACTTCAAATTAAAACAATGAATTCAAATTAAAAAAAAACTGACTTCAAATTAAAACAACTGAACTTCAAATTAAAACAACTGAACTTCAAATTAAAAACAACTGAACTTCAAATTAAAACAACTGAACTTCAAATTAAAAACAATTGAACTTCAAATTAAAATAATTGAATTTCAAATTAAAATAACAACTTCAAATTAAAATAATTGAACTTCAAATTAAAAGAAAAAATTAATCTATTATATTTTGAAATTAAATTTGTAATTTTTTGAAGCTTGTTTAATTTGAGAGTGAAAAGGGTTATGTCCCTGAAAAAACCCCCACAAAAGTAACAATTTCTTCGTGAAAACTTTTCTTATCTTTACCCCGTGCTGCCAGCAAAGGGAAGAGAGGGAAAAAATATTTATGAAAAGATATACATTCTTTTAAATACTTTTACACAGCATACTACATAGATAAAGCAACACAGGATGAAGTAACGTATAGCTATTCCGTGTATGTTAGTATACATACTGTAGTTATAAAAAAGAAAACAAGTTACATTTTTGGCACTCAAAAAACTTTGGCACTCAAAAATATTTGGCACTCAAAAATATTTGGCACTCAAAAAATATTGGCACTCAAAAAATATTGGCATTCAAAAAATTTTGGCACTCAAAAAAAATTTGGCACTCAAAAAATTTTGGCACTCAAATAATTTTGGCACTCAAAAAAATTTGGCACTCAAAAAATGTTGGCACTCAAAAAATGTTGGCACTCAAAAAATGTTGGCACTCAAAAAATGTTGGCACTCAAAAAATGTTGGCACTCAAAATATTTTGGCACTCAAAATATTTTGGCACTCAAAATATTTTGGCACTCAAAATATTTTGGCACTCAAAATATTTTGGCACTCAAAATATTTTGGCACTCAAAAATTTTTGGCACACATTTTTGGCACTCAAAATTTATTGGCACTCAAAAAATTGTTGCCACTCAACATTTTTTGGCACTCAACATTTTTTGGCACTCAACATTTTTGACACAAAAAAAAATTTGAGTGCCAAAAATGTAACTTTTGTTTTCTTTTGTATAACTACAGTATGTGTACTAACATACACGGAATAGCTATACGTTACTTCATCCTGTGTTGCTTTATCTATTAATGGATGATGATGGTGATGATGATGGTGGTGGTGGTGGTAATGGTGGTGATGTTGAGCCAAGTCACTGCACAGAGCTCCTGGCATCTCCTCAAGCCTGCTAGTTAACCCTGTGGTGTGTGTGTGTGGGGTGTGTTGTGTGTGTGTGTGTGTGTGTGTGTGTGTGTGTGTGTGGTGTGTGTGTGTGTGTGTGTGTGTGTGTGTGTGTGTGTGTGTGTGTGTGTGTGAGGCCACGCGCCAGCACTGAGAGAAAAGAGAGAGAGAGAGAGAGGAGAGACGAGAGAGGAGAACCAAAAGAGAGGAGAGAGAAGGAGGGGGAGGAGAGGGGAAGAGGAGAGAGAGAGAAGAATTTGGGAAAAATAAAAGAAAAAGAAAAA